>WBNO01004506.1:192519-231550 GCA_013400575.1 Peucedramus taeniatus
CCGCGGAAGCCGCGCTAACCCCCGGCAGCTCCCCTGCCAGGGCCGAGCCAGGAGCCGGGGGCCGTTCCTCTCGCCCGCCGCAGAGCCGCGGCCCGGGCTCTAGAGCTGCGTGAGGACACGGGGCTCGGAGCCTCGCTGTGCTGCAGCCGGGAGCTTGCAAACATTAATAGCGGGGGACGAAATGGAGCAGTAGCAGAGGTGCCCAGAGAGGCTGTGGAGTCTCCCGCCCTGGGGAAATTCAAAAGCTGTCTAGACACAATCTGGAGTGACACGCTCTGGGGGACCCTGTCGGAGCAGGTGGTTGGACTGAGTGACTTCTGTGGCTTCTTCCAGCCTGAACCAGTTTACAAACCCAAGTTGCCAAGGAAACTTAGCAGACAGCGGGATTTTTTGAAACGATGGGTTTTATCATGCAGTTCTCAGAGCAGTGAGCTTTGGCACTGTTACAGACCAACTCTGTGCTGATAACGGGGCTGAGGTTTCTGTGGGTGATGCACAAACAGCCTGACGGGAACAGAGCATCCTTAGGAACATAAACAAAGCAGGATTAAGTACAACCTGACTAATAAAGCCTAGGTTGAAGCATAAACCCACAGAGGTACTTAGGTCGTAAATATAAAGAGGGTTCATCTGTGATGTTTCCCAGCATTATTAATTTTATTTTGGCACCTTTAGGAGCAGCATAGAACAAGGGCTTGTCTGAGGGACAGACTGCACGGCAGACTGTTGAGCCTCTGATCCTCTGACTTGCCTCCAGGCAATTACAGTGACTGAGCATTGGTCAGTGAGAGTAAAACCATATTTATCATTCATCCTTTTTAAATTAACCATGTTCACCTACAGATGGAGGTTACAGATATGTACCAGGTAAATTGTCTTAAATGTTTGGGATGTTTAGCAAATACTGCTACCAGCTGGAGGTAATTTGCTTAGTTTGTTGTTGCTCCCTCTGGTTTCCTATTTTTGCCTTACTCTGAAGACTTGTCAGTTGTCATTTTCAGAAACAAACAAAGCAATGATGTTGCAACTCCACTGACTGGAGCACTGTTTTTCCTGCCATTTCCCTTTTTCTAGTATAGTTTAAAGAATAACTGTGAGAAATACTATTGTCAGTAAAACCCCCAGTCTTTTCACCTCATTTAGGTTGAGTGAATGCCTTCTTCCCCATCACAGTTACTATCCAAACAATAGTCTTTACTGTTTGTATACAAACAGATAAATGTGTTGTAGTAATATTTACATCTTTGTTTCTACAGGTTTTTATTCACAATCCTCATGCCCGAGGACAGAGAGTAAGCACAAACCGAATGGTGCAAAGTAACCAAGATTCAGACATCTCTCTTCTGAACATTAATCAAGGGATCACTTGTCTGACTTCGGGGGTGCTGAACCCTCAGCTGGGTTATGATTGTCTTCTGGTTGGAACACAGACTAATTTATTGGCTTATGATGTGTATAACAACTCGGATTTGTTTTACAGAGAGGCAAGTTGATTTAACTGTCTGCTTCTTTTAGTATCTAATTTAGTAGAATTTTCTGTTTCTTTGAATTGTAAAGATTACAGTTTTTACATTACTTTGTCACTTAATTATGTGTCTGTGCTGTGCATTATTCCTACTGCTATATTCAGAATGTTTTGTCTCTAGAATGTTTCCAGTATTTCAAAATTATTATATGAAAATTTACACTCACACATACATTGCATTCATATGTCCCATCACCTAGCAAGACCAACTTAAAAAAAAATAATAGGCATTCAGACCTCAGCTAAACTGACAGTGATAATGTTGGAAGCTCTCTTCTTCACTTGTGTGGTCTGATATATTATTGTCTACTGTTTCTTTTTCCTTTTATGCTTCTCTGTAGGTTTCAGATGGAGCCAATGCAATAGTTCTTGGGAAGCTGGGAGATATTTCACCTCCACTTGCTATTATTGGTGGAAACTGTGCCCTGCAGGGCTTTGATCATGAGGGAAATGACCGGTTTTGGACGGTAAGGTCACTCATAATAATTCTGATGTTATTAGAAGATTCTTTCAATGGCATTAAATCATCCTGATTTTTTAAAAATATGATAACTATTAATTTAGTTGTTGATTGTTCTTAGTTTGTCTCAGGCCTTAAACTGTATTTTGGCCATGTATTCAGTGCACTGAGGTGTTACTTGAACACTGTGTCAATTGTTCTGTTGCAGTTGAGATAATAAAAATAATTCAGCTTCTGACAGCTGTGACCATCACTGAGTACTGTCCTTCTCTTTGCAGGTTACTGGAGACAATGTTCGTTCATTAGCACTATGTGACTTTGATGATGATGGAAAAACTGAGGTTTGTAAGCATTTACCCAGGAATTCAGCTGTTCTTGTGGTCTTGTAGTGAAATGATAGTAAACAAACTTAGATTATCAAATACATCTGACTTACATCACCAGTTAAAGTTTCTCATTTTTCTTTACGCCAGGAGCAATACAATGAAATGCCTGTGATCATCAGTGGGCAAGGCATCCCTTTCAGTGGTATTTCTTGAATATGGTTATGAACTTTTTAAAATTTCACAGAAACAACTTGCAAGCTTACATGTAAAAGTGAACTTTTTAAAAGCTATTCTTTTGAAAAGCTTCTCTTACACTTCGTAAAATCGAGAAATCTGTCTTCATGTCCAGCCCTTCTGTTTCCTTATAGGGAGATGGGGAAATGAAATACTCTTTGCTTTGCTGATTTAAAATGACAATAACTTGTAAAACGCTTCTTTCTGATAACGATGTGAGACAAACAGTAGGAAACAGCTGTCATTCTGATTGTGCAGGCTGCAAGAGTTTGGTGAAATTGTGAATTTGTATGGGATTTTCTTTTGCACGCATTTCTTCATCCCAAATGAACAACTGTGCTTCTGAATATGAATCTTTAAGAAGAGTAATGGCTTCCTAGTATACATCAGATGCAAATCAATATGAAGTTAAATCATTATGCTAAAAATACTTACTTTTGTCCTTTGTCTTTAGATGTAATTACTTGAGCTTCTTTGTTTAGTTCCTGAAAAATCCTCATTTGGAATATCCAATTGGACTATGTAGTAGTGATGTGTAAAGGGCCTTGACAGTTTTCATGTGTTTTTTATAAGCAATAAACTGATACAGACCCTGCTTGATTGGGATCTTTAGAAAGTCAAACAGTTTCAGGTTTTCAAATCAATTTCTGCACAGCTCTTCTTTGTGTTTTTAATGTGCTGAGAGGCGTTTATAGAAAGTGGAGACAGTGTCTAGGGATTCAGAAACCAGGAAACTGATCCATGGCACTAATTGCAAATGGTTTGCACTTGTGCTTTTAAGTGGGTTTTGCTATATTTTTCTGCTTGATAGAAGTTAATTCCTGGCAGTTGGTGTAATCTGGTGCTACTTTGGGCTGAGTGGAGCTGGATACAATATCTGACTAACTTGTTGGGCCAGTTACCCCAACGTGCATTTACTGAGATGTTTTCAGGGTTCTTTTTGATCTTAATTATCTAGATGATTTTAAAGGATTTTTACTTATTTATTTACTTTTATTTGTGGCTTTTGTGAAACTGCCTCTGGTTTAAAACTGAAGTTCTGAGAAAATGCACAGAAGCAGCTTCCTAAATTATCATTTTACCTGGTAAATGACTATGTTAGTTTCGTTTCTGTTCTTTCTGCCCCAGTAAAAACAGGTTTATATTTAAAATTGACTGATTTTAAAAACTGCATGAATATACTGTTAGTAGCTAACAGAACTAACTTGTGACTGACTTCCTCAGGATTTTTGAATTGATGAAGGTTACTTTCTGCCATCTTGCAGAAGATTTGTGGGGCAGAACTTTGACTTGCTCTTTCAAATTTCTGTCTGGTGGAATGAAAGTCAGTGAAGTGGATGGGGTGAATCAAACTCACAAAAAAAATCTAGGCACCTCTGGAAAATACAGCATCACTAGTAATTGTTTCAGGATTGTGGTCTTTTATCTAGTTGCTTTTTGCTGGTGGTTGCAACTTGGTCAAGAAATCTGTGCTTCTAAAATATGTTAATTATTGCAAATAATTTCAATAACTGCGGTAGACTTAGCTTGGTGTGATTTAGGTTGACATAATCTGAAGCATCTTTACTTCGGAAGAAAAAGAGCCTTTAATCTTTTTAAAAATCCAACTTTGTTATGGATTTGTATCTCTTTTGCCAAGTAAAGACGAAAGGCTCATGGGTTCCAGTGGGGAAGAGTACTACCAGGTTCTAGACTTTGATTTGTAATTCTGTTTGTCATTGATTTGATGGATGACTTTATGGACAAGGCACTGAGCAGATCTGTTCCTTGGTTTCTCAATTTGCAGAAGACCTGACAATTGTCATGATCTTCAGTACAAACTTTTCCACTGGGCTCCTTTCCAGTTAATGCCTTCTACCTGATGAACTAGGAAACAGGAAAAGAACTAAAATGTAGGAAATATTAAGGAGTGAGGATGCAGAAGACCCAATTCAATGCCTATTGGTATAATCATTTACATCAAGATAAAGCTGATTTTACTTCTACTTGGCATAGTGGCAGCCACCACTTAGGTTGGAGGAGCAGAGATGGTTGATACTTGGATTCATTTGGGTTGGTTTGATTGTTTTTCTTGGGGTTTTTTTTGTGTGTGTTTGTTTGGTTGTTTTGTTTATTTTTTAATGAGGGATCTTCAGTGCAACACTTGGAACATTTCATAGATCTGTTAAAACCTCTTCATTGCTGGACTTGAAATATTCATTTGTCCTCTGGATCCTGATGCTTGCTTCCTTAGCTTGAATAATTTTTTTTAAGGAACACTATTTTTTTTTCAGCTTCTTGTTGGCTCTGAAGATTTTGACATCCGTGTGTTTAAAGAAGATGAGATTGTGGCAGAAATGTCAGAGACAGAGGTAAATTATTTCTGGCTAATGTTTATTATAGTTGCTGACAGAGCTGAAAGTGTTGTGTTCTCTAAAGCTTCTCTGGTTCAGATTTATTGTGTAGTTAAGTAGTTACTTAACTATTTGGCACAGTATCTATTCTGCTAGTACTGCAAAAGTTCGAGTTTAATAATGTCTTTCATTATGCAGGGGGCTTTTTGCTTTGTTTATTTATAAACCTTTCACCCCACTGAGAAAAGTGACTATTCTTGGCTGACAGTCAGGAGCCTGTGCAAGGGTGATTAAGGTTGCTGGATTGTGATTGAAGCTCTTAGTGTCCTCTGAGTAAAAGGATGTCTCCTACAGTTTTCCTCAAATGTTTTTGATGCAATCATGATGATGTAACTTGTCCCTGTGTGTATATCCAGACAGTGCATGGCAGGGTAGAAGGGGAATGCCCAGGCAAAACTGGAGGATTGTATTGCAAGTGGAGTTACAAACTGGCTGTATAAAAAGAGCTGTGGTGACTAAAGGAAGGTATGGGGGCAGATATGTTTACAGAGGGATAGGAGTAGCTGTAGGAGTTGCTGTTAGCTTAAGAACTGAGAGAAGATGCCCACTAATTTTGGTTTCTAGGAAGGGAGTAAAATATCCTTATCACTGCATTTAGAAGTGTTCTCAATCTTCTCACGGCCCTTCTGGACCCAAGGTAGAGTAAGGTCACAGACCTTTGTCCTTAAAGATCTGAGGCCTCCCTGCTGCCCAAGATGGGACTAAAAGGCTTAGCTAATAAACCACTTATGAAGAGCTATAAAAGACAAATCCAGGCGCTGTTCTGGAAAAGGAGGTTGTTGCTATCACTGCAGTTAGAACTGGGCTTCTAATATGTCCTGCTCTCTGTGCAGTGGCTAGTCTGGTCATTAGATGTTTCTAGTTAAAGGGATGCTAAAGGTCTGTCACTCTCAAGTGTGATTTATTTCCAGATCCTCAGTAGAATTGTTTTAAATTTACATCTGCAGTCATAGGAGGCCTATTACAATTCTACTGTTCTAACATAAAAGGACACAGCTGAACCTAAATCTTTCTTTTTAGGAAGGTAAATTCAGGGAACAGTGTTTTTGTACATTATGTTTAGTTTGGAAGTCTTGGATAGTTTTCATTTTCTGTGTTTAATCACTTACTCTGGTGAAGCTGAAGCTGTAGACTTTTGTGATTCTTATAAATGGACAATAAATTTGGGTTTATTGTTGCCTTTGAGTTTCAGACTATTGCTGTGGTCTTCTGTCCTTACTGGATGCTTGTAATTTAGTTTGATACTTAGGAAAGACTCTGCAGAAGATTGTGAGAGGATAGGATAAAGGGTTTGGAAACAAAGTTTTATGGTAAAACATCAAAGGGGCACAGTCAGGTGAGCTTAAATAAAAAGTTGGGGAAGAATTTAATTGAAGGAAGTCTCCTGTGCTACGCTGTACAGAAGACCAGACAGATGATTGCAATTTGTTCCTCCTGGCATTAAAATCTCTAGTCTCAGTCTGTGGAAAAACCTGCATTTCCAAGCCCTGAGAACCTTAGCTCAATGAGGAATGGATTTTAAAAGGAGTGAGAAACAGGCCAAATTATGACTCTCAGGTCTTTCTCCAGAGCTTATTCAGGTAGGACACCTAGCCTGGTGTTCCAGTGGTGTTCCAGTTGTGTTCCAAAGAAGTCCAACTGTGGCAGTTTTTAATTTTTATCTTACTGGTACTGGGCAAAGATTTTCTCCAGGGCTTTCCTAACTCAGGCAATTTGAACCTTTGGCATCATCAGCTCCTTAAGCTTAAGGAATATTGGGTGTAGTTTCCCAATGATAGTGTGTTAGCACTGATGACCACAGGAATCCTATGAGCAGTTGTTTTTCTGTCTGTGGTAGGAAATAGTTGGTCAAAGTACATAGTTTGAGGGTAGTTCTGCAATCCTTGCTGAAGTGTGTCCTAACACTGGCAATACAGCTTGTGTGAGGAAATCCTACAAGGCCTTCAGTGATTTCAGACTGATTCTTAAAAGTAGTTACTTAAGTATTCAATGCTTCCTACAACAGACTTACCACTTAAGAAATGTAGGACTCAAATGATAGATCTATAGCTTGTTCCCTGTTAGTTGAAGTTGCACAAGTTCTCACTCCTGTGTCCTCTCTCTCCCCTTTCCCCACCAGACTGTCACTGCCCTTAGCCCCATGTCTGGCAGCCGCTTTGGCTACGCTCTTGCCAATGGCACCGTTGGAGTTTACAACAAGGCAGCGCGCTACTGGAGGATTAAGGTTAGTCCACTGTTAGAGTGTCATCACTGGAAGCTTGAAGGCTGCCAGGAGACGTGGTATCTAATTTCAGGTCATTCTGATGTTACCCTTAGGTGAACTTTGCTGAGCAGAGAACTTAATGTAATTTTGTTCTTACAAAATCTACCTGTTTTTATGGGTTCATATAAAATACCAGGTCAGCTCCTGCAGTACTTTTGGGCTGTTGGTGTTGGTTTAAATAACAGGGATGCAATCATACAACTAGGGATTCTTCAGCTTAGCAAGAGACTTTTGAGTTCGTGTTAGAAAATCCTCTGGTTGAATCAATACTTTTTCAGAAGTCGAAATCTTGCATTGTCTATGTTCAAGGTTAATTTTTCTCATCAATAGCAATTTCCTGCTCCAGCAAATCAGTTTGACAAGATTCTTTCCTGATGCTCATTTTGATATTCTTAATGTAACACAGAATAGTATATTTAATAGTAATAAGAAAATTCCTTGAGAGGTGGCAGGAAGAGTCTCATAGTTGTCCTCAGCAGTCTAATTTTATGGCTGTGTTGGGGCCCTGATACTTTTTTCCTAGAGGATTTGGTTTTTTACATTTTTGTGAGTTCTGATCATCTGCTTGGATGGAAATGTATTTAAAAGAGCTATCAGGTCCTCTAAAAGCAGTGTACTAGATTAGTAGTGCAAGGGCTAAGATGTCACATGTGTCTGTGACCTTAGAAATGCTCAGTTCCTGTTAAGAGGCATAGTTGTACTCCTTTCTGTACTCTATGTAGTCTCATAGTCTAGTGTTTTGCAAGTGGCAAACGTGAAGTTTAGAGAACTTAAATTTGTTCTTTCTTTTCTGCCCTCAGTCAAAAAACCAAGCAATGAGCATACATGCTTTTGACCTGAACTCTGATGGAGTGTGTGAGTTGATCACTGGCTGGTCTAATGGGAAGGTAAGTTTATACAGAGGGAGAATGAGGAGCTGTAGATATGGGGGCTGTGTTTGAACAAGGCTGTTATCTGATGAACAACAACCAAAAAATGAAGAAGACTTCGAAACCTGAGCACTGCAGTTCTATTGCAATAAACCCAGTTTGGCTTGTGAGTCTTGTGCCAAGTGCAAGATCAGAGAAAAGCTGCTTCCCCTGCTTAACTCAGAGTCAATTGCTAAGGTGTGGCAAGTTGTTTCCATGGCAGCAGAGATCATATGCCACATCCTAGAGTTCTTGAGTGTCTCTATTCAGGTGTGTCTTGAGGACATGTGAATAATCCTTTACAGTGTTTTCTGAATGTTCCCAAACTACAGGGAAGACAAAGCAGTTATGTAACAGGAGGGCAGCGTCAGTCTTGACTGTGGCAGGATTAATCAAGCATTATTTCATTTTATGGAGAGGCATTCTACACAGCTCAGTTTTTAGTCTTTTAAGCCTATTCCTTGGTATTCCCCTTTGCCAGAAATGACTGTTTTAACTGCCACATCTCTCCTGGATGCAGCTTGCCAGGTTTTTCTGTAAAGCTGTGCTTTTTTCTTCACACCTCTTATTACTCTCATTAGCCTGCGGCACTTCAATAACATCATATCAAGCTGGCAGTCCTGAGCCCAGATGTGTTGTAACTTACATTGGATTAGATGTGTAACATTGTTAAAGAGAGAACTGTGGTGGTGAAACAGCAGGCCAGAGGCCTTACAAACTGAATCCTGACAGAAGCCGTGAGAAAGCTGACAGCTTTTCATGAGAACAGAGTCCTGCAGCAGTGAAAAACAAATTGTTTTCCTTGAGAAAGAATTCTAGGACTGTAGAAAACAACCTGCTTTCCCTGAGAAAGAACTCTAGGGCTGTGAAAAACTCTAGCCACCTGTATAAACTGTTTTTACACCATTAGGCAGGAAAATGAAAACTGTATGTTGCAAACAACTCATTCTGCATGTACACACTAGCAGACTGAGTGACCAATCAATACAGGGTAACAACTTTTTACTGTTCAATTGGGGATAGACAGGGGATGTTCTTTAAAAACTCTGTATAAAGAGATGCAGGAATAAACTGGGATCTTTCCTCTTTGCTCCATAAACATGTGCCCTGCATCTTTCTTTACCAAACTCCACAGTGACAGAGATTCTCTCCTTGCTTTGCTCCTCTTCTTTTCCACTGGTAGTCTCTACCCAATTTGTTGGTCTGAAACAGTCCATCGCTCCTAGAAAGAGTAAGGCTGGGACCTGTGCTTTGGAAATTACACAGTGCATGGAACTGAGCCCACCTCACCCTTCTTATCGAATGAAAGATAATTGAAGGTTGTGGTATTTGTGTATAAAAATAATTCACCACACAAGGGCTGCAGCTGAGAGGAGAGGTTGTAAATACTGCATTAAAGTTATTTCTGGTTTGGTCCCATCATTGCTGCATCATATGTGCATAACCTTTCCAGTGCAGATTTGCAGTTCCTTTTCTTTCCTTCCTTTTTTAGTTTTGTAACTTAGGGAAGCATTTCTGAAGAGAAGTTCCTTCTAGCTCCTTCTAGAGTCTGCCTAGAGGTCATTTCTCAATAGTACTTTTATCATGTGTGGTGTATGGATGAACAGAGCTGCAACTTCCCCTGCAGTTCTGTGAGCAGAGCTAGCTTTCAGTTAACAGCTCAGAGTGTGGCATGACACGTGTTTTGGAGTTGGCTTTTCTCTTCATGCTGAGGCTGGGAACTTTTTGTTTTTCCAGGTTGATGCCCGCAGTGACCGGACTGGGGAGGTCATCTTTAAGGACAACTTTGCTTCCTCAATTGCAGGACTGGTGGAGGGGGATTACAGAATGGATGGGAGCACCCAGTTAATCTGCTGCTCAATTGATGGTGAAGGTGAAAGCATTTTTAATGATATTAATGTAATACACAGCAATATCAGGCACATCACATCATCTCAGATTAGCTAAACATCGTTTTGGTTCCAACGTTTTGTGTGCCAAATTCCCTTTGCTTTATGTGCAGTTAAGGGAATTTTGAGTTATGCTGTCTGCAAACAGGATTTTGAATATTGTCTTTTCTGTGAGAATCAGCATGTGTTTCATGATGATCCAAGAAACCATCAAAATTCATTTGTCTAATGGAAGAAACCCCATCCTAATGCAAAGATAATGATATTCAGGACAGACTCTGATTCTTCAGGCTACATTATAATAGATGAATGTATAGGAAATCTTTTTTCTATGCTTTAATTCTTTGGCCGCTTTACGGTAGGTAAAGGTGTTTAAAGAACTAAGGGTGTGTGTGTTTTGGTTTTCTTCTGCAGATGAAGAGTTTTTGTATTAGAAATTTTAAATGTTAACAGTGCTTTGTTTCCTGGAAAATGCTATCCTGAGACTGGAGAAGTGGTGGATTTATCCCACCATGCATTCAAGAAGCCAAACCTCATTATTGTGAGTGGAAATAAATATGATCACAGAAGACTTAAATAAGCTCAGTATGAATTTGCAGGGATGGCTTCAGGAAAGACACTGGTGTGATTATCCGACTCCTTGGCGTCAGTGGCCTGAGACAAGCAGGTCTGGCACAACCCATTTGAAACAAAAGCCTGGCCTTGTTAAATAGCAGTGTGTTTTGCTGACTGTCTTAATCACAGGCTGTGGGGGATTTGCTGCATTTGGGCTTCAGCTTATAAACCTTTTTCCCAAGCTTATGGAAGGGGAGCATTGTAAGCAGTTCTGGAGGACCTTGTGCTAGCAGAGTTGTGTAGGTTGGTATCACTGAACATGATCATCCTTTTCTGGTGGGTCCATTGTGGACAAGCCTTGCATGCTGGGGATCCCTTTAGGCCTTAGTAATTAGTGTGGCTGGGTTTATATAGACTATGTTATTAGAGTTCTATTTGGGACCAGCATCTTTTCACATGAGGTGTTCTTCTGTGTTGCAGTGGTTTTTGTCTTGCTCTCATTTTAAGTGAATGATTCACTCAGAAATAATAAAGTGTGAGGACAGTGTGCAAGATGAATGATTTCAGGTTCCATGCAACTTCTTACAGGGCAGCAGTCATTTGCAGTCAGGCAGCATATTCTTCCCAGGTAAAAGATTTTTGTCCCTGTCTTTCATTGTCAGAGCTGCAATCAGGGCACACAGCCTTAGAGCAAAATGAAAGTTGTCTCATCACCTGTTCAGGTCCTCTGTCTCCACAGACACTTAGAGGTATTTCCATAGCTCTGTGCTCCACTGGGCTGCTGGGAAACAAGTCTTACCCCTTGAAGTGAAGTATCCCTTGATTTGGGGAAAAACTGATGTGGGTAAATCTTGTTCACTGGCCGAATAACAGTGACTTACAGTCACTTCCAGACAGCCACAACTCCTCTGACCAGCTCTAGGAATCCAGGTACACATTTTATTAATTTTGCATAATTGTAAACTTGCCTGAGCACCTTAAAGAATGATTGCAATGGGAATCCTTTTGCAAAAGGACTGGGTGCTGCACTTGTCTGGTCAGGTGAGTACAGTTTAAAGACAGGTTGGAAATTTACCTTTTTTTTTTTTTTTTAATATGTGGTTCTCTTGCCCCAGTCACCAAGAAAGTGAGAGACTCTGTGGGTCTAAATCAATGCTCGGGTTTTCAGCTGAATAGTCCTAGCTGCAGACCAGAACTGCAGAGGTGGTACAGGGGAGTCATGTAACAGAAACTGAAGTTCTAGGCAGGCTGTTGAAGTCTTTGCTGAAATGGGCTATGTTTTGTTTTTGTACAGTCCGAGGCTATCTGCCAGGAGGTGAGGAAATGAAAGGGAACCTAATGGATACAAGTGCTGAGCAGGATCTTATCCGAGAACTTAGTCAAAAGAAACAAAATCTGCTGCTGGAATTGAAAAATTATGAGGAAAATGCAAAGGTACTGCTTAAATAATTTGTAGGGCCAAAACACACCTTAGTGTTGGTAAAAATCCAGAGTAATCTGGGAAGCGGTTGTGGGGCAGTCCAGACAAGTCAGAGCTGTAGCTTGTAAGGATGCAGTGAGATTGTCTGCTGGGGGCTCCTGCCTCTGCATTTGGCTTGCTCCCTGTGCAAGTTCAGAACTTGCTTTTTGTATTTTAATAATGCTTTCTTTGCTTCTTCCTCTTGCCAGAGCAGTTGTGTTTAGAGCTAGATTCCCTTCAGCCTTGTGCTTTGGCTTATGACTGAAAATTGTAGTTTTCAGTGCATAAGCCATCTTGGGAGTCAGAGGGGATTGTGTGAGAGGATCAGGTCACTGGGTGAGGGTGGGGAGCACTGCCAGAATGTAGGAATCACACTTGTGGCTTGATGGTGAACGTTTCAAAAAATAGTCTGAGGAAAGAGAAAACTCATCTCTGAATAGCCAATGACCACCATGGCAGAAGCTTGGAATTCTGTAAGATTGTGTTTAAAATAGACATATGTGAAGTGTTCTTTGAGTAAAGGCTTGCCTACAGAGCTGAGGTCCATCCTTAGTGAAGCACTCAAACATATTGTAGCCCAGGTGTCCACAGCTCCATGCCTAATCCAGCCACCACTCATAGCTGGTTGGAAGTGTCTGGCAATTGCTGTAGTACAACCTTCCTCTGAAAGAAAAGATAACTGACTTGTGTACATGTTTTCTAGTTTTTTTGAATGAAAATCTTGACATTCTGATACTGATGGGTATGTGTTTTGTAACAGGCTGAATCGAACACTCAGTTGAAGGAAACTGATGGGCAGAGAGGTCTGATTCCAGCA
The DNA here is from genome assembly GCA_013400575.1 of Peucedramus taeniatus. Lineage (NCBI taxonomy): Eukaryota > Metazoa > Chordata > Aves > Passeriformes > Fringillidae > Peucedramus > Peucedramus taeniatus. Next base: position 205,349 of record WBNO01004506.1, read on the forward strand.
AACACCCAACTCCAGACAGCCCTCTCAGTTAATCTGGGCTCTGACAGCCGGTCTGCCCATGTGGAGCTGTGTATTTCCACCACAAATGGTGAGTGTTAACCTGCAGCCATTGATATTCACTTAATGTAAAATCATGCAAATTTTTAGCTATATTTAGCTGGTGATTTGAATGTCTCCCCTTTATTGTCTGTAACGTCCCTTTTGTGGTTTCTTTCCTTTCACAGAGTTTTGAATCAAGCTGTGTTCCTTGGATGGGTCTTAGGGGAGAGGAGTTTGATGGAATTTGTTTCTTATTATGTGTTATTTTCTGAGGCAATTAACATTTAACTTGGATGAAACCAGCCTTGGTGATCCCTACAGCATTTCTTGTGTTGACTGTAAACACCAACCCACAGCTGCATTAGTGAGGGTGTTGCATGAATGCAGCTGGATCTCAGCTGGCTTTACATACAAAACTGGAATTACCCCAAGACAGCAAATTCACCTTGCACCAGGCATGCTGAGGATGCAGTCAAGTCCAGATAGTCCTGGTCACCTGGATATTTTAACAATTCAGAGGAGTGATATAAGGAGTTGAACATGCTTAATTCTGAAAGCAGTGGTGGTTTATTGCCAGAGGACAGCTTTTAATTTGGGAACTGCTTTTTCTTCCTGTTGCTAAGACACAATCATCCGTGCTGTGCTGATCTTTGCTGAGGGCATATTTGAAGGAGAGAGCCATGTGGTCCACCCCAGTCTCCAGAACCTCTCAGGCTGTGTTCGTGTTTCCCTTACTCCTCCCAAAGATGTCCCTGTGGATTTGCACATCAAAGCCTTTGTGGGCTACCGAAACAGGTGAGTTTTGTGGTGTGATCTCTGCTGGTCTCCAGAACTGTGGGACCAGGAAACAGCAATAATGTGGTTTCATGCTTGTCCCATGGGAAGTGCACCGTTAATTCCCAGGTGCTACATTTCTCTGTCTTAATGAAAGGAGAGCTGGGATGCTTTCTTAAAAACATTGATGCACCTGTGGCATTGAGTTCTTTTCCAGACAAAGTCTAAATGCTCTGGAACCACTGTGATCTGTTGTGTTCTGGTTCTGCTTTTAGGGAAGGAATGCACATTTTGCCAGGAGATGTCTTGCTGTGGGTGTGTGGAGGGAATCAACAGATGCAGAGACTCTGTCCTATCATCCCTAAGGGGCTGGGCCCTGGATCCTGGCTGCTCTGGATGGAGTACTTGAGCAAGCCTGGAGACACAGCTTTGTCTCTCAAGCTGTAAAGGAACCCTGAACCCATTTGGCTTCAGGGCAAAAAGAAAGTAACACATGTTGATTTCAAGACAACATTTTTCCAGTCTCCCATAGAAATCTCTCCTTAGAAAATAAAATGTCTCTTCATATACCCTTGAAAACAGCTTTCTTCCTGCTCACATCTGCCAGAGCTGTTGGTGCCTGAGGAGGCAGCATTTTTCCCCTGAACAGGGAGGCATATTTTGAGAACTAGCCACCCACTGCAGAAAGATTGTATGGGACTGAATTCCCTGTTTTCTCTATTTCCCTTTATTATTGCTTTTAATAAGACTTCACTGAACTTGTAAAGAAAATACCCAATCATATAGTAAAATTGTAAATGTATTAGCCTAGAAAGTATACTTCAGTGGGAGGATTATTGAAAATGACAGCAATGAAGAGGAACCGTACAACTTCCCGATAAGCTTGGAATTTCCAAGTTTCAGTGTTTCTTCTGGGGAAGCAGTAAGCAGCTGATTATGTAACTGGAAACTGTTACTGACTGTCTGTGTGTCAGTGCCCAGCTAAAAAAGAACCAGGAACCGTTGCAGTAGGTGAATCCCTGCTATGTTATTAACTCTGTTTTTCTGTTGGGTTGCTTCCAGCACACAGTTCCACGTATTTGAGTTGACGAGACAGCTTCCCCGCTTTTCCATGTATGCCCTGAGCAGCCCAGACTCGGCCACAGAGCCCCTGAGCTTTGTTAACTGTACCATGAATGAGAGGCCACAAAGGGTGAGTTTCTGCTCTTCCTGATTTCAAGTCTTGCATAGGTGGAGGGAAATCTCATAGCTTGAGATGTGCAATAGCAAAGGAAAAATTGTGCAGTGAACTGCACTACTGGCCTTTGGAGTCTGTGTATTTCAAGTCAACCCTGCTTTTTTCTGTCTTTGAAAGATGACTCAGTTGAGGCATTCCAAGCATCAGGAATTCCTGCAGGAACTAAAGGCCTGAGATCAGAAGGTGTTTTAGATATTATCTTGTTTGCTGGGTGCCTGCTGATAGCAGGAGACCTGTAGTGAGTGTTGAATTTTGTAAATGAGCAGAGAACAGGAAAAAGGCAGTATAGTGCTCAGGTAGTGACTCAATTTCATAGCAGTCTCTGATTGTTGGATTTTATTATTTTAGGAATATTCAGCTTTAGTGCAAGGATTCAATTGTCCTCATTCTAAGAAGTTCATGACATGGGGTTATGGGATGAAATTTAGTAAATGAAATTTTCAGGGTACCCTGAACAGAGTCAGGGACATTGTGTAGTTCCCCAGGCTTTACACACAAGGGATGGCTGATGCTCTTAATTTTATTTTTGCAAGATCGTTATGTGGCTGAATCAGAGCTTCTTGTTGCCAGAGGATACAGAGTTTCAGAGTGCTCCCTTTCAGGTTTGCTTCACTTCCCTTCGTAATGCAGGTCAGCTCTGCATCAAAATCAAGCCTGGTGGAGAGGTGAGTACCTCCCTGGACAAGAGGAACAACCCTTTGATGATACTCCAGTAAAGCCAGTATACCCATACGGTCAGTAGGAGGCAGTAAAAGTGAAGGGTGACTAAACAGGCAGAGAGAAAGTACCCATGCTTTTGGAAACTTCTGTGTCTGTTTACTGTTGTGGGTAAAATTCCAGGGCCTGTTAGTGAAGTAAACTGCTTAGTCTGCAGATCTATAGGAAGGAGAGAAGCACTGAATGGTTTCAGGGAGCCATAATGTGAGGCACAAAGTAACTGGCTGCCTGTAACTTCTGCCTGTAACTGGTCCTGTGTGCACAGATGCCTCTCTATCCCAAACCTGAATAAAAGCCCCTTTGAAATCAGTGTATTCTGGTCTACTGAAAGTTGTAGAGCTTGCCCATACCCTCTTGATAAAAGGACCTGCTTTGCACGTGGGTAACTGTTGGAGAGGCAATACTGCTGGGCAGTTTCAGATGTTCTGGCATGGAAGAGTGCTAAGGTGCTTTCTTTCCTTTCTGACAGATTTCCATCAACACAGATGATATTGATCTCGCTGGTGACATTATCCAGTCAATGGCCTCTTTCCTGGCCATTGAAGATTTGCAGGTGGAAGCAGATTTTCCTGCTTACTTTGAGGAGCTGCGGAAAGTATTGGTCAAGGTGAGGAGGCTTCAGACATTTCTAAGTAGGCAGATAAGCAGTCACTGGGTTTTTTTATGAGACGATCTCTAAACTATTTTATCTTTGTTGTGCAAATCACAATGGCTTGCTGTATATTATGTGGGACACTCAACTTTCTGTCTGTTTTTGTTCTGTAGAACAGGCCCTTGGTCCCATCAGTTGGTTGTTTAGGATAAAGTAAATACGTTGTCTGGGAGACTGAGCTCTGGTTTTGGGTCAGCATGTGAGATATGTATCTCAGTCTAATCACTCTTTCTGGGGACCAAGGTACTGCTCCAGCGGTAGAGAGTGAGGGGAAAGAGAAAAGTGTCAGGGATGCTGGTTGGTTAGGTTGGGATGTTACTTCCTATTGCACTGGGCTGAGGTTTAGCCTGAACCCTTGGAACCCTGTGCCCAGGGTGCCAAGGACCCTTGCTCATGGCTTGTTTGCCTTGGACAGGTGGACGAGCATCACACAGTGAATCAGAGGCTCACTGCTGACATGGCTGAACACTCCAACCTCATCCGCAGCATGCTGGTTCAGGCAGAAGATGCCCGGCTCCTGGGAGACATGTGAGCAATTGCTCCCTGGTTTGTGTGTTTGGGGTTTAGAATGGCCAGTCCTTGCTTTTCAGGAAGAAAAGGGCACAGAAAAACTTTGGCATGATACAAGAGTTGCCTGGTTACAATTTTTGATGTAGAATTGTACCTTTGATGGTCTCACCATGAGGTCTCCTTGAACCTTGTCATGTTCTTTAGGTAAGAAGCCAGTCAGGGGAAAGCAAGAGGGCAAGAGTAGGGGCTTAGTGTATAGCAGCTGAGGTGAATCTGCTTCAAGATGGTGAGATATGTTAGAAAAGATGTATTAAGGGAAGAAAGCAAGAAAAGCTATCTGTGGTGTGTGAAATTTTGAGAACACCAAGAAAGGAAATTTTTGTGTCAGATTTTCACACTGATTTGCTGTTTTCTGCTAATTCCAAGCTTTACTCTGAAGAGCAGCTGTAAAGAGGCCCAAGCTACTGCAGGGCAGCGGTACTTTCACTGGGGAAAGTGGTGCCTCCACTTTGTCTTGCTGGACAAAGTAACTGCAAAAATAGACTGTTCAGGTCTTTGTAGTAAAATAATGAGTATAACCAACATGTCTAGACAAGTCTGTTGTCTTGTAGCTGGCAGACATGCAGGTGACTGTGGTAGCCAACACAACCATGTATTGCTACACCTCTATATTGACAAACCAGGAATGACTTTCTTGTCCTCAGAGATGCAAATAACTGGACTGATTGTTCCCCAGGAAAAACATGAAGACACGCTACAGCGAGCTGTATGACCTGAACAGAGATTTAATAAATCAATACAAAATTCGTTGCAACAATCACACAGAGCTGTTGAATAATCTGAAAGCTGTGAATCAGGCAATCCAAAGGGCTGGGCGGTTACGTGGTAAGTCTGTGTTTTTAAAAGCAATGGGGAGTCTCAGATTCCAGAGAGGCACATAAGATGTGTCCCAGAGGTCAACTGGGTTAGTTAAGTGACTTCAGGCTTTTTGGCCTGAAACTCAGTTGGTAGAAGTAATCTTCCATTCTTTAGTCATAGCCAATTACGTGTGACAGTCAACTGTGAGTGTCCCACATAATCTGGGATCTCAATTCTATAAAGAACAATTTGAAATAGTTTTCAGATTTCTGAATGAGGCAGAAATTGATCATTTTGTTGAACATACTACTTTAAAAATGTTTCTAGAATTACTTCAGTTCTTAGTTTATAATTCTGCTTTAAAAAAAGGTAACTACTAACTTAAGCAGCATTGTTTTATCTGCATTATTAGTTCTGTAGATCTTCAGGGAGGGAGGTACTTTTTTGTATGTTTATAGCATTCCCCTTCCAACAAGCTCTCATAAAACAGAGCTACAGGGGATTATTCTTTAAAGAAAGGATTTTATATATGTACTAGAAAAAAGGTGGTGATTCATCATGTGTTTAAAAAGCATTTGAAAGAAACACCAAAATTTTCAGCCTGGATCAAATAAATATTTTTTGCCAGTTTCTTACTCTGTAACTGAGGTTTTTTTCCTTTCCTTTCCTTTTTTTTCCTCCTTGCAGTTGGCAAACCTAAAACACAAGTGATCAGTGCTTGTCGGGATGCAATAAGAAGCAACAACTTCAACACACTGTTCAGGATAATGCGTGTGGGAACAGCTTCTTCTTAGGGAGAGGAGCAGCAGCTGTGCACAAGCAGTGATTCCATGCTCTGAGCAGATAATGGATGACAAGCAGTTAATTCAGACCCCTACTCCACTGTAGGGTGAAGTAATTACAATGGTAGTGCCGTAGTTAAGTTGTCAGGTGAGAAATATTACACAGACCAAAACTCCATGAAGAGGGCATCAGTTTAAGTGCAGATGTGGTATTTATGCAAGACAGAAGGTCAAACAATTATTTTTTATTACAGTAACTTATTTATGTATTTAAATATATTTTGTAGTTAAGGCATTGGTCTTTTCCATTAAAACATAGACTGGCTTCACTGATTTTGTTCTGATTTAGTTGGGGAGATGTGTACTGCTAAATTTATTTGTTGAAAAAAGCCAACCCAAACAACTTCTCTGGTTTCTGCTGCATAGTTCATTTACACTTGAACTTCCTGTGCTGGAGAGTCTGGGGTTTCATGCAGGGATGCATGGCTATCTAGGTAAACTACAGAGCAGTGCTTGAAAACCACCAAAAGATAACATCTTGCTGGCTCTTAAGCCAGAAGATCTTTGACAGGTATCCAGTTCCATGATCTGTGCAGGTAGGAAGTGGTCTGTTTCATATCCAGCACTCTTCCCCACACCTGGATTGCAGAAAGTTTTGCTTCCAGCTACTGGTTCTGTGCTACTGCTGGAAAAACTGCAGATACTGAGGTGGGCAAGGATGCATTTCAGGAACAACAAAAACAAACTACACACCCAAGCTTGGTGCATAATCATGAAGAGCTGGTAGTACTTAATGGGATCAAAAGAAGAAGGTATTGGAAAATGACTTGGCTCCTGGCTCAAACCTGTTTAATTGTGTGATCTCCTAGAATTGGATTAAAATATGACAGTAAGGCTCTATCTCAGATCTAAAGGTATTTTGAACCTTTGCCAAAGCAAATTTCTTTTGGAAGCTAAAAATAACCTGCACAGGATGGAGGTTGGGCCCCAGTGCTCCTGCATCAGCATCACCCTTGCCACTGTAGGATGGTGTTTGCGATGTGGGCAGGGAGGAGTTGGCCCAGAGCGAAGTTCTTGGGTGGCTTCCTGGGGCTGTCAGAAGGAGTCATGGCCTCTAACTGGTCTTTCTTATGAGCCACTACTGAATTAAAACCAGCAACCCACCCTTTGTTACGGAGCCACTGGTGAGCATGGTGTGACCAGTTGAATGGGGAATGTAATTCTTGCAACATGTTTTATTCCCAAAACTGCCCCTCACCACTGCCTTGGCCCCTTCCATATGGAGAACTATGCTGCTGAAAGCACAGACCTGTGTCAGTTAGAATCTGCAGCAGGAGCTCATTTGAATCCTTTCAAGAAACTGGTTGTTAGTCAAATCCAGCTGCTTGGTGGAAGGGTGGTGAGCCACCCATGCTGTTCTAAGCAAGTGAGCTCAGAGACTTGATTATGGAACAGTCTCCTGGCATAAGTGCTGGGCTTTCTGCCACTTGCTGTACCTGTTCCCACTGTTTCAAGCTCTTGTTCTTTGTGTTCAAAATCCTAATGCTTGCTTGCTTACATTTATGTACTCCCATTTAATGATAAGAGAGCGGCTCTGATCAGAAAGCAGCTTTCCCATCAGTCTGATTTTTCAAGACTATGCACCAGGCACTGCCAATCCCAGCTCTGGTCTGTTCCTGGCAGTGAGGTCAGTTCTTCACTCGCTGTCCAGACCTTTGGTAAGGCTGAGTTCCCCTATCTAAGTTTCTGACAACAAATTTGTAATTTATTTTCCTGTAAAACCAACTTTTACCTTTGCCAAATGAAAAATGCACGTACTTTACAAGTGGCTGCACTTACTTGGAAATACAGATTGGTATCCAGCAAGAGCATCTATAGAGAAAGCTCCCATTATTGGTGCTGTATAAATGAAGGCCCCTCTTCCTCCAGTAGTTTATGTGATTTGAAATTTTAGTGAGTCAAGTCTTTCCTTTGTACCTGCAGCACCAGTCATGCCTGGGGCTTTAAGACCTAACAAGAAGGGTGGGAGAGCAGAGACATGTTCATTTTTAAACCTTTGAAAGCTAACTGCAAATTTGGCTTCTTAAATTACTTCATCTGAGTCACCAGAGGAAGAAGGGTGGTTCCTTGTGTGATCAGGTAGATAGGGGTTTGCTCAATCAGAGGCTGGTATGCCCTCTAGTGTAATACTTATTATTAAAAAGCAGCCAGCTCTAAAGAACCTGACTTCTTCCCAATCTCCTGGAAGGACATTCCAAGATCTACCAAGCACATTGTTAGGCTCACAATGCAGTCAAAGAAGTAACTTTGTTTAGTTGAATTTACTCTCAACTTTGCCTAGCAGACTATGCTGTGAATAGCTGTGGTGTCTGTCGCTTTTGTTCCAAACTACACAAATTTTTTTTTTCTTTGAAACCTCCATTACTTGTCTTGTTCTAGGGGAGAGCTCAGAATAAGAACTTTTTTCTATAATAACTGCTTTCTTCCCAGGAAGAGCTGCTGCCCCAATAGGCAGAAAAGTACCTCAGAAACCATGATTCAAAGGGTTCTGTCCTCACTTCAGGATTTGTTTCTAGCTTCATCCTCTTGTCTTTGTAAGTGGCAAAGGAAGATTAAAACTGAGCAAGAGAGTTTTGCCAGCGCACAGAGATGCTGGCTTCAGGAAATGAGTCGGAATATGAACAAGATCTCGCAACAGCAGCTCGGGGCAACCACCTCCCAGCCATCCCTCCTGCCCAGCAGAGCACGAGGGAGTAGCAAGAACTGAGCAGCTGCTCATCATCTGGGAACTGACACTGGAACTAGAGTCCTGCACAGCGCTCTCTAAGAGCAGAGTTGGCCCCTTGCTCTGGCACCTGCAGGGGCTGAGATACCTTTCCCTTTGGAAACAATGGCAGGGGTTCTTTTTTTGAACTTTGTGTATTGGGATCAAAGCTGAAGGTTGTTGCTCCTGTATCTTCATGCAGACATGCCCACAGGACATCCCACCTGCTTGGGAAAGGGTGCAGAGTACTCATGTCAACAGTGAGCCTTGCTTTGAGTTTACTGCTCCTGTACTGCCAGCTGTGGTCTTACACCACTGTGGTGGCCTCCAACAACAGCCTGGAAGGGAGAAGGAGCAGACTTTAATCCAAAGCTACCCTCTCCCCACCCAGAAGACAGGAGTGATGAAACATGCACACTCCCCAGCTCCCTGCAAGCCCACTGTCTGCCTTGCTTGAGCTGCAAGAACACCCGTGTCTCAGGGACAAAAAAAAGTTTCAGGCAGGCAGGTGCAGACCAGGGCCAAGCCTCCAGCAGTGTGTTCTGCACTCTGGCTGTCTCCTGAAGCATTGGTACAGCTCTGCTCCATCTCTTGCTGGGCTGGACACCTCAAAGGTGAGTCTGGCACAGTCCTGCTTGCAGTGAATGTGGGGCAGGTGCACAGTATTGAAAACATGCAGGGAGGTCACACTCAATGCCCTTCTTGCAATGTTTACCACAGGACTTGGCTGGCTGCTGCCTCAAAACATCTGAGCTGATCTCCAGTGACAGAAGGCATGTTAAAACCCAGGCGATCCCAGGACATAACAAAAGGGACACAAGGCCATGCTGTTGGGTGACCTCCTTACTACCTGTGGACACCAAGCCAGTAAAAGGTAAGTTGCCTCATTCCTGCTTCCAGTCCCTGGCCCCTGTTCTGAAGCTGGAGCTCAGAGCTGTCTGCACACCCACCCAAGGAGAATGTTCAGGAGCAGGTTTCTTCTTGGCTGTTTAGCTTGTAAATTCTTTGGAAAAAAGGGCTGCATCTAAGTCTGTCTGCACAGCATTTAGCATAGTAAAGCCCTGCTCCTTGTTATGGTGCCAAGTCCTTCCCAATGCCTTTATAGCCTCACTGTCTTCCTTCCCAACTCCCCAGAGTTGTGCAGCTGGAAGAACCTCGTATTTCCCATGGCGGCTCCTTTATTTTTGTCTCAGGAACACAGTTCCTGAAGCCCCAGAAAATGTCTTGGGCATTTTGTAACAAAACTTGCCCAACCAGTGTATGAAACATTTACCTGACCCATTTCCTTTTTTTTTTTTTTTAATAAAATCAGTCAGCAGCTTGGGGCAATGGACAGTTGTAATTCTCACCCTGATGGGTCAAAGATGCCACTGTGCTGCTCCCATGAGAGAACAGCTGGAAAGGTGACAGTTGTGTGACAAGCTCACCCACAGAGCATTAAAAGCAGTTGAGAGTGTGTTACAATGGGCTCAGGAGAAGACTGAATTTCCATTTTTGCAATTAAAAAACCACCTGACTCCACATTATGCAGTGTGATGGAGTTGCATGAGCAAAGTTTGTCTGTGCTTAGGTCAAAGCTGAATGTCTGGGTAGGAACCTGCCCACCACCCACCACTGTTCTCTGTGACAGTGGTCACACTGCACCGTCACTCATAATAGACAAAGGAAAAATCCCAAAATCCTGTTCTGTTTGGATGCTTGTTCAGGCGTGCCAAGCTTCGATGGTTGATGTATTTCACAAACTTCATAGTTTCTTTGTCTCTATAAACTAAGGCCAAGCAGTTGTCCTCTGGATTCACTGTCAACAGCTAGAGGACACAAAGATAAAGAAGGAAATCAGTTTCACAAAAATAGTTTTGATAAAATTCTTAATAAAAAACAAAACAGTTTCAAAAGTTAGTTCACACAAAGGGCTGGTGTTAGAAAATGAACTGTGATGCTATTTTCATTTTAATACCCTTTACCTGAAGCATTGTTACACATTAAGGGCTTCTGGACTTCTTACTAGTATGACTGCTCAGCACTGTCACTAGATCTGATGCTGAATGGGACCCCAGTGAACAGCACTTCCCTGGACAAGTGTTATCCATGCTAGAGCCTTGTGTCCCTTCAAGGCAGGCTTCCCTAACAGCCCCAGGTGCAGGTGCTATGAGGCACTCTCAGGACCCAGGTCTCTTGCTTTAGGTAAACAGCAGCCTCTTGAAGCTGAGGCCAGAGCTTTGCCCATGAGCAGTGACTGGGGCAAGGAGGCTCCAGTGAACTACTGAGCACCCTCAGCATTATGATAAAGTGTAATTATGTCTCTCCACCCTAAACAGTTTTATCTGATTTGCGGCTAGCAACTGAGGTCCTTACCTCTTCATCTTCACCTTTAGCAATGTAGGAAGTAAAACCACCATATTCAGGATCCCAGTCTTAAAATAGAAAAGAAAGATTCTTAGAAACCTCAGTGCTATCCAGGCTCCATGCAGCCTTCCAGGAGATGCCATTTTTTTCACCCCACTCCCCAAAGTTAGTGGATACAGGGTAAGTATTCACCTCCTGCCAGTCTATTTGTTTTCTTCTGTTCAGAAACAACTTGAAGCAAATGTACTGGATTTACCTTTTATGGTAGATGGGCTATTTAAAGTTGTTTGGTGCCTTGCTCCTCACCTGTAGAAAAGTTCTGCCCTAGCAGATATGCCAAAGGATTTCAGTCAGCTGTATATTCTGGCCTCATCTGGTCTAAAATGCTTGTGTTTAGATTTTTTTTTACCACTATCTAAGTAGCAATCAACCCAAAATGCCTAGGCATGCCTAAAGTAACTTTTGAAAACATTGAGCTTTGTGAACTGGAGGTGTAGTGATGATTCTGATGAGAAAAGGGGTGGAACACTCGTGGGTATTGTGGCCACCTGACCCTCCAGCGTGCCCAGAGCCAAAGCTTAGCAAAGGAAAGGTCTGGGAGGCTCAGCCTTTCCCCTCTGTCCAAGCGCCACCTCCTGGCGCAAGCGGGAAAGGCCAGAGATGATTCCAAGGCCACAATCCCGAATCTTTGCATGAGGACTACTGAAAACAGGGTTTATGCCGACGTGAGGACTAGGACAAAGTCTACAGACCCCTTCTATGTAGGAAAAAGCAGGGAAATTTTGGGTGTTTTAGCACTGCTGAGAACTCAGAAGTCATTCCTTTATGCAACCCTTGTAAAAGGACAATCTGATGTCTCTCTCATCCACTTACCTTCACAGCCACAGAAGAAGAGCAGGTCAAGAGCAAATTCTGTGGCTTGAGAGTCGTGGACAAGAGTGTAGTGCCCGTGGGTCCAGCGTCGCAGCTCCCCCGCACACACAGGGGTGCCTGAGCCTAGGAGAGGGCACAAACACCCAGGGAGAGCCATGAAGCCACATCAGCTGAGCTCAAAGTGTGTGAGGAGCTCAGTGATCTCACACCACTGTCAAATTGTCTGCTGGCCCCAGTGGAAAAAGGGTAAAACCACATATCACATGTCTATATCTTTCCTAGAGGTGACTCTAGGTTAGGTACTTTAGGTACTACAACTGTAGGAGTGGAACCAAGATTTGCTCCATACAGCCTCTGTTCCTGGTAAGTGTTCTGGTGGGATTTTTTCAGTAGGACTTGTTTTTGTATTTCCTTTTATTCCAGTGTCCACTAACTTGCCTGACTTAGTGCATGATGAGCATTTTCAAAAATTCTACCCTTAAACTTCAGAGTCGCTGGTTTTAAATAAACATCACCAATCAAAATCCAAAATTTATCTCATAGTTGTCACTGCTGACAACTAAGTGGTTGTTCAGGCTGACAGTGTTTTCTGAAAGGTTGAATCCTAGTTTTAGGTATCAGTTTTCTAGTTCTGAAATTGTTTTACTTCTGACTTGCTCACCTTTCTCTTTTGGATTTATTATCTCATACAAGAATATGCTTTATATGAAGCAGGGGTATGTGGATGTAGAAACCATGTAATTATTGACAAAAAATTAACAGTCCCCCCAAAAGTCCCACCCGTAGGACTCAGGTCTGTTCAAAATGGTATCTTCAAATTAGTCATTGATTTACTCCAAATTCTTTTGCAATGGTCACTAATTTCAGATAATAAATCTAACATGCTTCAAGTCCCACATTTGTGCTGGAGCCTTGTGCTGGTTGCAGTACAAGGTGAAACACTAGTTCCATGAAAATCACTGGGAATTTTGTTTGAATCCTTTCACACTGCTGCTGCTCTACTCACTGCTCTGCGTCTCGCCATCCTGTGCTTCAGGGGTGTTCTCAGGCTGGTGTGGCTGGTGGGGATTGCCATTAGCTGGTTGTTCAGTCTCTTCCTGCTCAGGTTTGGGACTGCTGTGCCCACTGGTGTCTGCTGCTTGTCCCTCCCCAGCATCTTCATCCTCATCAGAGGGAGCCAGGAAGTGCAGTTTTAGGCCAGTGAAGTTGGAAAGCAGCAAAAATAAGGCCTCAGAGCGCAGCAGCTGCAGGAATTTCTTCAGGGTGTCAGGGAGGCTGTCTTCCTCTGCTGCCTCATAGAGTCTGAAAGACAGCAGATGTATCTCCTTGTGGGAGAGCCAACAGGGACCACATCCAGAACAACAGCACTGACTAGTGCAGCCTCATGGCAGCTCCTGCTCAGCCTGATCACCAGGCGCAGTGTGCTGTCGTTCCCCACCTTTTATTGGCTGGCCCCCGACTACTCCACTGGATCTCTTTGTTCTCCAATGCTTCACAGAGTAGTTGGTATTTCTCTTTCTAGGAGAAAGAGATGCAGAAATGTTAACATTTAGCTCCCAAGGAAACAAGGTTGAAGACAAGTGTTTTATTTTTGCCGAGTCCCAATGCAGCAGTGTACAGGCAGTCAGAGAGGATCATTCCACAGAATCAGAGTGGTTGAGATTGGAAAGGGCCTCTGGAGGTCACCTGGTCCATTCTCCTTTAGGTGTGAAACTTAGAAGGTGTTTTGTTTTAATGGATGTGCAAGCAAGTCCCTTCCCAGCCTTTGTGCCAGCCCTTTGACCAGTTCTGGCAGATCACATCAAATTGAACCACTGGGCTCACCTTAAGAAAGTCTTTCAGGAGGATTTCTGATCGCTCCTCAAATTCCTCCTGGATTTGAGCTTGGGAGTCCAGGTCCAAATAAACTTGATTGATCCACTCATACAGTATTTCATGCTGGAAGGTAAATGGATTGAACACTGAATTTTCAGAAGTGAAGAAGATTCCCCAATTCCCCCTACTGAGCTGGCCACAGAGCTGGGTTCCTAGACACACACTCCATTGCCTTATTTCATTGCACCACAGGTATTCACCACATTTTCTGAACTACTGTAGGTATGTAAAATATACAAAGACGCATAAGAAATAAACTGGATACAAATTTAGCAACAGGAAATGAAAAGGAGAATGGGATAAAGATTAAAGCATCCCCAGTGCACTGATACATTCCCTAACAGGTATTACAGGAACAGGACAAAGACAGAAATGCAGATATGCAGATGTAGGCTTGTTACTCACATCATAGGGGATGTGTGGGCTCCTGGCCAAGGGGGCTTCAGTGTGCCGTGCAGGTCTGGCCAGGGCCGGGCCGTGGAACCAACCGCTCACTGACAGGCGGCACTTCCGCGACAGAACTTCTGACACCTGCAACGGCCGTGGGCAGCACGGCATGGTCAGACAGGGACCACGTGTGCCAGGTGCCCTGCAAACTCGTGACAGGAGACAGACTCTGCTCCAGAGAGCCCACTGCATACACAGAAATGTCAGACAGGCCTACACCAGGACAGATTATCAGAGAGAGGCCTATTGTCTTGAAGTGCAGTGCAGGTTTCCAGAATTCCAGTCTAAGCTTTTACTCCAAGAGAGTAAAAGCTCACAGAGAATCCATTCTCTCTCTTCCTCTGAGAGCTTTGTGTAATGGATTTTTAAGACAAAATTACATCACTACCTGAAAATAATCATGGCAATGACCAAGTAGATGCTGCTCTTAATTAACAACTTTAAGAATAAATGACACAAAAATAACCCCCTAAGTGGCCTAGGACAGGACATGCCCAACCTATATCACTGATCATCTTCCTATCCAGCCTTCTGCTCTCTGGCCCTGTTTGATACAGTCCCTGGTACTCTCAGGTACACAGGAGTGTCAGAGTTCAGTCAGGTGTTTGTGACACACAGATCCCCAAATTATTCATCCTGTTCCCAGGCGTTTTCCTGACAAGTGTCACAGGGTACTCCTTAACTGCATCAGCATTTCTGCTGCAGGGCACTGCACCATGTCCATGTCACTGAGGTGGTACAGCCAGATCTGCACAGTGCCCTTGCACTGTTGGCAAGGTGATGGATGGCCTGAGGAGCTCTTCTGGAGCAAAGTCATGACCACCACATCAAAAATGTGAGCTAGTTTAAAACAACTAACAGAAACAAGTGAGTGCTAAATTCACAGCAGTAGCTTGCCAGGATAGTAACACGAAATATAAATGGAAATTTTTCTTTCCCAAGATGATGCAGCTAGACTGATGGTTCTTGTCCTCCTTCAAGTCCTTGAAGCCCTCTCTTTAGCACACAGCACTTAGCACAAGTATCCACTCTACCCACAGTTCTTCTCCCTCCCCATCAGGACTGTAATAACGTACAGAATGAATAACCACAACAATGAGGATTAAAAAAATAACAAGAGACAGCTCCTTGCCTGGTGGAAAGAGACTGGAGACACTTCAAAGAAAACCAGTGTGTTCCATGAAGGCACTAATGACTTGGTGATTTGCTGTGGCTGAAAGTGTTCTGAGGGAGAAAACATACTCTGGTTAAGATATGAACTGGGACTTCTCTCTGACTACATGAATCTGTGACTGGTGGAACACCTGGGTATAAGGCATGGAGCTCAGAGCAAGGGCTTGGTGAGGTGCACCAATCAGTGCACCTCTGCATGGAGACAGGAAGAGAGAGTTGGGGCTGTTCAACTTGGAGAAGGGAAGGTTCTGGGGCAACCTAAAGCCTCTTCCAGTGCCAAAAAGAGCTACCAAGACTGCTGTAGAAGGACTTGGGACAGACAAGGGCATGGAATAACAGAACAAGGGGGAATGGCTTCAAACAAAGGGCATGTTTAGATTTGCTATTAGAAAGGAGTTCTTTACTATGAGCAGTGAGGCACTGGCACAGGTTGCCCAGAGAAGCTGTGGATGACCCATCCTGGAAATACTTAATGGAGTTTGCAGCATCCTGGTCTAGTATCCACGTCCCTGCCCACAGCAGGTGGGCTGGAACAAGATGAGCTTTAAGATCCCTTCCAACCCAAACCATTCTGTTATTCTGCTGCTGGAAAGGGAAGTCACTGTCATCAGTCTGGGGTTCCAATCACATTTACTGGCATTGCTTCCATCTTGCCTCTACTCTTGACCCTTCCAAAAGTTTGTCTGTTTGCCTGTTAGCACTGTCTGCAAAGCCTGCTACAACCCATCCCTAAGGGGCACATTTTACTTCTACATCAGCTTCTCTGAACAAAGAAGAAACTCTTTATCTCCCTTCTACTGTTTGAGGGGAGAGTTGCTGCAAGGGGGCACATAAGCTTCATCTTTTTCATCCACCTGAGGCTGAGCCTGGAGCTTTTACCATCTGTGCTGTACAGATCCAACGTTCCCCCGTCACTTTTCTCCCAGGGTGGGACGAGGTACAGGATGAAAGCGATTCTCCGACCTTCCAGTTCATCGTCGTGGCACAGCAAGACATCTGCAATTACACACGTTTTGCTGCTGTAGCATCTTTCCAGTACACTCATGATTCGTTCCAACAACTGCTTCCCAGCTTTGTCCCCGCCAGGATATGACAAGAAAAAACATGTTCTTTCCAAGAACTGCATTTTCACTCATCAGCATCACCAGCCTGAGACCTGAAAGATTCACTTCTGTGGGACTACACTGCAATTAACAGATCGGGCCACTCTGAAGGTACAGGCAGTTCAGCAACAGTTTTTTCATCATCTGTACTTCATTTTTAGACACTGTTTTGCTGCTGACAGCCTCTGTGACCCTCTAGAACTAGAATAAAATTAGGTATTCTTTAGACATTTTGTTCCCTACACACGCATAGAAGCTTTAGGGAAAGGTTCACTTATAAACTGACCAGTATATTCATATTTAGCACAGGATATGTCAATAGTTGGCTCCAGCACTATTTGGGTCACAGCAGAAAGCCACACTTGGAATTCTTCACACAGAGCATGCCTGAGAAAACAAGCACACAGTAAGTGTCCTCCTGTGTTATAAAACATATCATCATAGACGCAAACTAATTTATTGTCTCCCTGCCAACTGTTTAAACAGTTGCAGGTACTGCTGCTGTGAGTGCCAGTGTGTTTCTGTAGAACCACACAGGTGATGGCCACGAAAACAGCCCAGTGCTCACAGCAGCTAGCTGCAACCAGTTGGAAGGTGCACCGGGAAGCGTTTCAGAGGCGACAGATGCAGGAGAGCTGACTATGGATGAACAGACTTCAGTGCCCATGACAAGCACGGAGCAGATTCAGCGCTGCAGAGCGGGTTTTTGGCCGAGGATGGGGGCAGAAGGCGGCCACGCCGCGGGCCCACCCCGCAATCGCCTTCCCTGCGGAGCCACCACGGCTCTTCCCCACACCCTCAGCGGGCGAAGCCGCGAGTCCACGCTTTACCTCAGGGCAGCGACGTGGGGCTCCGGGCTTGCCCCCAGCTCCTCGGACTGCGGCGGCCCATGGAAGAGAAGAAGGGACGGGGGTTAGGGTGGCTCGGCTCGGCCCAGCTCAGCCCGGCCCGGCTCGGCCCTGGGCCCACCTGCCGCAGCGACAGGAGGTCGTTGCGTCGCCCGTGGAAGCCGAGGCCCAGCAGTTCATCCCGCAGCGCCTCCGCGAAAGCCGAGCCCGCCAGAAAACCGGGAATGACACCGTGCCGGAACGGGGCCGGCTCCAGCACCACCGCTTCTGCAAGGGAAAGGCCGTCGGTGAGGGGCGGGGAGTAGAGCCACGCCGTACCGTGCCGGAGCCGCTCCCCGCGGGCTCGGCCGGGCCGTACCGTGNGCGCGGTGGGTCCCAGCAGGCGGCGCGGCTCTGAGGGCTGGGCGGGTGTTAATGGCGGACGCCGCTCCCGCCGCCCAGAACTGACTGACCGCTCCCGCCGCCTGTTCCCGCCGCCTCTCGCCATGTCCGTGGTGCCGCCCAACCGCTCGCAGACCGGCTGGCCCCGCGGGGTGAACCAGTTCGGGAACAAGTACATCCAGCAGACGAAGCCCCTCACGCTGGAAAGGACCATCAACCTGTGAGCGCCGCCTCGGGCCTGCCCGGCTCTGCCCCCTCCCGTCCCGCCCCTCCGGCGAGCTCGTCCCCGCTCCCTCAGCAGCCTCGGCGGGATTTTTCCCTCAGTGCCCGCCGTGCGAGGTGCAGAGGGTCCTGGCCCTTCGGAGGGCTGGGGGCACAGCGGCGGCAGAGCTCGAGTGCCGATGGGGGCCGCCCCCTTCACAGGGGCTGCTGAGCCGCGCTGGGGGTGCCGAGGGCTTGCCGGCCTTTGGGGGAGTGAGGAGTATTTGGTATAAACGCTTTAGTGCTTAGAAAGAGTGTTTGGCTCGGGAGGTGTGAGCCCCAAGTAACACAGGAAAGGTTTAGGTGTGGTGAGCATCACAGACATTTTCGTGCTCTCCACATCCAGAAGGGTGGCAGAGAATGACAGGTTTTTTCTTGGCCTCGCTGGGATTTTGGGCTGACCCTGGGCGGTCAGTAGGATGTGGCTGGTGTTTGTGGATTGTCTGGTACAGGTGTTGGAGTTAAAAATAAGAGTGTTTGCTACCACAGAAAATCGTCATAGATAGAAACTACTTACTAATAAGTATTCATATATTTTTTATGAGAAGTCGTATATTTTTGTTTCTTCCAGTAAATTCTTGTGGATTTGGCACGTGTTCTTTGCTATGTGTATCCGTCAAGTTGTAAAAACCAACAAATGTTAGCTGCAACAGTCAATATTCAATTTTAGCTATTAATCACTGACACTTCTGTGTTTTTTTGGTGTAGCTGAGTTTATTCACAGAGTCATGTGAAAGTTCAAATAAGAACTTCAGAAACTGGAATATTTCTATCAGGTTTCTGAAGCAAAAACTCATCATGTAGCTGTGTTACCAGCAACATTTTTTTAAGTCGAGGCCTAGGGTTTTGATGTACAGACTAATGCACCCACATTAGTATAGTATGGATTAGCTTAATAGGTTATTATTAGAACCATTTGTATATCTAAAAATGGAAATGAAGGGAAAAAGAAATGTAGATAGTTTTAAACTATAAGTGAAAGTAGGGGAGCTTGTTAGTAAATGAACCTGTGGTTTGGAAGCTGATTGTTTTGGCTCACTTGTCTACATGAGAAAAGGCTCTGACAATGCTAACTGGCTTGTTATTTTAACCACTATAAAACATGAGGAAAACTGGAGGAGGGGGGCTGGAATTTGAGGGGAGAAGAATGTATGCTACTAAAGTTTGACATGTTTGGAGAAAGAATCCATGCCAAGAAGCATCTCAAGGAAAACACAGGATAAGTCATTCATTCTGTTAATTCAGTTGCTGTGTGCCACAAGTCAGTAAAACCATGGTGATAACTCATCACTGCTCTGCCCAGAACCATTTTCTTCTACCTTTTGACTTAGCTGGGTGATTCTGTCTTTCCTCCAGGCTCCTGCCACCAGACCTCTCTGTTACATGGATTTAATTGTACAATAACACTCCCCTGTTGCCCTCTGTGCTGTCTTGGACTGGCTCATATCTTGCCTTTCCTTTCTTTTTGTTTTCAGTCCCTGTTACTTGGAGAAATTGCTGAGTTTCCGTGCACTGTCACAGGAGTGCAGGGGCCCAGCACCAGCCCAGCAGAGGGATCTGCTCACACTCTTGATCTTACCCCAGGCTCCCAACCCTGTACTCAGAAACTCAGCATTTCTCCTCTTCTGTGATCCACATCAAAACAAAACCACTTCTACCAGTTTAGTTTTCAGGCTCTCATTACATCTGCAGAAGAAAAACTGCAGTCCTGTGCTGCTTCCTTCCTTCCCTCCCAGCAGAGCTTTTTCTCCAGTCTCTTTTCCAGCTGCTTTCAGAGCATTTCCCTGCAGTGTGGAGATCAAAGAGGGTGGCTGTTGAATGACAGTTGGTTCTGTGCTTCTTTTTTTCTTTTGAGCCTGCACCAGGCTAGAGTGCAGCTCAACAGGACTTGTTGCTTGTGTGTTCCATAGTGCAGCTCTCCCTGAGACAGGGGCCTTGTAAGCCACCAACAAAGATGTTAGCCCTGCACTATGATTTACCCATCAAGCAGTGAAGGATCTGCCTCAGGCTAGATGTTGTGTCATGGTGATTTAAAGTTAGATTTCTTGTTATGCAGTAACATTTTTCTCCTCCTTATAGGTATCCTCTGACAAATTACACGTTTGGCACAAAGGAGCCTCTCTATGAGAAGGACAGTTCCGTGGCAGCTCGGTTTCAGCGCATGAGAGAAGAGTTTGACAAGATTGGCATGAGGCGGACAGTGGAAGGAGTTCTGATTGTGCATGAGCACAGGCTGCCCCACGTGCTGTTACTGCAGCTGGGTACAACTTTTTTCAAGCTGTAAGTGTCTGTTTCTTAAGTGTAACTGCAGTTTATTGTCACAGACCACTAAACGTGTGAGCTAGAGGTTAAACTGTGGCCAACTACTCAGTGTTTTGAATGGGATTCATTGCTTGTAAAGACTTAGTCTGGAAAGTATTTTTTGAATGGTGGGGTTTTAATCTAAAGTGTGTTTGACTCTGCTCATGAGGGGATGATTTAGTTTGAAACTGATGGGGAACCTTAGTTACAGTTCATCACTACAGTAAAATCTTATTTAAAACTCATTATCAGCAGTTGGTGTGTTGTAGTTGCATTGTGAAAGCTGTTATGCTTCAGTAGCTTATGCTGTGCCCGTAAAAATGGGCAAGTGGAGGCCAAGGAATAACCCCCTGTAAATGCAGAATGATACCTGTTTACAAACTAATGGCTGAGCTGGGATAGCAAGAAAGGTAGGCATCTAAATTTGAGAAAATTGCTTCAGTTCATCTCATAGTTATCACAGCCACAGTGAAGTTTTAGTGATTGAATATGGTTGCAGTGATG
Source organism: Peucedramus taeniatus (assembly GCA_013400575.1). Taxonomy (NCBI): domain Eukaryota; kingdom Metazoa; phylum Chordata; class Aves; order Passeriformes; family Fringillidae; genus Peucedramus; species Peucedramus taeniatus. The sequence continues at coordinate 225,794 of WBNO01004506.1, forward strand.
GTGGTGATTTTCTTTTTTAAACTAGATGGCCTTGACTTGTCTCATGTTACCATGTTTCTGTTCGTGTTCTTCTGTTTTAATATTTTATATTGTTCTCAGTTGTATGTGTGTGTTAAATCTAGTTTTACATCTAGATTAGTTTTTGACATCTTGATTTGAAGGGCTGTTGTGGACAAACTAGGCAAGACTTTGTAAAAGATTTGTGAAATGCTGTAATGATGAAGATGAATAATCTTGCATCATTTTCCCACATGAGTTTTATTTTCTGCTTTCTCTGTGCTTCAGTGAGTGCTGGTTTTGTGATAAGAACAAATACAGGCAGTATTTACAGCCTTTCATCTTCTGGTTGTTATTGTTAAAACTTTACCCCATAAGAGTCTGAGTTACGTGTATTGTTATGGTTTGTCCTGCTGAACTGAAAGTATTTTATGCAGTGGTTATTTTTAAGGGACATAAATAGCCATTTTAGTTTCAGTTTTGGTGAAAGCTATGCTGCTGTCTTCAAATTCAGCAAAGCTGGTTTTGGAACTTCTGACTTAAGAGCCATAAGTGAATTTGTAACTCCCTGCCTGGAAGCACACTGGAACTTGCCTGTGAAGATTGGTAAATGCAATAAAATAACTTTGGCTTTCATCACTGATTATTTTAACAGACCTGGTGGTGAACTCAATCCAGGAGAAGATGAGGTAGAAGGGCTCAAACGCTTAATGACAGAGGTCTGTTTGCTTTCATTATGTTGCTGTAGCAGAATGTTGCATTATTTTAGAATTACCAGAATAAGCTAAAGCATTAGAGTAGTTTTCTTACCACTGTTGTTATTTTGTTGCTTTTGTGATGTTCTCAGGTAGTTAACAAATAAAGCAGTCAAGTTTTCATTTATCTGCATCATGAGTGTGGCTGACTCCTACCTGCTGCTCAAGTCCTGTGTTCATTTGCAGCTTTGCTTTCTGACTGGCTTCAGGCAAGTGAGTGTAGAGATGAGCAATAAAATATGTTGTGGAGGACAACTGATGGGGACTTGCCTTTGAGATAGTCCCCCCAAGGCACCATTTTCTCCAAGTAGCTAAATTAATTCTGCTAGATAATGTAACAATGTACTTCATTCTTCCTATTGGTCTGATAGGACTCAGTCCAGCTGAGTACAGCATAGATTTTGAAAAGCTTTCTAGAGTGCCCTGGTCCTACCAAGTGAGGCTTTTACTAAAACATCTCACTTTATACAAAAATACTCTAAAATTCTATTGAAAGCTGTCTCAGAGCAGTTATGAACTACATCAGACACATATTACAGCAAGTCTTTGTGCTTCCAGTATGTGTTTACTAAAACAATTTCCTTGAGGTAGTTTGAGGTCTGATTAGTACTGGATTTTTGATAGATACTGGGTCGTCAGGATGGTGTTCAGCAAGACTGGGTGATTGATGACTGCATTGGCAACTGGTGGAGACCAAACTTCGAACCGCCACAGGTGAGTTCTCCTGTGGGCTTCCATCTTCTTTGGTCAAGTTCTGCTTGTACTTCTAAAAGCCTTCAAGCTTCCAGACGGACTTCTTGAGTACCTGCTACATGAGCAGTTAGTTTTTCTGGGTTTTGTCTATTTCATCTCCTTTCTATGACTGAAGAGAAACTACAATCTTTTTTTTAATGGAAACTCCTGTCTTCCTTCTCACACCTGTCCTGATGGATGAGAAACCACTGGGTGTAGTAGCTTCCAGTTCTGTGCTGAGACATATGCACCATTTAAATTCCTTTTTTAGCCACAATGGAGACTCTTGCACTGTTGCTTATGGAAAAGATGCCCTAGTCTCACTACCCTATTTCTAAGGGCTTTAATATTGAAAATCCTTGCTTAGTTTGCTTTATGCATTTCTGTTTTATTGGGTTGTTTTAACTGCTTGTGATATTGTTGCCACTTTAGAACCTGTCAATAGTTGTGACAGCAACAGCATTCCTTTCTTAAGTACTTTCTTATGAAAATGGTTTTCTTTATTTGATGCCATGAAAGAACAGTATATGACACACTGAAAGCTTGTACAGGGCTTGATAATTTATAAGATTAAGATTACACAATATTTTCAAAGCTCTGTACAACTGTTTTTTACCATTTTTCTTCTAGTACCCATATATCCCAGCTCATATTACAAAGCCAAAAGAACACAAAAAGCTTTTTTTGGTCCAGCTTCAAGAAAAGGGTAAGTGTTTGTTTGCATCAAAGGGTTGTATTTGTAACAATGTTTAAATGCTTGCATTTCACACAAGGAAAACCAAGTTGTGGTTGTGTATGTTATGGTATGTTATACCAAGATGTGTATGCTTGAGGTTGTTTGTGGTTGATCATTAGCAAAGTTAAATGCTGGTATGTTTTGAAGGTAGATGATCCTTTGAACATGAGTTCCTAGTAGATTTTCATTCCTGCTCCTGCATCAGTCTGTTTACAGTATGTGAATCCCACATTTAACTAGAAAAGGAATAAACCTGCTTGAGTGCTCCATGCAGTGAACTTGTTTTGAGGTCTGTGGGGGATGATGATACCTTTGCTGAATGTGTGCTGGTTTTTCTGATTCATCAGTTTGTCTTTGTTTCTAGCTTTGTTTGCAGTCCCCAAAAATTACAAGCTGGTTGCTGCACCATTGTTCGAGCTCTATGACAATGCACCAGGATATGGACCCATTATTTCCAGTCTTCCTCAACTTCTGAGCAGGTATGTTGTATTTGTGTAGTGGTTATTGGGAACATGTTTGCTGTGGGGCACCAGAGCAAGGCAAGGTGCTACAGAAACCAACTTGAAAAGGTGGTTCTATCCCAAAGAATCTGCTTCAGATGAGCTGGATGGACACTTTCGAGGCACTGATCACAACTGGCTAGCACCAAAGTCCTACCAGCAGTGGTAGCTAAGGAAGACATGGAAGACAGTGAGGATGAGGCTGTGCACAGACTGAGGAACAGCTTCTTGTAGCTATTGGGGACAGCTGGAGAGTTAAAGCCAGGATGTGAGTTTGAAGCACTGAGTTAGGTATGCATGTTATCACAGCTTTGTGCTGGTTAAATGTGGGTTTTTTACACTCTCTAGTAGAGTTAATGAAGTGTAGCATCTTTTTGACACAAATATCTGTAGGGACAGCTGTATTTTTACCTTTCTCTTGCAATGTATACATGCTTTGACTTTCTTACTTGGAAATGGCTTGTGGCTCGTCTCTCCAGAGCTCACTAATCTCACTGGTCTCTTACTTGAGAGAATGTTCAGGCATGCCAGGAGTCCCACAGCTTGCCAGCTCTTCCTCAGGGAAATAGTTCTGTCACCTACCTACTATGATGAGAAAAGTATGTTAGCAGAATGTTAGCACTGGTGTTGCCCATAATATTCTTGTTTCCTGCTGAGTATTTTTCTCTTTAGCCCAAATTTTGGCTTCCCCTCCTCTAAAGACAGCAGGTACTTCCTCTTGAATACCAGCAAAACACTGTCTGTTACACAGGTTGGGTAGTGGTGCAACAGACACATCCAAAGGCTGGGCATCTGGAAGCTGAGATGGATGCTTGCTTCCACAGTTATTTATGAAACTTAGCTGGGAAAAATTCTCTTTTCAGTATGTCTGTATGTTCCCCTTGGAATGTGTAAGGTTGGCCTGGCAGCTGAAATGCTGCAAAAGAGTTGCTGATGGAGGAATGTTACTCTCACTGTGATTTATGTATCTATGAACCTGTTTTAGGACATGAAATGTTAATTAGTTCTTCTGCAACCATAAGAGACAGTTGTGCAATGCTAGTGCAGGATTGGCTGTTAAAAAGGATGTATATACTGCTATTCTGTAAAGCTGTCTTATTAAAAAATGTACTTCTGTCCTGTCAGGTGGAGGCTTATCCAGAGCAGAAACAAAATATTTGCTTATTCATTCAAAAATGCCTTTAAAAAAAGAATGCAAATTCCTCACTTCGTATAATCCTTTTAATTTTAGGTTCAACTTTATTTACAACTGAATCCCTATATACCTGAAGACTCCAGTAGAAGAAGCCGTCTCTGTGAGCACAGCTTTGAACTGTAGAGAAATGAATATGTGTGACACAAGGATTTTTTTAAGTCATTCTGTTCCTGAAGACCACTAAACATTCTATGGTATGAACGGAAAAGTGAATCTCAACTGTTTAGCTAGAGAGATGGCAATGGGCTACCAGTGTTATAATCCCTTTTCATTGTAATACTCACCAATTTTTTGTTTTGTACAACATTAAACAATGTGGTTAAGATTCTGTTTGTCTTGGGTTTGGTTTAGTTTTTGTTGTTGTTTTGTTTTGTTGTGGGTTTTTTTAGGTTTTAAATTTTTTTTCCTTCTGTTTATTAGTTGTTTTATTTTTCCTTATTGTTTCTTACTTTTAGATGCATATTTTAAACTTTCTTACTTTTCTTCAGGAATACAGATGATCTTGGAATGAGGAGGACCTAAGCCATTCATGGCCCATTCAGATGCTGCGATCTTTATCCCTGAGCAGGGAATATCCTTAGGATCAGGGAGAAATGAAGTAGCTGAAGTAGGTTCAGTATTGTTTTGAGTCTTAATTAACTTGGAGACCAGAACTACTTTTTTGAGGGAGAATGAGTACTTAAAGACAAGTGTAGCCTTTACCTTATTTACCAGAACTGATTGGTTTGTACAGGGCTTAAAGAGATGCAGCATGCATCTGTTCCTTCAGTGCCCCCTTAAGACAGTGACAACCCCAAAAATTCTGTTGGACTGGTCTGAGATACAGTTAAAATAGGGAAAGTGGAGTTAATTTTGTATATTTTTCCTTAGCTATGGGACAGAATTAGGGTCATGCTGAAACACTTAGCCAATGCCACATGCAAGTGGCCACAAGCAACATGTTATGCTGTCCTATGCTGTCTCATCCTGCAAGGGATACCCACACTTTTGCTTTTTCCCAACATTTCAGTTTCTTGTAGGCAGTAAATATCAATCTTTCTAATTCTGGGGTTCTTGCATGCTTGACTAAACGTAAAGTCCAGTTGGATGTGACACTTCCCAATGCTTTTAGTCTTCCATGATTTTGCTTAATGAGTCTTTAAACAATTTGTTTCCAAGTTCTGCCTGTGATCAGAAGATGCACTGTTGCTTGTGCACTGTCTGTCCTCTTATGAGGGCAGGGTTGGAGAGTGCCTGCTGCCAAGAGAACTGAATCTTGCCAAAGTGCTTGGCTCTGCTGCCATCTGCACTGGTAAGCAATGTTCAGAACAATCCTGACAGCTTGGTGCTTTGGTCAAATTGAAGCTGTGCAGTATGGCAAATGTACTGCAAAATGCTGGGAAAGGTAGTGCAAGGGCTGTTCACTTTGGTCCTATGGATGGAAGGCCCATACAGATGGTGAGTAGAATGTATGGTTTCTTAGCTGCCAGCAAGGGGAAATAAAGCTAGCAGGGGAGTAGAAAACAGAACCCTTTTTGCCCGTGGAAGTAAGGAAGGGCAGATGGAAGTCTGGAAGTCAGGTGCTGCAAGAATAAGGAGCAGAGTGCAGCTTTTGAGCCCTGGCACTTACGAGCACCTCTCACCTAACTCCACGGTAGTTGGTGAGACTAATTCTTGTTCCAGGCTGCCTGTGGAAGGGCGCTCCTCCTGCGGTCTCTACGCGCTCTTCTCTGCCACCCTGCCTGTAGGTTTGGGGGCTCCCGGAGGCCCCTCCAATTCCCCCACGCGCGGCTCCGGCGGTGCGGCCGCTGTCCCGGGCGCGGGGGGGTGCGGGGCAGGGCCGGGCCGGTGGAAGCGCCGCCC
>WBNO01004506.1:231750-403296 GCA_013400575.1 Peucedramus taeniatus
GGCTGGCATCGGGATCGGCCTCTGCCGGCACCTCCCCGCGGCCGGGGGGAGGTGGGCGGGTCCGGGGGGTGTTTCGTTATTGTTGTTTGAAAACTGCTCGCGGAATAAAGAGGGGGCTCGTCTGGGTTTCCCCTGCCCGCTCCGGGCCGCCTCCGCAGCCGCTTCCCTTCCTGCCTGGCCGGGGCGGTGGGGCAGCGGTAGAGCCGAGCGCCCGGAGAGTTCAGCCCGCGGCTTGTGCTTCTCTCCCGAGCGCCCCCCGCTCGTCCTGGCTGGGGGGTTTGGGAGAGGCTGTTGGGAGCGTTTGCCGCCGTCCCGGGCGCTTGCTGGGCTTAAGCTTCGCCCAAGCACTGCCCGACCTGCTCTGCCAGAAATCTGAGTAAGGGGCTGTCAAGCCTAAGCATTGCTGCCTTTATTTGTTTTTATTTAAATGCACTGGAAGTCTTGTAGGTAAGAAGAAACATTCTCACCATTAAAGGAAAAAAAAATTCTCTACCTTTTTAAACCCAAACCTCATAATGGTTTATGAATTTTGGCTCACTGATTTGTAGTTGAAATAGAGGCTCAACACGGGGATATTGGATACCATTCTGAGTTGTTGCTCAACTGAAAAGTTGTTGAACTTTTCATCTGTCTGTCACTCAAAGGTGGCAGTAGTTGGACATCTGCTTCACAACATAGTTGCTTGACTGAGGTGCTGATTTTTAATATGCCGTACATATTCATCCTGTTGAAACCTGGTCTCACAGCCTTAAGAATCCTGGAAAAGTTTATTGTATGTCCTTTGGAAATGACAGGGCAAAGCTTCTTCATCATTCACCTTCTAGCCTTTTTAGCTTAGGTCAAAAGTTAATTACAGTGCCTTTGCCAAATGTGAGATAGCAGTTTTCCCAGGCTCATGTGTTCTGCTTCTTGCTCCTTTGCTGTAAAGTTTCCCAAGAAAGCCTTAAGCAGTGTTGTTGCTGAAGGAGTGTGTGCTATTCAGCATATTTTGAGGCATCTTCTGAATCCTCTTACCCTAACAACAGAGGTCAAACTGGATTTTTCTCATCTGCCATATGTTAAACAAAATGAGCATCTTGGTGGTCTCTAAGTTTTGTCCCCATGTTCTTTTATGAAATTTGTTAATCTGTGTGAAATAATTTAGTGTGAAGAGGTAGAGCAGTTTGTTAGCTTTACTGCTGTATCAAACTGACTGTGTTGGTATTTCTAGAAAAAAAAAAAAGTTGTGACTTATCAGCTACTTTTTGTGTCTTGGAAGAGGCCAGGCTTAAGTTTCATCAAAAGAAAAGGCAACTAATACTGTTCTGTGAACAATGGCAGGTTTTGTTAGACTTGTTCATTCCCCTTTTCTCCCTTCTTCTAAATAGGGCAAAAGTATTTGTCACTGACTGCTTTATTTCTTTCCAGGTACTAGTGAACACTGCCTGCTGTTTTCTGATGCTGGTTGCTAAGCTAATCCAGTATATGGTGTTTGGTCCTCTTCGTGTCAGTGAGAGGCAGGTGAGACAGCAAACAAGGAAACATGACAAATGGTGTAATTTTCTGTATGGAATTGCTGAAACTGCACAAGAAAAAAAAATTTACAATATATGTCAACCGTTTGGGCTAGTATATGCACAGCCACAAGCTTCTGGTTTATTTTGAAGGGAATTTTTTCCTATTGTATTTTATAAGCCCACAGTCAACTTGAAAATCCTGTTTCTTTAATGAACTCTGTTAAGAGTTCTTACAAGTGTGCCTCACTTCAAAATATTTGTAATGTGTTCTTCTCTATCCTGCCTGCACCTGGCAGCATTTCCCCATTGTGTTTTGTAGTTGTCAGGACTGGCAGTTCTGAGTTCCCTCTTCTTTTGTACCTTGACTGCTGGAGAAGTGCTTTCCATCCTCATACACTGAGTGGATGGTTTATCAGCCTGCAGGTTTAAGAGGGAGTAGGCAAGAGAATCCCCAGAGAAAGGAGGTGAGCAGGACAGAAAACTGAGGCTGTTTAGTCCTGCTCTTCTCTATGTGAGAATGTTTGTAAAAATTCAGCAAGGGAACTATGAAAGCCCAGAGTTTTTAAAAACAGGATCCTGCAGAAGATGACAGCAGCAGCAGGACCTTGAATAACATCTCTATATTAAAAAAAAAAAAAAAAAAAAAAAAAAAAAAAAAAAAAAAAGTAAGGCAAATGCATAAGTTGTTTGTGTAAATGCAAGAGCAGTGGTTTGGAGTGAGTTCACATATTTAAACAAAAAGTCTGTAGAAAGAGTTCTTTAAGGGGAATCAGGCCCTGATGATTCTTGACATGCAGAACTGAGGCACACAAAGCCTCATTAATAACTGTGGATCTCTCAAAGCCTATTATATTTGTAATCCATACCTTGTAGAGGCTCCGAGTGGTGTGTTAAAACCAAGGCACTATCAAACTGCAGTGGGCCAGATTTTCTCTCCAGTCCCTGTTGACTATGAGGATGTGGAATTTTAACTGATGATGGTTTCCAGGATGTTCTCTTCCCTCTTAAAAACTGAAGTGAAAAGCAGTAGCAGTGTGGATCCATTTGTGTTTGGACAGTGGGAGTTTGCCTCAGTTCTCAAGTAAAGGAAAGCTGCTTATTAATACTGACGAGTCCAAAACAGCAGCATCATTAAGGAATTCAGGGCCTGTCTTAACTAAACTCCTGGTGATTTCATTGTGTACTTTAACAAAACATTTTGTTTCATAAATTTTTAATCCCCTCCAAGCTGGCTTGCTGTCTGCTCCTTGAGAACATCATATTATTTCTTTCATACTTTGTATGTGTGGGAATGGTTTTATTTTCATTGCTTATCCATCTCATTCTCCACTGTAGGCATTGTGATTCTTAAGAACAGACTTTGTCATCTTTTCTAAGTCATCCATACTTTTTGGCAGGTTTTTGGAAGCAAGGTGCTAGGCAATTTGAGCATCTTGAATAACTAACTGTGGCAGCTCTTCCATCAGAGAGGACTGCATGGTTGCAGCCTGGTAGCTGAGTTGCTTGGGGATGAAGAATCAGAGATCAGACTTGCTTTGTGCTGAGCACTGTTCTAGGAATATAGCAGGAAACTGCATTGTGTGCTTTGTAGCACAGTTATGCTGCCATGGTACAAGAAACTAGATAGACAGTAAGGTCTGCTAGTATTTTTAATATGTTTCTTACTTGAGTCTCTTCCTTTACAGCATCTCAAGGATAAATTCTGGAATTTCATTTTCTACAAGTTCATCTTCATTTTTGGTGTGCTCAATGTTCAGACAGTGGAAGAGGTAGTGATGTGGTGCCTCTGGTTCTCTGGACTTGTGTTTCTCCATCTGATGGTTCAGCTCTGCAAGGATCGCTTTGAATATGTAAGTTTTGATTAAGGGCTGTCTTTTGGGACATGCAAATTCTGTTTCTGGCTCTGATAAGGTACAAACAGATCATTTAGACCTTTTCCACACCCTGCAGTACTGAACACGTGCCCTGCCCATTAGCTTCAGATAGTTGCTTTAAAGTACAATGTCAATCTTACTCCTTCAGTTTTCCATGAGACAAATGGAGCTGAAGATACTTATTTTCTGTAATAAATTGCTCTTTATATGTGCCCTGTAATTACTATTACATAACTGAATGAGATGGCTTCATAGCTCTCCTTAGTAAAGACATCTTAACAACAGAGCATCCCTTAGATTGGTGCCCTTTAGGATTGGCCTATGGAGTCTGTTTCTGCACATTCTGTGCTCAGGTTCACACTCACTTGGATATACTGAATTTTTACTGCCAGTGTCTTTACAATATACTGTGCAATTTTCTCTCTAAGCTACATTCCACTTTCTGTTAATACCAGGAATAAATTAGGTAGAGATGCAGAAATTGAAGGCTAGGCAAGGAAGAAGAAACTGTAATTTAAACACTAAATCTTGGCCTTTAAACTATAATGGGCCTGCATTTTCCTAGGCTACTCTCTCCTGGCATAGAAGTTTGACCTGAATTGAATCCATGAATCTTTTTTTGGTAGATCTGGGCTTTGCAGTTTTTATTTTAAATAATGTCCAGTAAGGCCTGTTAATTCACAGGTAGCTAAGCACTTAAATTTGAAACTGAACTGGCTAGGGTTAAGAAAATTAAGACAGCAGTGAACAAGATATTCATCTGGAATTTTTAGTGTTGTTCAGAAAGCTGTGAAAGAATATGGGTCATGTGTGAAAAAATCCTTATATTCTTTTTGCATTCAAAGCATGCATAGTCATTTTTTTCTTGGACAAATGATACTTAAATGATTTGCCTTGTGAAGATGGGGCATGTGAACCAGATACAAAGAAGTAAGAAAGAACCCATTTAAAAACCAAAGATGGGAATCAACTTTGTTAATCAGATGAGAGTGAAGCTTTGGGCAACTCCTTCTGTCCTTGTCCTGTCCTTTCTCATTCTGCCCTGGAAAAAAGAGGACGGACCAACATCCACTTGGGTTGCCTTTGTTTTAGACAGACCAGGTGTAGCCCTCTGTTTAAGGTAGTTTAGAGATTTAACACACTTTGCATGCTATTGAATGAGACAACTGTTTTTGAGCAGAGTCTGTTCATCAGTTTCTGTTCGTCAGTTTCTAGCTGCAGCTTAAATGGTTTTTTGGGTAGACATCTCTTTCTTCCAGAAGAAAATGACAATGGAAGAACTATGGGATGGAAGACCAAGCTGCACAAATTCAGATCAGCTGTTTGGTGAAAAATTGGCAAAACATTGCTTGAAGACTCTGTGTTAGGTTAGATGTCTTTGTAAAATACATATTAATCCTGAGCAGATGCTGTGGATTTGGTGTAGAAACTACTGTGTCTCTGGTGTTCTTGCACAGGTGATTTAAACAGTTCAAATAATCATAGTAATTGTAAATAAAAAAATTGTAACTGATTGTTAAAATGTGAGTGTAAATGACAGTAACATGAATGAGGCTTAGGGATAGTGTGTGGGTTTAGCTTTATTCTCATAATTTATTACTACATTGCATTATGAAATTGGTTTTATGCTAGAAAGCAAAAGATTTTCCTGAATGAGGTCTTGTTTGGTGAGGTGACAGTGGAAGGCAGGGTGGATGAAGCACTCATTTAAACTGTCATGTATTTATGTATTTGTGTTGCAGCTTTCCTTTTCTCCTACCACACCCATGAGCAGCCACGTCAGAGTGCTGGCCCTGCTCATAGCTATGCTCCTGTCCTGCTGTGGATTAGCAGTTGTCTGTGGAGTGGTTGGCTACACCCATGGCATGCACACATTGGCTTTCATGGCAGCAGAGGTGAGACTTTCTTCATGTGTGTTGTGGTTTCTGCTTTGCCTTTGATCCCTCACTTGGGGGTATCCTGGTACACAATGGATTTGCTTTTAATTCCCATAAGAAAGAAACTTTGAAGACACAAATCCTCCCGTTTTCCAGAAGTTGCCAGATTGGCATGCTTTCTCTCTTTAGCCTTTAACCCTGAAAAAAATCTTAGTCTGGAGAATGGGAGGATAGACCTGTAAGATGATGCTGAAATCAAATGACAGCTTATGAAAAAAGTAATGATTGTGCTTCATGAGCATTGCAAGAAGGGTCAGTGAAACAGCACTTGAGAGATGGAGAGAGTATGTATGAAAGTGTAATGTGCACTTCAGCCTCTTTTTTTGAGGTTGTATTTTCTATTTCATTTCTCCCCAAAAGGAGTGAGACATCCTTTCCTTAAGGCACACTCATGGCATTTGCTTATGTTTGTGTGACAAGTTGTGTCTCTGCTGAGATGAGCAAGGCATTTTTGTGCACTCCTGAACATTTTATAGTGTGGACTAAGCATCAGTATGTTTGTGGAGTGAACATATATCAGTATGGTTTTGATGTTGTGGTGGGTTGTTGCACTCTGCCTGAGGAATTGATAATCTTTAACAAAGGAGAGGAATCCAATCCAAGTATGTTGTGTTAGCACATCATTAGTTCAGATAACAAATAACATGTACAATTTATTTTTCTTCTCCTGTCTTGAATTCATACTTGGAATTAGGGAGCAGGAAGGAAAACAACTGATAGTAGGAGAATATGTTGCTTGTCACACCACAGTTCAGTTATCAATGTGTCACTTTATTTTTCCATGAATATGAGAATGTGCAAGACCAGATTTGTAATTAAACAGTGGAAGGGTATTGGAAGATTTAATAGTGTCTCTGAAAGGTGGGGTCTCTTTGGTTTCATGTCTCTTATCTTGGCTTGGCAGAAGGATTATCAGCATTGCACCAGCTCGGGGTGGGTTAATCAGGGAGTGTTGTGGTGCCTGTGTTGCCTCCTCAGGCTGTGCTGTGTGGTAGTGTGAGTGTTTGGGGTTGCAGGATGGGGTCCAGTTGTTCATTTCAGTGGAGCTGTTCTGTGTGCTGATTAATGAAGGAGTGGAAGCCCTGGATTCCCTGCTGTGCTGCTGGTGGGCAGTGAGGAACTTTGTGGGGAATGCAGAAGTAAGGGTCTCCTAGCTTTGCTTGCAGCCACTGGTGTTGGAGAACATTCCTGAGCTGAGGGCTGTTCAAACCCATTGGGTTTGATAGTCCCAGATGTACTTTGGAAAGTTTTCTGATCATTCATTGAACTTGTTTGTATGTCAGCCTCTGAAATATCCAAAAGCAACAAATTCCACATTTACGTGGCTTTGTGTACACGAAAGATGTTCTCTTTGAGTTGTTCTGAATTTTGTGTTTGATAATCACAGAATGATTTGGTTTGGAAAGGATCTTAAAGATCATCTAGTTCCAACCCCTCTGCCATGGGCAGGGAATAATGTCCTTAGCTATGATCAAATACATTTATGGTGAAAATAAGCAAAGAATCATTCCCTGTTTAATCTTTTTCATAGAATTTGTGATTTTATCATCCTTTTGCCTGTTCCTTTACTGCCTTTCCTTCTAAGCAAAATAATTCTAGTCTGTTTGATTTTTTCTCATAGGAGATTGTATAATATCTTGCAATTTTTGAACATTTTAAATATTCCCTGTATGGATTGGGCAACCATGAGTAATTTCCTTGATTTTAGTACCCAGCACTTATGTGAGTGGAATAAAATATTTAGGTTTCTTTCTGTATGGGTACTGGCAGTGACACCTCATAGCAGACTTCAAGCTCTTAGTAAAGAGCAATAAATCTTTGAGACTGAAATGTTTTTCTGGTGGTGGCTTGTGTGATGCTTCTCAAGAGGGACCCTGCCAAGTGTATTCCATTAGTGTGAATGAATTACATTAAGTTACATTAAGCTATTAATCTCTCTTCTGCAAACATTGATTTAGCTCAGGATTTTCAATAAAGCAATATAGATGTTTTTCTTGTGTTTTAGGTAACTTCCCCTTGTTCTCTGTTGCTTGTCAGCATTATTTTTGCTGCAGAGGGTGGATGTGAAATGTGCAAATGCCCAGAGAAAGTTGAGTAGGGACTTGTCTGTATTTTTGAGTAAACATTAATTTATTTTGCCTTAATATATGGTGTTCAAGAATTATAGTATAGCAAGCAGTGTCCAGTCTGTCTATCTTTGCATGTTTGTTTTTAAAGCCAGCTAGTAAACAGTTGGCAAATATGTTGGGTACTGCAAAGGATTAAATATGCATAGAAGCACTTTAAGAATGCTTTTTACAGATGGAAAAAATATTCAAACTGACTTATTACTGCTTTGGGAAGTTAGTGGTTTTGATAGTTCTTCTGTCCTGTTTATAGTACTTATGCTGAAGGCATGCCATCAGACCAGTTTCACAGAGGTGGTTTCAGTTGCTCATTGTAAATCCCCTGCATCTCAGTGTCACTTGGCCCTTGCTAACTACAGGGTGCTGTGGGCAGTCTCTGGAGGAAGCATGTCTGGTGTTTTTCACTGTGAGGACAGAATGAAGAGATGGAGCACTGTGGGCTTGATGGATTACAGAGAGGTGATGGGGCCATCACCTCTTAGATGATAAGAGCCCTTGGAAATGTAGTTAACCTTCTTGGTGACTTGTCTTTACACTTCTGATCTTACACCTTCTGATATGCTCAGTTTTTTTTCTCTGTACTTAGCCTAGAAGCATAAATATCATTAAAGAGAGAAGTTACTTTATCAGCATTTACATCTCAGCAAAGAGGGGAATTATTTGAAATTGTCTTCCTCAAATTTTTGTTATTATTCAGTTTTTCCAGTTTTTTTTTTTAAGAAGTGGGATGAAGAGAGGTGGTTGGTGGGATTGTGTTCTCAACACTTGCTGAGTGATAATAATTGAAAAAGGCAAAACATCCTGTGTAAATGGGAAAAAATTACAACAGCAGTAATGCTAGTGGTTGATGTAAAAGCATACTGTCTTTGGGAGCAATTTCTTCCATATTTATTTATAAGCTTCATGGTTGTCTCAGTTATATGGTGCACACAGTCACCTATAGCGACCATCTCTTCACAGGACTCGTTAAGCTGCAATAAATGAATTTTGTGTTTTAGCTCTTGAACTCCTGCATCTGAACCACTGTCCCTGCCAGATTGTTGTTAATGTGCATGGTTTTTTCCTTCCTCTTTTGCAGTCTCTGCTGGTGACAGTCAGAACTGCTCATGTGATCTTACGGTAAGTTTTGTAAGTTATGTTTTACAGGATGTGTGTTCAGGATGGTAGTGCATATAGCATGTTTATGTAAGAGGTGTATGTAATTACCTCATTGAATTGCAAATGTATGTTTGGAGATTGAGAGCAGCCCTGAGGAGAGACTAGGGGGTGTTGGTAGATGAGAAGCTTGACATGGCCCAGTAATGTGTGCTTGCAGCCCAGAACACTCAACCACATCCTGGTCTGCATCCCCAGTGTGGGCAGCAGGTCCAGGGAGGGGATTCTGCCCCTCTGCTCTGTTCTGCTGAGACTCCACCTGGAGTGCTGCATCCAGCTCTGGGGCTTCCAGCATGAGAAGGATGTGGACCTGCTAGAGTGAGTCCAGAAGAGTCCTTAGAGATTTTCAGAGGAATGGAGCAGCTGCTGTGGAGACAGGCTGAGAGAGCTGGGGTTGTTCAGCCAGGAAAAGAGAAGGCTCTGGTGAAACCTTAGAGCCCCATCCAGTACCTAAAGGCACCAAGAGAGCTGGAGAGGGACTTTGGACAAGGGCATGGCATGAGGGAATGACTTCAAACTGACAGAAGACAGGGTTAGATTAGATACTAGGAAAAAAGTCTTCCCTGTGGGATTGGTGAGTCACTGGCACAGTGAGTGGTTGCCCAGAGAAGCTGTGGATGCCCCATCCTGGAAGTGGTCAGGGGCTGATTGCATAAAGCAGCCAAAGGAATTGGAAGGAGATGATCTTCAAGATCCCTTCAAACCCAAACCATTGCAGGATTCTATGAGATGAGCAAAGGTGGTTAGCTTTAGCCTGTGCTGTTTTTAAGCACAAGTTTTGCAATTGGCATGTTTTTTTGTTTCATTTGAGTGAGGTGTGTGTCTTATCCTGAAGCCTTTATTTGAATAAAAGATTGTACTGGTGTTTAAGTAGTTACAGGAACACTTCTTTTAAAGCCAGCTAGTAAACAGTTGGCAGATAGTACAAAGGATTAAATATATGTAGAAGCATTTTAAGAATTATTTTTACAGATGGAAATGCATTTTGGGAGTGCTTTTTACAGATGGGGCTTGAAATGCATGGGTAGCTTTAGTGGGTGTCGAGAGTTTGAGGCTTGGATTAAAGTGGATGGATGCTGCTGGATGAGGGTTGATAGATGCTACTTAATGTCACTCTGCAGGGTTAGTTTTAAGGCCCTGGTCTCTCAAAGGTTTGCTTTGAAAAGGTCCCATGTGTGTACCTGTAACACACCTGTGTGTGCATGTATAGGACATGGTGTGTAATGCTGGAGCCTCTTTGTGCAGGTCACTGTCAGCATTTCAGGTCTGACACTGAGCTGTAATGACTCACCTAAGAAACACCTCACGTGCTGAAAAATGTGCTTCTGTAGTTACTATAATCCTAAGATTCAGTACCTGAAGTAGTTTTTAGCAAATGCTGCATATTTTCTATCAGCTGTCTGTAGTGCCAGTGTGGGCTAAGCATTGACTACTTTTTGCTTTTTTAAAATGTTACTGTTTGAAACCAGTAACATTAAAAGAAGTCCCCCTTGAATGAGCACAGACTGTGGGCACAGGGCCTCAGGAGGGCAAAGAATCCATATCCAGAAGTTTTTTGAAAAATGGACAAAATAGTATGAATTATAGAGAAGCTTTTTAACAACAACAACAAAAGCAAAAGAATAATGTTAATTTCCTCACTCTTTCAGATATGTAGTTCATCTTTGGGATCTCAACCATGAAGGAACATGGGAGGGCAAAGGCACTTATGTCTACTACACAGATTTTGTCATGGAGCTAACCCTACTTTCCCTGGACTTGATGCATCATATTCATATGCTGGTATGAAATACTGGACATAATGCTGAACAAATAGACTGGCCTTAAAATAAAGGGGATTGGGTATACATATTTTGTTTTTTTTTTACTTTTCTTATTTTAGAAACCAGATATTACAGAGAAGTTACTTAAATAGAGATGAAAATATAGAGGGCATTCTTCCCTCCTTTGTAGTTGAAATAATCACAAATAACTTTGTTAAGGAGTATTAACTACTGTGTGTAATTATCTGTTTAGTAGGTGTTTAATGAGCTTTTTTTATTGAGTAATATCAGACTGAATTATTTTTGTTGGCAGCATGGCATGCTAAGCTGGACAGGACTGAATTCAGTTTATCCTCATAATAAATGCTGTGCTGCCAAAGTTGTATGTGAAGAGGTAATGAGTGGTAGTGCCTTTGAATGTGCGTGGTCGGTCTGAATGGACCCAACAAAAGAAAAATTCTTCAGGACTGGTTTCTTGACCTCTTTGTCTCTTAAAGCTGATGCAGCTTCTTGTTTCTCATGGTGCTTGTTTCTAATCACTGCTCTGTTTTTCCCAAGCTGTTTGGCAATATCTGGTTATCAATGGCCAGCCTGGTGATTTTCATGCAGCTGCGTTACCTGTTCCACGAGGTGCAGCGGCGAATTCGGCGCCACAAGAACTACCTGCGTGTGGTTGGAAACATGGAGGCCAGGTGAGCCCCTTACTTGCTCTGCAGTCTTGATGTAGATCTAGTGGAGAGGATCCTGAGAAAGAAGTTGGGATTCTTTTATGTTCCTTTGATACACAGTGGCATGGTGTAAGGTGGACAGATGCAGTGTTCCAAACCTGACCCTTAAGTCTCTACCCTTAAAAGTGTGTTTTTACCCATTTTATTTGTTAGTGGGGAAACTCTTTCTGGTTTTAACAGATATGTAGGTCTGACTTATATAATGGTAGTATTACTGATAATCTATAAGGTGAAAAAAAGGGAACTCCTCTGTCCAGTATTTCTTCTGTATTCTTTGGCATACTACCTTAGTGGGGTGAAAGAAGCTCTGAAGAGCTCTGCCTGTTTTAGCTGTGAAATACTGGCTTTGGCTGTGATAGAAATCAATGCTCTTAATTTCATTAGGCCATACCATTCATTTACTGAGTGAAATGAGATCAAAATATTAATTAAAACATGCCTAGCTTTACCTATGAATTTACTAAACCTGAAGCCAACTCTAAGACTCTACCTAAAGGGGAGCTGAGAGCACCTTGGCAGTACTTCAGTCCATTCCCTTTTAGTGAGGTAATATGGAGAAACTGGGAGGCTAAAACCTAATATTATACCAAACAGTACTGCATTTCTGACCCAGTGATTTCAAAATTCAGCTATGTTCTTAAAAATTTTAAGAATCACAAGGCATTTTACTCTTTCTGTACATCACTGTACTGTTTTAATTTTGAGCCTCTGTGCATTTGATTAATTCTGATTCCTGCTGCTGTAGTCCAGGTGGAGAAGGCTGGCTTGTCTAAAAAATTCTGAGGCTTTTTTTTTGAGAAGTTGTTTAATGGCTGTGATATTGCATTAAGATATTGCATAATAAAGTTCATCCACAATGCATTGTTTCTTTCCTGTAAGATGCAGCCACTGAACCTCTTTGAGCTGCTCACAAAGCTGCTTGAGTTGCACATGTCACAGACTTCTTGTCAGAATGACTTGATGTGTTTTGGTCATTCTGATTGTGCTGGAAGAACCATGTTCTAACTTCCTTCTGAAGCTGCCATTGGCAGCTTGTTGTTTATGTGCTTGTTCTTCAGATATATTCCACACCAGCAGTGCTGTGAAATGTTGTTACACCACTCATTTCTATATTGTCATGTTTGGATACTGTGTAGTAACTGCTTACATGGCACTGTAGCTTAAAAAAAAAGGGAGAAAAGTCAAGACAAATGGGAATGGCAAAATCTGAGGCCAAAATTAGTCACCATAAATGCTTATGATCCCAAAGAGACAGCTTAATGGGTACAGCTATTAAAACTCATTTAGAAAAATGACATAAACCAAATCTATACAGATTATAATTTACGGATCTCAACAAAATGATCATATAATTGTCTCTTGGAAGTTACTTAGTCAAAGCTTTTTGCACTTAGGATGTATGAGGAGATATGCAAAAAAAGTGCCTGCAAAAGGCATCAGAGGCATGTGTATGTGTGTGTTCCTTTGCAGTGCAGCCTGAAAAATAACAAAAAAGTAACAAATCAAAAAAATCAACAAATCTGTTGGCATAGGTCTCTTAATGAAAAGTTAACATGGAGGGTAAGGTTTTCTCAGTGCTGCATTCTCTAGAGAGGAGGCTGTGCTGAGCTTGTGTAGTCATTCCTTCTGTCTCTTCCCGTTTCCTCTTTGTAGGTTTGCAGTTGCAACACCAGAGGAGCTGGCAGTGAACAATGATGACTGTGCCATTTGCTGGGACTCCATGCAATCCGCACGTAAACTCCCTTGTGGCCACCTCTTCCACAAGTACGTGTCCAGGCTGGAGAGGGTGCACCCAGCTGAGAAGGGAAGGGATAGATGGGCATGGCTGAAATGTACTGTGGGATGACAAGTGACAAACTACCAGCAGAGCTGTTGGGTGTTTGCTGCCTGGGTTGTCTTGGTCTGCTTCTGACAACAAAGTACAAGTCCTTTTTACTCCAGTCATTTTCATGTTTGAGTTGTTCCACCTGGTGCACTTCTTTTCCCCCAAACTCAGAGTGTGCACCTTGTCAGCTAGCAGTTAACTAGTGTTGAGTTTCTCAAACACAGGTTGGTAGATTTGTTGTGTGGAGGTTGTGTTGATTGGAGCTGGATCCTTAAAAACTTTCCAGATACCAGCTTTAAGGAGATAACAGGGAGTATTTTTATATAGTGCATCCTCACACGGTGGTGAGTCTTCCAGGACAGCTGTGGAGGCCAGGTCTGAATCTGTGGTTTCAAGAGGCAGTGAGTCCATCAGGGCTGTAAAAGAGGTTAACCAAATCAGCAGAAATGGTCCCTAAGCAGCTGGTAGTTAGAACTGGGAGATTTTTGGCCAAAGAACCTCTCTATACACTGCTTCTTATTCAGTAGTGAACAGTAGCATATGCTTGTGGACATAGTGTGCTGAACTGGATGTGACTTTCCTTGGATCTTTTGTAGCAGTGCTTACACTTCCATGCCTGTGCTTAAATATGAAATGAGAAACAGGGATTGAAGCAGGCGTTTCTGGAGGGCCATGTGATGAATATGCAGGTCAGTTAAATTGTCCCTGTGGCGTTACTTTCTGTAAATAGCTTTTTGCTTTTCTGGTAACTGTCAAGCCAGAGGTTGTAATCTGTGTGCTAATTTGTTGTCATTTATGACAAACCTTGACATAAATATTTATCTGTGTTCCAAGAAGTCTCTAATGAGATAATGTGCCTCCATAGCAGAAACTCCTTTTCCAGTGCTACTGAATCATGTGAATATTTAATCACCTGCTGAGCACTTGAGAAGCCCAGGGTCTTCTCTTTAGAAAGACATTTTCTCTGTATTTAAAAGGATCCTTTTGTATTTTTTTCTGAAGCAATTACAGTTCTGAATCAAGTTACACTTCTTGATGCTTTTAGGGAGGGAACATGTTACAGTGGATGGCTTGCATATAAAACCAGATGTAACTAATAACCCTATTTACAACCTGAGAGTGGTTTCTCTCCTCATAAAAGCCTGGTGATTTTGTCAACAGGCTGAACACTGTGTCCATTCTCAACTACGTGGAATTTTTTTCCCCGTGAGTTATTTGGAGTGGAAGAGAAGGTGGCAGGGAAGATTCACATTGCTGAGATCAACCCTGTGCCCAAATATTAAGGAAATTTAATGGGAGTAGGTGTTTGAATCTTTAGGTATGTTGAAACTCTCCTTTACCTTCTAGGAAGCAGGCAATTTCAAGAGTTGCTGCTCTGAAAGGTTGCCAGCCTTGACCTGCTGTTTGCCCTCCTCCTCCCGAGGTGCTGTGGGTGACCAAGCCCTTCTGCCTGTGTGGTGCACAGTGGGTGTGAGCACAGCTGCTGTTGGGGTCTGGTGCTGATGCAGCTGACTCGGGGTTGTGCCCAATCCAGCATCTTGGCTGTTGAATTGTTGAGGAGCAGCAGCGTGGTGGCAGCCTGGGAAACTCTGGGTGTTTCCCAAGTGACCTTTGCAGTACAGCTCAGGCAGAGGTTTGAGTTTGCTGTGGGCAGGTTGGTTTTCTGATGATCAGGGAGGTGATGTTGGACAGCACTGCCAGTGCCAGCATGCTGGTTGTGCTGGTTACCAAGGTGGTGGAAGGTGGCAGTTTTTTACTGTGGTGCTGTGGTTGTTTTTGGGAAACCCATCACTGTGTATCCCTCCATTGCAATATGATGGAAAGCACTTTGGCAAAGTTTCAGGAATTGGACAGAATGCTTGTATCCTTGACTTCACTATAGTCCTGCAATTAGAGCTTTTCCCTTGCTCTGTCAACCCAAACCTGTGATCTGTGCCTTCAGTTTGTTTACAAATACACAATTTTGGGAACAGGTTTATTTGATCTTTTTGTATGTCTTTACCTTTCTAAAATGTTTTGAGAACTTATGGACAAAAACCCACCCTGCAAAATGTGAAGTATGTGTTATAATACTGAGAACTGTTCAGTCCTGTGAAATTCAGTTCTTCCACACTGAAAATTCAGTTTAACTTGAACAAATACTGCAGCTGGGTATATCAGCATGAACCAAAAAGCATGCACTGCTTTGAGTATTTCAACCTGCATTTCAAATACTTCTCACTTTCTGCAGGACAGAAAATTTCAGAATTAAGGAAGGATTGTAATGGCACAGAATTGTTAGTATTAATAAATCTATGTAGAGAGTTCCTGGAGTAGTACTGACTTTTGTGGTTTGGGTATTGGTATTTTGAAAAGCTATTTGAAAACACTGGAGATGTCTTTGCCTCATCACAGGCAGAACTGCTATGAAAGGGTGTCAGGATACATTAACTATGTGTCCAGTTGGTTTCTGTCTTTTTCATTTGGGAATGGTGAGAGAAAAGAACTGGTTTCTTTTCCCTTCCAGGCAAAACTTGCTTGTTCTGAGCTAAAAGGACAGCAAGCTTGGAGAGTGTTTTAAGCTTGTGATAAATCTGCATGCATGTTTATAAAAAGTGAACACTTGAGTATTTTCAGCTGAAAGAAATAAGAAACCTTTGCCAGAGTCATCAGGAGGGCCATGTGATGAATTAAGCTCATTAAGGGTATCTCTGAGCAGTCCATGTGTTGATGTTGTGTACAGAATATGCTACAGCTGCTTGATGTACTGGTGACAATGGTGTCTTGGAAAAACACTGCAAGCTCACCACAGTGTTACTGTTTTCCTGTCAGCTCCTGCCTGCGGTCCTGGCTGGAACAAGACACATCCTGCCCCACCTGCAGAATGTCTCTTAATATCACTGACAGCCATCACGTGAGGGAGGATCACCAGAGGGAGAATCTGGATGAGAACCTGGTCCCTGTGGCAGCAGCAGAAGGCAGACCACGCCTGAACCAGCACAATCACTTCTTCCACTTTGATGGTGAGCTGAGCACATTTGACATCTGCTGCTGTTACCCACATAAACAAGGGGAGCAGCCTTCTCTAGAGGGGAGTTCTCTCTGTGCTTCAGCTGAAACTCAGACCATGCTCTGCTTGTGTTTGTCAAACACCACTGTGTTTCTGATGGTTCTTTTGCAAGAGATCAGATGTGTCTCTGAGGTTTCCCAGAGCTTTCTTGAGAGATTTTGTACAAGTGCTCCCTTTCTCTGGATTTGTTGTGGTCAGCAGCTTCAGTTACTGCCATTTATTCTTTGTGTGCCATGCTGACAAGCAGAATGGGAAATCTCTGTGTCTTTTTTTGCTACCATGTGATGGTTAATCAACAACAGTCAAAGAGGGAGAAAAAAGTCCTCTGTGGTGCAGTCTAAAAGTCAGTCTTTCCCCTATCACCTAGCTAATGTGTAGCTGTCAAAAGTCCATTTGCTGCACAGTTTACAAGACACTTGCAATGCTTGGTTAGGTGCAGATTAGTCTCAGAAGGAATCATGTAGCCACAACAGTTGAAAATGTTTGGGGATTTTTAGTAGTGTGTTATAAGTACTCTCAAAGCAGATGTGATTCCAGGCCACAGTAAGTTCTGTGTATGGAGACAACTTGTTTTGAAAAAGACAGTTTAAGTTTTGGTATTGGCTTGTGCTGGTCTTGCAGATTTTCATGGCACTCTTGGTGTTTCTCAGATGATTTCAGTACTGCAAATATTGGACTTTGGGCTCTGCCCTTGTGGAGCTCCCATGAGGCAGCTGAAATGCTCACTGCAAACTTACACTGTGACCTGTTCCTCATCTGTGCTTGTTTTGAAATCTTTGGAGATTGTAGGGGGAGAATCATGGGCAGAGAAAGGTCAGACAATTTCTAGGTACATGGAAACTGGCTGATAGCTTCTGCATGGCTTCCACTTCTGGGGTGCTTTAGGTCTCCAAAGGACATTTATATTTAGAATAACACAGTATTTTTGATGGCTGTCCTCCCCAGTGCTCTCCAGTGTCTTGGAGACCTGCAGAGTTACCACGGAGATAGAAGGAGAAGTGGCATAGAGCAAAGCCTGTGTTTATTTCATTGGCAGCTCAGAAGGAGGAGGGAGCCACCCATGTGCCCTACTCTGTTGAGCTGAAGCACACAATTGCAGCAGTCACTTTGTTCAGTTACTCTGTGTCCCTTTGAAGTAGTATTTCTCAGTGATGACCCATTTTGGGCCTGGATTCAGATTGCTTAGAAGCTGTCCTCTTTTTGTAAAATTCCTGGATTTATTCATATATTCCAGAACTGGATTTGACTCCGGATTAATTTAATTTTCACTTTAATAGGAACATTAAGAAAAGATAACAAGGATGTGTTACTTCTTGATCCTTTTCCAGCCCCCAGATTGTTACACCACTATGACAGTGTGTTTGAAGAGAGTATGGGCAGTTACTGATTCACTCCAGCCATCTCCATGTTGGGAGACCTTAGGGATAGACTGCACTGCAGAACTCCCTGCACGTACCTCGTGCAGTATAAAGATTTATGTTAAATACATGTAGAAGTACTTGGCCTGCTGAGATTCTCATGCTTTTTCTTGACTTTCTTGGTGATTTCTTACTCCCAGGCTCCCGAATTGCCAGCTGGCTGCCCAGTTTTTCTGTGGAAGTGATGCACACCACCAACATCCTTGGAATTGCACAAGCCAGCAACTCCCAGCTCAATGTTATGGTGAGACTGCATCTCAGCCTTCCTGTTTGTGTTGTGTAGGGGAAAGGGTTACATGGAAATGGAGAGCATAAAGGGGAAGAAAGTCAAAACAGTGGTTAGACACTAGATGAAAGCTGTTTTTCTGAGTGAGAGAAGCTTTAGTTCAGTGAAGTTAGGGATGTATTTGGGTTCAAATGTGCCAGCATAAAAGAACAGGTCTGGAGGTCAGTGAATGAGGTAGAAGAATGACATCTACTTCCTGGGTAGATAAGTAGACTTTTTCTCTGCTTGCTTAGTGCAACTTCTTCAGCTTTTTTTCAGTACTTCTATGACAACTTGCAGCACCAAAGGGTGTGAGTCTGTAAGCGGAGAATTTAGCTGTTGGTCAAGTAGTAACTGATCAAACCATTCTATAGGTTTTGATTTTTTTTTAATCTTTAATAGCACTAAGCTTCAAGATAGTAATTTCAGTGTCTTTTCAGTGTAAGGTGGGCTTTCTAGCACCCCCAGCTTTTGCTGATTCTTGGTGATGATAGAAGCGTGGAGGATGAAATGCCATATTTGTTGAATTCATCCATAAAAACTCTAGTGTAGTACAAAAAGAAAAGGATGTGGCCTCATGAAACCCTTCATTTTTTGAGAAGTGCTGTTTCCTTTGAGTTCTTAAAGCTACTGTGTTCTATACCATGGTAATAAATGTTCAGTAAGGTGTCTCATGAAAGTGATGGAATTTTCTGAATATTAGGTCTTTCCCACCCATAGCTTATACTTCTGTTTAAACATCAGCAGGGTAAGGCCACTATTTTTAGGGTGTTTGAGGAAGGGAGGGATCAAAAAGATGTTGGCAGATGATTTATTAGTTAAATATGCAGGAACTCTCCATCTGAGGTCAGTTTAATTTGTCTTTTACTGGACACAGTGATACAAATGTGCTTTTGTTATGGATGAGTAATGATTTTTTTAGGATTGTCTATTATCAAAAGTACAGTAGCAACTTATATTAAAATGTCTTTAGTGGAAAGCTGGTTAAAGGTTAGCAAATTATTAAAGTGTTACACATTTTTAATAGAAAATATGTGACACTTCTCTTTGTGTTACTGAATAAATGTACTGAATAGGGAAGTATTTTGAGGGGAAAGCCAGAAGCTGAAATGCTAAATCAGTTGGTTTGGTCACAGGTTAGTACAGTGGAGGGTCAGGTTTGCAGCGGTTGTTTGTTTTGGAACTCACTGTCAGTTTGTGCATAGTTTTTGCTTTGTTCTCAAAACTCCTTCCACCTTTCTTTTCTTATTGCCATTCTCATTCTCCTCTGCACCCCCCCCATGACTTTGGGCATTAGTGAAAATAGATATTTAAATACTAAATGAAATCTAGTTGTTGGACTCTGAAAGCACATGATTTGTCTTCCCCCTTACCTTTACTTTATTTAATTTGGATATTATTTAACTAACTTGAAATTCAACAATAATAACAGTTCCCTGACAACTCAGTTTAATTTACTTGAATTTTCAGACCCTATTAAGCTGGTTTGTAGGAAGGGTGGCTGGAGGGATTGAGTTATTAAAACTTACTCCACTTGTCCTTATTGGTACCATTTTGGAACCAATATGGCAAAAAGCAAAATGGTTTTTTTTCTTCCCAGTGTTGATCCAACTTTCAGTCACCCATGGGTTTTGTATAGATCTTTATTAAAAAAGCTGTCATAAGAAGAGGGTTGGGAAGCTTTTGAAGCCTTTGTGCATCTACAGGCACTGTTCAGGGCCATGTGGTGTCTCCCTAGGAGCTGCAGTTGGGGTGTTGGCTTCAGGGGAGGCAGCATATTGCCCTGTAAGTCACAGCCAGCATGGGTTTCCTTTCTCTTTTCTTTCTGTCTGTGGGTTTGCATATCATAAGCAGCATCTTTGAGCTGGTAATATTTTTAATCTTTCTGTTGACATACTTATCAACTAACTTCTATTTACTGCTGATATTCCTTTCTGCAGGCCCATCAGATTCAGGAGATGTTCCCTCAGGTTCCTTATCATTTAGTGCTGCAGGATCTGCAGCTAACTCGTTCTGTAGAGATCACCACTGACAACATCCTAGAAGGGCGCATCCAGGTGCCTTTCCCCACACAGGTGAGTCATAAAACTGTGCACCAAAAATTACTTTCTTTCTTATCACAGCACTGAGCCTCTTAATAATGAGTGAGGGGAATGAAACGAGATGAAGCACTGGTGAATCTGGGATTTGTTTTTTCCCTTTGTTTAAATCTCTGTAAATGCTGTGTATTCAGTCATGTACCAAAAATATATTGAAAATGTCCTAGCTAGACAAGAGACAAATATTTGCTCAGTTAAAGCAGCTCTTCCCAGTCTCTCTTGTGCAGAGCTTTTAGAACATTTCCAGTTGATTTCTCTGCTGACAGATAATTGAATTGTACCACTTAGGAAGATTTTTTGCAAAGAAGGTTGGCAAAATGATGCCTTGTTCTTAATTAGTGCCAGCAGATTTCAGTAAAGCAGTCTGGGGACAGTGTTTCTGTTAACAAGAATATTGAATTCTGGTTCTGTGCACATCAGATAGTACTGTTATCTGGAGTCTGCGTGTGGGGAAGCAGAGACAATTCTCTCTCAACACAGAGCATTCTGTTTATTGCTAACTTATCTGTTTCTAAATTG
Organism: Peucedramus taeniatus; assembly: GCA_013400575.1. Lineage (NCBI taxonomy): Eukaryota > Metazoa > Chordata > Aves > Passeriformes > Fringillidae > Peucedramus > Peucedramus taeniatus. The sequence continues at coordinate 252,005 of WBNO01004506.1, forward strand.
AACACAACGCCTGACATTGCAGAGGGCAGAGTTTGAATGTGTTCAAAGAACTCCATTTTTTTGGCTCTTTCCCACACTGTATTAAACCTGTGATGTTTGCATTTCAGCGTGCAGATAGCATTAGACCTGCATTGAACAACCCTGTGGAAAGGCACAGTACTGATCAGGAGGATACTGGAACTGTCACACAGGTAAATTGGCATAAAAATGGGCAGAAAGCACAATTAGAAGCTGCATGGACTGGTAGGTGCCTTTGGTTCTGTAATCAGGTCAGGTTGGTGGCAGCCCTTCCTTGCATTTCACATCAGAGCTAACACAGTCAGGCAGATAAATCAGATATTAATATAGTGCCCCTGTAGAGGATTATCTGTGTGCTTTTCTTTTTCTTCCTTGAGGGAAAGTGCTCTCAAATGGTACAAAGAACAGAAGATCATCATGTCTCTTTTCATGTCTGGTCAGCCCATGCCTGTCTGTGGAATATGAAGAGCAGGGTGCTTTGCTCTTCCCCTTTTTCTTCTCATTCCTGTTCTATACATCTTCCATTAAAAGGAGTATTTATTTTTTGAGTATAAGAATTCTTTTGTGTTTGGAGGAAGCACTTTAGGACATGGGGAGCTTTGGTGGGAATGGAGTGAGATATGAACTGGACCAAGAGATAACAGCCCTTCTGTATACAAAGCACAATAATGGGTTTTGCTGTTCTTTGCTAAGGCCTTTACTAAGCAGCATGTGCTAGCTAAAGTGTGGCAGGGAAAGAAAATTACCCTGTGAGTAAAGTAAGATCTCATTTCACTTCTGTTTTCCCTGACTGTAATAGTGACATCCCGAGGGTTTCTGTTTTATAAATCTCCCTTTCTGCTGGCTGAGTGAATTTGTGAGGTGTGTGACTTTCTCTGCAGCCTTTAGTGACCTGAATAGCCAACCTGTTACTACCTGGAATTCAACTGTGGCAGTTCCCGTGTTAGCAGGTTGCAAGACAAAAGACCCTTTGATTTGGTCTGATTCTGCAGTTGAGGCTGAGGAAGAGGTGGTAATAGATACTTGGTAAGAGCCTGAGGCAGCAGCTACAGAACTGCAGGAATGAAAATCTTGGTCTGGATCAAGCATTTTTGGGTTTCTTTGAAGGTTTTGGAGGTATTTGCTCTGCTCTTTAATGAGAGAAACCTCTCTTGGTACAAATGGTATCTGACTAGTATCCTTAGCTTGATTCTGGCTTCAAATCTCACTTTGAATGATTGTGTTGCTGTTCCTCTTTCTTCCCTCCTGCCTGGCACTGCCTGTATTTCTGTCCTTCCTTCTACAGAACCTGAAAATCCTGGGGGTGGTGTCCATACATCAGAGCACTGAGCACATGCTCTCTAATAGAGATGCCTTTTTGCTTTGCAGTGCTGCTGAGCTCTGCTCAGATGATGTGTTCTGGCTGGAGCAAATGGTGGTTTGGATAGAGAGCCTGTTTTTATTCTGTAGGATAGCAGAGAGATGACCTGGAGACATGGAACAGTAGTGAATATCCTGCAGTTTAGTTGGGCTGCTGGTGGCTACTTGTGGGGGGTGAGCTGGTGGCCTGTGTGAGGGTTTTCCTGGATGGATATGTACTGTGCCATAGGGGGGAATCATAGGCAAGAGCTGAAGTGGGAGACTGAGCCTGCCATGCATAGAGAGAAATGTGCTGCTGGGTAGTGTTGTGGAAGCTGGAAGGGGCTGCTGTCTTCTCCTGCCTCAGAAATGCTTTGTGCATTTGGTATTAGCTTAGGCTGCCTTTTGACAAGCTGCTCACTCTTCTTACAGAACTCAGAGTTCTACCAAGGAGTCTTCCTTAACTCCTTGCTGTTGAGAGCATTTCTGTTGTGTAGAGGAGCCTTGGAAGCCTCTGGCTGTAGGAAACTCCTGTCACTTTGGTGTCCCCTTGATTTTAATTTTAATTTGTAACCAAATACCTGGTGTATCTCTTTCTGCTTGCCAGAAGAATCTGTTGCTGTAGTCAGTCAAAGGCTTGTCTGTGAGAAAAGGGCAAGCAGCAAACAAGCTACTTCAGCAAGATCCACTGGAGTTTTGAGAAGCTTTTTAAAGGCAAGTGAGAAGGGACATAGGAAGCTGCCGTAATCTCCTCTCAGTATGACTTCAGTTTCGAAATTATGGATAGATAGACCTTGACACCTTATGACACAGTCTCAGAGAGACTGTGGAAATTTCAGTTCCTTTGTGCTGCAGCCTTAGAGTAAGTTTTACAAGCATTCTACCTCTTTTTAAATTTTTTTTTAAATCAGCATATCCACTGGGAATCTTTGTAGGTCTCCAGCAGCAAGTGGAGATCAACAACAACCCATCAGTTCTGCTTGTTGGAAACAACACTTCCTAGGGCAGCTAAGATGCTCAAATAAAAGAATCCTTCTTCATGAGTAGTGTTGGTTTTCCTCGTGCCTTATGTCATATTATGACTTCATTCTACTTAGAGTTCAAAGGTCTTAAGATAGAGATAATGACTGGGTTTTTTTTCCCCCTATTGTACCTTGTGGTTTTGGGGAGTAAGTGCTGATATAATGTAATGGTAGTTGAGAGGCATCTCTGAGCACCATCATGGTATAAAATCATGTTACAGGTTTGTGAGATAATGCTCTGAATACTGACAGCCTCTGTCAGTCCTGGCCTGTACCCTTAGTGAGACACTGTGCATGTGCTTCTCTCCAGCTGTGCATTGGAATGCTGATGCTTCCACTGATGTGCATAATGCTCTGCCTCCTCTCCAGTACTATGCTATATGCCCTCCCTTGCTTAAGTACTTGGTGGCTATTTAGAGACACTTCTGAGGCATCCCATGGCCTTCATGAAACTTTTTCTCTTGGAGCCTGAAAGACAGATAGTTTCTGTGGCTTCTGCATCTGTGTTCTGCTGCATTACTGAGGCTTGTCATAACTTTTACTGCAATTAGCTATGATAGTTTTATCTCTGAAACCTCCTTGGTAACTGTTCCTGTGCTCAGATAGAGGAACTGGGCTCTGGGTATTGATTTTTGAATCTTGGTAACTTTATTAAAAAAACCCAAACCTTATGTGAGCCAACTTGCATCTTCTTATACAAATGGCCCAGGGGGAGAAATAAGTGATCTTGTCTGAACATTGACAGCAATGAGTGGCCTCCTCACTGCTTCCCCCAGCAGAGCTTTCCTTTTCCCTGCCCACCTGTGTGGGAATTGGAAGCAGCAATTGAGTTGCTCTGTACCTGTTCCACTGGGTCTGCCAAGGTCATCTTGGTCCCCAGTACAATCCATTGGATCATTCTCTGGGGCTCTCCCTCCCTCCTCAGGGATGTGGCAGTGCTTTGAGGCAGTCCAGTGGTTGCCCCTATGTTATCCCAGTGCATTTGTGCCTATCCAGTGACTATCCCAGTGCCTACTGGAGCCCTCTGGTGAATTGCAGCACTGGTGTTTTTGCTGAGAGAGGCTGAACACCACACTTGTGTTTGAGGTTGCAGTGTCTGTACTGTGCTGACTTGGGCTCTGGGATTCCTGCTTGGCTCACCTACCTCAAGGGAAGTGACATTTGTCTCGGTGTTTGCTCTCTGAAGGCGTTGTGTCGGGGAGGTGGCATTGCTGGCCTGTCTCTAGGGCTTTGGGATGACTCAACTTGTTTAGCACATCAGCTGCCTAAGCCTGTGTGTTGTACTGTGATGCTGCCACGTGCGGGCTGTTGGGGCTGGAGCAGCAGTCTCAGGGAATCAGCCATCGCCAAAGTCTGCGATGCCAAAGGCCCCAAACCAGGCAGTAGGAGCTGCCTTGGCCAATACTGCCTTGGAGCATCCCACTGGCTTGAGATGTCCTCTGGGATACCAAATGATGGCTACACCCTTCAGTGCTTCCCTGAGGTGATTTGTTTCTTGATGCTGCCACTCTTGGCTCTCAGCGTGGTTCTGCATGGTGGGGCTGATCTGATCGTGTGTGGCAGGGTGTGATCAGGATGTGCTGTTCCACCTCTGCTGAACGAACCCACAGCATCATCCATCAGCTCAGCTCTTGGTTAGTGTTAGCAGCTGGCTGTCAGGGGAGAGAGGTGCCATGTGGAGGCTGCCAGCTCCTCTCTTGGCACACTGTGCTTGGGACAGTTGCCAGCCTTGCTCCAGCAGTCTAAACCAGGATAATTTGGGTGCTGCAGAACCCAGTGAACCGAAGCCTCATAAATTCCCTTCTTGAGCACAAATTATCTTTGCAAATACATTTGTTATTCTTTCCTTAGTATGTGGATTTCTGCTTTTTCAACTCTTTACTGTTGCATCACTTGTCAAGTCAGCTGCAGAATCTGACTTTCAAATGCCCCATTTTCAGAGAGCATTAATTATGAGTAATTAATGTTTGTCTTTGACATTACTTTCAAACATGGCATAAAAGATACAGCGTTATAGGATACAGGATCTTTGAGCATGGTTTGAAATAGCTTTGTTCTGGTTTTTGGCTGGGCTTTACAAAGGAGCCCAAAGGAATTGGGGTATAGCAGGTGAGACTCTGGTTTCTTCCAGTGCCTCAGAGAACGACAATTCTTTGTAGCTTGTTGTTTTGATGCAAAGAAGCACAAATTTTACAAAGATGTATACTTTATTTCCTTTTCTCTTAGACTGAGAGAGTGCCACTTGAACTGAACTCCAGACTGGAAGAAATGGTGGAATTCAATGAAATGGAAGCAGAACCTAGTGAAGCAGAAGATTTTGAGGCCAGGGGAAGTCGCTTTTCCAAGTCAGCCGATGAAAGGCAGCGTATGTTGGTTCAACGGAAGGAGGACTTGTTGCAGCAAGCTCGAAAGTATGTTCCATTCTAAAACTCCAGTCTGACCACTCAGGTGGAGTCCCCCAGAATGGGTTTCAAATGGATTTGGACCACTGAGAGCCTGGGTTGATGTGAAAAGCAGTAAGAGGAATTAATACATCTGCCACAGCAGGCTCAGGATGCTGTTTGACACTGCTAAACCCAACTCTGAAATAGCATCATGTGTCCCAGCATGCACACAGCTTCCTGTGCAGTTCCTCCAAAGCTCTTTGAAATCAAAGGCTGATTTTTCCATCCTCAGTGGGCTTTAGTCTTAAGAATGTACCGAGAACGGGTTACTTGGGCTGAGTCCTTTAGCAGTCTTTAGTCTGGCTCCTGGCCAAACAGGTGTCAGCCTTCACTGCCTGTGCTCTTGCAACTGAAATTCCTGTCAGGCACCACTTTTTCCAGACCCAGAGCCCAGAGCATTGCAGATCTGACAGGTGATCCTTACTAGACCTCACCAGAGGAGCTCAGCACCACTGAAGAGAGAGGGACCAACTTGAACTGTTCCTTTTAGCCCAACCAGTAATAGCTGTTACAGGTAGAATTCAACTTTTTTACTGGTATTCCAATTACGTAGGTAGACTTTACAAGCATCCAGTTGCTGATTAAGCAGAAAAGGAAAAGCACTTTAGTGATGTAGAAAAAACTTTGTAGTGTTTTTAACAAGTGTTTTCCCTTCCTTTGTATCGCAGGGATGCTGCTGAGAGGGTCTACAACAACCCCACTGAGTTCTGGGTCCTGTGGTGTTGTCAGGCTACTGCTGCTCTTTTTCTTTTCCACACTGAAATGCCTTAAAAATACCTGGGGGTGTGACCCCTTTTATAAGTCTATAAACGGACTTGCTCCTAGACTTAATTTTTTCTTGATGTTTGAAAAAATGTCTTTAGGGAGACAGAGTATTTTTTAACTTTCTTGTTTACTGGTTTGAAGAGCTGTTGAATTTCAAACTACTGGGATGTTAACTCTGGCCCAACTTCCTTGCCCTCTGGCCTTACACTGTGCAGCCCCTAGTGCCCCTTCTGTCACTGGCTTACCCACTGTCATCAGGGAGTGCCTTGTTGTGGTAGGCAGTGCCAGAGGCTGAGGAGTGGAGTAACAGGAACAGAGGGAATCAGTAACTGACCTGCTGTGAATGGCTCTGAGTTGAGGACAGCCCTGACCTTTAGAACTGGCTCCTTCCCACAGGCACAAGCATCTTGCACAAAACCTAAGAGCTTCTGCCAACTCTGCAGAGCCTGCTGTAGGTGAGGTGGCTTTTTTTAGGAGCACATAACTTGTGTGCACTTCTATTGAGGCATTTTCCTCCCAGTTTGCCTTCCAGCCCTCCCGACTGCGGCAATGCGTTTTTCAGAGCCAGAACGAGGTGGGTTCTGCTCACTCATCTTTTTCTTTTTTCCCTCAGGCGTTACTTAAACAAAACCTCCGATGAGGAGCTGAGCACAGAGAAGCCTTTGCCCGAGGGAGCGGCGGCCGACGCCGCCACCCTGCGCCGCAGGACCCTCGCTGCCGCCGCCGAACGGAGACTTCAGATGCAGCAGAACTCTTAGCGCTCGCTGCCCCTCCTTCCTCCTCCTCGTGAGCAACGTTGAATAAATAAATTACATACAAAAAACCCTGCGCTTTCTATACCAGCAAGAAAGTGTCTCTTCAGAGTTCAGCTGGCTGTGCTGCCGAGTGAGCTGGCTGCCTCTCTGCTGTATAAAGCATGTGGTCTAATAATGTTTGGACAGCTGACAAATTAACCTTTTTTGTAATATTTTCTATGTGACGTTGATCCTCTACACAACAAAAGGCAATTTCTAAACCACGGGCATGACTTCTGCAGCTGGCATGAGCCATGGGGCTGACGGCACAGCAGAGGCTGGGGAAGTGTGTTCTGAGGTAGCTGTGGGTGCAGGTCACAGAGTGCACGGGCGCGTTCTGCTCGAGATCAGGGGCAGTTACTCCGAGGGAAGGAAGCTTAGAAGCTTGCAGCAAGCCCTGTGTTAGACGAGCAGGCTCCTCACTCCCTGTTCCTTCAGCAGCCAAGGGTGTTACGTAGGGCAGCTTGAAGGGCTGGGGGAGCCTTGCTGGGAGGTTCTTACACTGGATGAAGTTGTCTGGCTACACGACACAGGAAAACCTGAATTCGTGAATTGTGCAGCAAAGCGCCGATTCCCGCATAGAATAGTTCACTGTTGCTGGGCTCTTCTGCACTGGCAGAGGTTTGGCTCTGTTCATCCCCAGGGCTGCACTTTTCCTTTGCCTTTTATGTCCGGGAACAAGCAAGGAACACAGGGGATGGAGTGAAGAAGAGGGACCTAAGGCGAGGTTACAGTGTTGCCATGAGCCAAGGGAGCCAAAAGTAAAACCTGAACTCGAGCGCAGCACGGATGGGACGGTGCGGAGATCGCTCCAATATCTTGCTTTTTATTTCATTTTTAACCCCACAACCTCACCCTGAGTTTATTCAGAAAGACTGGAGGAATGGGGGCAGCTGGACCTTTACTGGCTGCAGCCCAACCTGCTAACCTGGATTTTCTTAAGAACTTCTGAGATCCCCTTGGCGCCGCTGCCGCTAGCTTACATAGTTGAATTTTACATGGCAGTGACTTAATTTTTAAACTTCTGAAGAGTGAGTTCTAGTTTCACCGTCCTTTAGAAGGAGTCCAGTATTATCTAGAATTGTTGGTAATTTTTTTATTGTTGGTTTTTAGGTGAAGGTGAATTTAAAGAGAGGAATTGCATCGATGTTTAGGTGAAAATAATTTATTTCAATAAAACTCTTTGGGAAGCCTTACCTTGCAATGCTATTAGTAAACCTCAAAATTTTTTTTTGAGATCTTTGGTTTTGCTTTGAACACAGCTGTTTTGTTTTTACTGTTAAAAAAACCCAACAAAACAAAAATAAAATCTTGATCAGTGTTGGAAATTGTAAATTTCTGTCGTGTGATTTCTCATGGTGGGGATGTTTCAGAGACTTGGGCTGTTCTTTCCGGGCTTCTGTTGCGCTCCTGACTTTTCCTGGCAGCTCCCTGAGGAGTGGACCCTGGCCAGCCACTGGATGGCACCTTTGCCTCGGCACCGCTGCAGAGTGACCTACTTGAGCCATGAAAGGCTGGTTTGTGCAGGGCAGCACAGGACCAGCGGTGGCCTCTTCGCTGGCTCTGCCTCCCTGGAAGGGGAGGTCATCTGAGGAGAGAGAGGCCTGATGGACTTTCCAATGCCAGCATAGGCTCCTGGTGGCTGTAAACAGAGGAGCCTTGGAAGAGCCAAGCCAAGAGTGTTGGTTGGGAGCTGCTGCTGCGGGCGGGGGCTCTGCCAAGCACCCCTCCCTCCCCGGGCTGGGCAGGGGCACACCCGGGTGGCACGGGGGGCCCTGGATGCCTGGGTCACCTTGCCTATGGCTCCATCCCTGGGTGGTCCCGTGGGGTTGGGAAGAGTTCCTGTGTGCCCAGAGCCAGCCCCGTGTCAGGCAGGGCCAGAGCTGTCCCCAGGGCCTGGTGGCTCTCTGAGTGTCCCTCCTGTGGTCACGGTGCCCACAGCTGGCAGGGACCTGGGATGAAGGAGAGTGCAGGGAAATCCCAAACTGTGGGAAAAAAACCCAACCCCCAAAAAACCCAAACAAACCCTGAATCTCCCTGAGCAGCAGGGAGAAAACCTCAACTTTCTTGGAAAACATTCCTCTATATGGCAGGGGGAAAAACTTGAATATTGTGGGATTTGTGATGTTGCCATAAATGAAGGACTCACCCTGGTGATTAGCTTTGCATTCCCTAAAGAAATTAAAATCTTTTCTTGCCTGGGGAGATCTTTGCTTTGGAAGCACCAGAGAGCTTCCACACACGGCTTTCTTAAGCTTTACACCCATTCTATAGTTACACCAATCCCTCTCCCTCTGCTACCAGCAGCAAATCCCCCCAAGATGCGATTTTTGGTGTTTCTTCCTCCTCTCTTGGGAAGGAGCGAGGCCGGCGCGGGGGAAAGAAGGAGGCGGAGGCGCGGGAGGGAGAGCCCGGGGTACAGACAAACATTCTCTTTATTGAGCTACACATGAATTTTTCCATTAGTCAGAGAAAGAGATTGGCAGTGTGTAATATATCACAGAAACCTCACTGATTGGTAATAGAAAGGCTTAGAAAGACCTGGCGCTTTTTATATATATATATATATAATATCTTTTTTTAAGTTTCCTCTTTATTTATTCGTTTTCTTTTGAACAGGTGTGACTGCTCTTCTTCAGCAAAGGTAACTCGTAAAAGTGAAACTGTGAAGACGTCTGGTTACTAATCAAAGTAGAAATGACGAGGGATTGGTCATGAAAACAGTGGCTTCAATGTAAACACTACATTCGATTTTTGTTGTTGTTTTTTTATTATTTTTTAATTATTTTTTGTGGTTTTGTGTGTGTTTTTTAAAATTTTTAAATTATTTTCATTCTTGCTTTTTTTTAAGTTTGTTTTTTTAAGGTTTTTTTTGCTTTTTTTTTTCCCCTTTTTTCTTATTTTTCAGCACAAACATCCCCACATGAGAGAAAACACCATTCACTAAAAGGGAGAGAGGACTGGGGCAGGAGAGGGGGAGAGAAAAGCAGCACAAAAAAGCATTCACTGGAAAGAGTTAAAAATAATAAAAACAAAACAAAAACAAAAAAATACTCTAAACAAAAAGTAAAATAAACCAAAAAATATGTATATTTGTATAGCCCTCCCTGATGTCCCTGGTCGGCCCTGAAGGAGGGATGAGGGGGGACTGTGGTGGGGGGGCCGAGCTGTGCTTTTGGATACAGACCTGGAGAGTGAGCAGTGACCGGGAGCAGGGAGTTCTTAAACCAGGAGGGAAAAAATGGGAAAATCTCGCCGGCTCCAGCTGGGGAGAGCCTTGGCCTGAACTGGGGTGGGAATTCAAAAATTCCACCTAAACCCGCCCGAAACCCTGGGAAGGGAGCAGGAGGAGGATGCCCCCACTGCAGCCTTCCCCCCGAACAGTCAGGGTGGGAAATGGGAGAAGATCTGCTCGTTGTTTCCCTTTTTAGCTGTGACATGTGGCCGGGGGCAGTTTCCAATTTTTTCCCTCCTTCTTTAAAAAAAAAAAAAAAGAAAAAAAAAAGAGATAAAAAAAATTTGAAAATTAAACAGGCAGCGGGGCCGGGGACAGGCAGGGGCAGCCCGGCCTTGCCCATGCTGGAAAAAAAAAAAAAAAAAAAAATTAAACAGGTAACCCACAATAATGAATAATAATAATTAAAAAATAGCAGCCCATGGTCAAATAACGACTGGGAGGAGAACCAGAGTGACCCCGGGCGCTGCCCTTTCCCCCTTTCCCTGCCTGGAACCGGGGGAGCTGTTGGGATGGTGGGGCCGGGCAGAGCCCCCGGCCCACGAGGGGTCCCCAGGTTGGGACCCTGGGGGCTGGAGGGAGGAGCCTGATGGGAGAAGGCGTTTCAAAAACTCAAACTAAAAAGGTGGGTGTGGATTTTTATATATATATATACGTATATATATAATTTTTCCTTATGCCTTTTTATTTACCAACTCGCATGATTATGATGACTTTTTTTTTCTCTCCTTCAATCTGGTTTTTTTCGTTTCTTTTTTTTTTTCTTTTTTTTTTTTTTTTCCCCGCGCGCGTGTGTGTCTGTGTGTCTGTGTGTTGTTGCTTTGGGGCTGGTTTTTTTTTTTCTGTTATTTTTATGTTTCTTTTCTCTCCTGGCGCCGGGATCGCCGCCCAAGCAGTCGCTGCGCGCCGCGCGGGGTCAGTACAAGCCGCAGCCCCGCAGGTTGTTGGCAATGATGATGTCGGTGACGGCGTCAAAAACCACCTGGATGTTGTTCGTGTCTGTGGCACACGTCATGTGGCAGTAAATCTCCTTGTTGGGGGAGCGGTTTTTGCTCTCGAATTGTGCTTGGATGTAGGCGGCCGCGTCCTCGTAGGTGTTGGGACCTGCGGGCAGAGCGGGGGTCAGCGCTGGGGTCACCCACCCACCACGGCACACCCGGCCCCTCGCTGCTTGCCGAGAGCTTTCATTCTAACAGAAACAGGCAAACTGGTTATTTTCACCCACCCTCCTCTTCACCCCTTAGCAGGGTCCATTTTCCTCCCATCTCCCTCCTTTCCACCCCCATTACCCTTCTGCCCCCTCTGCCCCGTTTCCCCTGAAAGCGCATCCCACCTAAGCCCTGCTGAGGCCTCCTCCCTCCCCAGGCGCGGCTGCTCCTCCCTCCCCCAGGAAGGGCAGGGTCCCCCAGCCGGGCTGTGCCCCAGGGATGTCCCCGGGGTGCACCCGACAGTGCTCCTCGCCCGGGGGGAATGGCCAGGAGAGCTGTGGCCCCCCCAGCATCACCCACGGACAGCGGCTGTGCCCGCTCGGCGGGGCTGAGCCCCCCTGTGCCCCGCCCGGGCTGGCCCGGGAGCCGTGTGGGGACACTCGCGCTGCTGCTGGCTCCGTGACCGGGAGGTTTGCTTTGGGAAGGTGGGCTGGAGAGGCGCCAGATGTTTGAGCCGAAAAATGTGCATTATTGCATTAAGCTGCTTAGGGCAGCGAGAGAGGCCGCGCCGGCCCCTCGCGGGAAGCCACAAAGCTGAGTTACGCCCCTGAAATCGCCTTTGCAAGAGCTGCTATTATCTGGAGATTTATTTTCCTTTCCCAGCTCGCTGGTTCCCCTCGTTCCTGATGCAGTGGGTGGCCGAAGGAGAGGGAGGCTGGGCCGGTGCCCCCGGGCTGTGCCCGTCCATGGGGATAGTCTGGTTTGTCCTGCCAGGTGGCTGTGAGGAAAGTGCTGGTGCCTTCAGGATGGAGAAGCCTGAATGGCTCTGGTGGAAATGCTGGTGTACTTATGCTGTGGGGGAATGGGTGCCATCTTGCTGGGGGCCTTCCTTGTCCCCAGGGTTTGGCATCCAGGATGGATGTGCTCTGGGTGGAACAGTTCAGAGACATCTCAGTATCTGCAGGGGATGCTGGAGGCTGAATTTAAACTGGCTTTTTTCTTTCCCTTAGAGAATTCCAAAGTATCTATTCTTGTCCATCTTCTTGGTTATTTATCCTTTTCCCCAGGCTGTGTTGGTTTCATTACAAAATGGATGATTCTCTTGTGGTTCCACAGATTCCTGCTGTGAAGGGGCTCTTTCCTCCCCCAGCCACACCCAGTGTGAAGGCACTCCTGGGAGGATGCAGCCTGAAGGACCACGAGTCTTAGCTCCTCTTGCAGGAGATTCCCAGGAACCACCAGCAATCAGGGTGGCTCCAGTGGTGGCCAGTCAGCTCCTGCCAAATCTTCTTCTTTCCACAGCTCCCTGTGCCCAGGCTCATTTCAGCTCCTCTCCATTTGTCTTGACCCCCTCTCTGTCCCACCAGCTGCTCAGGCACCTTTGCCACAAGAACTGCCCCACCCAGGACACAGCCCCAGCCCACGAGTGGGGTGCTGGAGCTGCATCACAGCTCATGAAGGTGCTTTTGCAGTGCTCCTGCACCCCCAAAGGCGCCCTGTCCCCTCTGTCCCCCCGGCCCCGGGTGGGTGTCACAGCAGCTCTGCTGTGTCAGCCCTGGGACCTACCTGTGTACTCAGGGAAGCAGATGGTCAGAGGTGACTTCTTGATCTTCTCAGCAAATAGGTCTTTCTTGTTGAGGAAGAGAATGATGGAGGTATCGATGAAGAATTTGTTGTTACAGATGGAGTCGAAGAGCATGAGAGATTCGTGCATGCGGTTCTGCAAAGGGGAGCACAGAGGGAGGAGAAGGGAGAGAGGAAGGCAAAGACAGAGTTAGAGGAGAAGAGAACATTTTTGTGAATTGAAACGGTTAGAAAGCAAAAAAAAAATCTTAATAAGACAGTGGTAAATTTGAGCTGGTTACAAAGGTGGAGGAAATGGGGTATTGTGCTCCTCTTGGGCTGGAGGCCAGGGCAGGTGTGGGGCTGCAGCTGATCCTGCCCCACATCCCTGTGGGGCCACTCTAGCAGGGCAGACACTTGAAACCTCAAGGAAGAGCGGGGGAAAAAGTAATTTGCTCCTCCCCTGCCTCACCAAAGGAGTAGGGAAGGGGCTCTGTCTCTCTTCAGGGACAGGGTGCCCCTGAAGCATCCTTTGGAGAGCCCACTAAAGGATGGACAGACAGCATCAGCCAGCAGCTTGGACACACTTGGCATGGAGACTGGGATTGAAGGGGCTTTGGCCATCCCAGGGTGGATGGATCCTATGGACCTGCCTGGAAGAGTACTTGACACTGAGTGGTGTCATTGTAGTGAGACCAGTGCCAAGGTATTGCCCAGAGCTTGGGGCAGGTCCTGTCCCTGGAAAAATCTTCAGCTCAGCTTTGAAAAGATCAATGGTGGCCAGGTTGCTCCAAAGCAATCCCAAGGAGGTAACCTGCATGGTGGTAACCAGTAGAGGTGCCTCTGCCAGCCCACTTCCCAGCTCTCCTCAGAGTTCTGGGCTTGCAGGCTGCTCCAGGGAGACTTTAAGTTTGGAAAAGCTTTGGTAGGAGCATAAGGGTAAATTTCTAAAAGCTGTAGTTTTGTTGGGATTTTTTTTTTTTTAAATTTACATGTGGACAAAACTCATAAAGTCATCTTTCCCCTATGCTACCAAAGTTTTTTAAGAAGTGGAGAGCAGACAGCAGAACAGAAGGAAGTGAGGTGAGGTTGTCCTGTGCCCCACTGGCTGCCACAGGGCCCCACAGAGCAGGGTGTTCCCATGCAGGTGCATGCACTCACTGTTAGTGTGAAGGTGCCACTGGACAGGACAGATCTGACTCTCCAAGAGCTCCCAAGCTTTTCTCCATCATTAACTTGCTCTAGAAGTACCAGAAAACCATTCCCTGCTAGTCCACTGACAGCTCTGGGGGACGTTTCAGGAAGCCCCTGTGTCCCTTTCCTCGTTTGTACCCAGCTGGTTTCTACCTGGCCTTGCAAAGCTCCTGCTGCAAACCCAGGCCTTGCTGAAGTGCAGTCGCTGCCCCTCCCTGTAAGCCCTGCTGGGGACTGAGCCCTCCAGCTCTGGCTCGGCTGCCTCAAGCTCACGTGGGGACACAGCTGCTCACAAAAGCCTTGTGGAAATCTCATGGAAAGGCTCTGCAGTGGGTGGGGAACCCTTCTGCAGCAAACACCCCCCACAAGATCCCCCCACAGCCCCTTCTTTTGGAGGCGCAGCAAAGGGGGCTCCGGAGTCACCGAAGCTGCGCGAGAGCACACGTGTGTTTGCTAATGAAATGATGACCCAATTACACATTTTGGAGTTTTCCATGAATGTTTTATTAGTGAGTCATTTTATTAGCTCCACTTCAATGGTAGCTTTTGCATGCAAAATTTAGCAGCTGTCTGATTTCATCTTGAAAGGCTCCGCGATTGCACAGTCGGTTCCTTGACAAAGAGTAGCTGGGGATGCCAAGCAGGCGCTTTCCAAAGCCTTGGGACTTCAATTTGATTCTTATCTTGAAATAAAAAAAAAGGCTTTATTCATAGGGAAAACAGAAACTGCTACCAAAGGATGTGGCTCTTCTTGACTTGTGGTTGTTGTAAAATTGCTGGGTCTTGAGATTTTCATGGAGAGTATCAGGATGGGCTTTTCCTTGTTCATCTCTGTTGTTATCCTATACATGTATTATATTTAAATAAAGAAGTGATGGTGTTGGTGGAAGAGCAGCTGAAATAAAGCTTCTGCCCAGGGAAATGAGAATTCCCATTCAGGTAAAATAACCCTGATGACTTCAGGGTTCCGAACACTCAGGCAGAATCTGAGCAGAATGGTGTCCTGGAGGAAGTTTTAAAAATCCCCAGTATCAATACACAAAGCAAAATCCTTTCAGCCATTTGCTTTTCTCAAGGCTGGCCTGTAGTTCTGTCTGATTCATAGGATGGGCCATGTGGGAACTCCTGCCTGAGGATGGGTCCAGCTGAAGCCACATCAGTGGAAGTTGGTGAAGTCAATAGGAGCAATGGTTCATTTTCCTTTGCTGAGGTTTATAGAAAAATTTCTCTTGGTTTCTTCAAGTTCCTTACTTCTATATTATGCCCCAAATAATGGAAGATCTTTAGTTTAAACATAAAAGAACAAACTGGCTCAAGCATTGTTTTAAAGAGAGGGAGGGATGCTCCATGTTTTGTGCCAGAGCAAGGAGGAGAACAGACCATTTGCTGACTGAACCAGCAGTGGATCTTCTGATTTTGTGCTCAAACGAAGAGACAGTGGAAAAGCAAAGCTTGTGACTTGTGAAGGATTTGTAACTGATGTGGTGGGAGGAAACAGTGGGGCAGCATGGATGCTCTGCCCTGCTGCTGCCTGTGGTGAGCCAAGGAAAAAAATTCCTGCCAAATACTTACATAAAATGAAGTAGCTTTTGTTAATATCCTTTTCAAATTCCTTATTTCCAGGTGGATGAGGCTCTGGCAGACAGCTGGTGCTGTGTGTTGTGCAAGTGTTTGTGGAGCAGCCATAAGGGCAAATAGCAAGTTTGAGAAGCTGGACGCGCTCAAGGGAGACACAATAAAACCACTCTCACACTAGAAAAGAGCTGGCACTTTATTAACATTTTGTAACTAATAAATACATTACCAACAGCCAATAAATTATTACAATAACTAATGCTCTATTAAACCAATGGACAGTCACTCTTCGTACAAAATTACAGTTAATACAGTTTGGGCCATCAAACATGCAGGAGAAATGATTCAGCAGGAAACCAGCAAAAGGAAAATGGTGACGGCCTCCGGCGATCCTCTGGGAAATGTGCTGGGAGCAGGGAGCCCAGAGGCAGGGTGATGGTCACTCTTCCCTTGTTGAGCTGAAGTGGGAAAAAGGAGGTGGGGGAATAGGGCTGAGGAGCACAAATTAGGGACCGGGCTAATTAACAGGGCCTTGGCTGGTGCTTAAACAATCCTATCTGCTTGCCCAGCACCACCAGGTTGGTCCAGCACTGGAAAAGCTGGTGAGACTCAGGCACTGCTGAAAATGTGTTTTACCTGCCATGATCTCTTCTCCCCACCTGGAGCTGCAGTTTTAGCTCTGGAGCTGCTTGCCTGCACTACAGTCAGGACTGGGTCTTAATTTCCAAGACACTGGGTGGAAGAGGGCCTGGGGCAGTGAGCACCCAGCCAGCTCCCAGCCCCTCAACCTCTTCTCCTGGTCTCTCCTCCCTGTGCCTACTGCACCCCATGTCCATGAACAGAGCTGCCCTCCTGGGGACATGGGGATGTTTCTTGAATCCAGCTCCCTTTCCCTCTGCCTGCAGGGTCCCAGCTGGAGGCTTTGGTCTTCCTCTCACTAAGGCATCAGTGTTAAAGGGATGCACTTGCTTGTGTTTGCACACAAATAAAGATCTCACAGGCCGCTTGTTGGGGCATGAGTGGTCCTGGGCAAAGTCCCTTCCCATAGCCACATTCTCAGTATAATTATATAGGTCACATACCTATATCTGTCAGCATCAATTATCTCATGTCAGTGCTGGAGCTCAGAAATCACACAGTACCCTCAAGACTCAGGGAGCCTCAGGGTCTGTTTGCCTGCTCTCTCCTGCAGGGAGGTGGAAGCAAGACCATGGCCTGCAATTCTGTGCCACTTGGACCATGTCTCTGCTTTCCTGTGTGTGCCCTGGGGATGCAAGTCAGTGAAGGGTCTGGGTGCCCAGGGTGATGCTCAGTAACACCATTTCTACTGACCTTGACATGTCCAGTGTCAGATCACTAAGGAGTGTTTTAGTCTCCTTGGAAATGGTTGTGGAGTTTTTGGTGGAAAGCCTGAAGACAAACCATGGAAACACCCAAGCACACTGGAACTAAGCTTCTCTAACTGACTTGACAGATGGTCAGCCTTCTTCCAGGAACTCAGCAACTCTCCCTGGCTCCAGGAGACTTTGTGACCACAAAAAGCTTGGGACATGTCACACAAACTAACAGTTCAGGGTTGGTCCCTTTCCCAGCACTGACTGCAAATCCCCCAGGGGCCGTGTCTGCCTTGTTGAGCTGCACAGTGAGGCTGGGCACGTGGGGACCTTCTGGCTAAAGGACATCTTCTATGTCACATCCTGACCTCGTAGAGATTGCACTCCTGGACTGAGAACAAGGTCTGTTCCCTTGCAGGCAAGCACTGGGCTCATGCCACGATAGATTAAACCAGATATGTTTTAATATACATTAAAGACCACCCTCATTAATACTTCCAGTGTCCTGTGAAACCAAATCGCACCGATAGAGGAGGCACGGCAGGCTCCTCCCGAGGCTGCTCTCCCCTCCGCGGAGGGACAGGCTGGCCGGCCACCCAGGAAAGCTGGCTGAAGGCAAGAAGCTAATTCCGGTACAGAGCTCCTGAGAGAGATGCAGTCGGAGTGTTTCTGGGCAGGCAGGAGGGATGTGCCCGTGCAGGCGGAGGGAGGGCAGGGCTGCGGGGACGCTGGGCGCTCGCAGACGGCAGGGCCAGATGGCCGCGCCGAGCGCTGCCGCTGTCCTGCCGCTCCGCCGGGCTCCTCCGGCCCCCCGTGAAAACCAGACCGTGTGCGACTTCTGTATGCAAGATTAAAAACTGCCTTCGGCAGTCTGGCGCTGTATTTTAGTGTGTGCTTTGCCAGTGCATGGTTATTGCTCGTTCTCCCAACCAGCCCAGCTTCTGCATCCTCCCAAGGAGCTCTGCAGCTCAGCCCGGCAGCGCTGCAAGACTTTTCTTATATGGGTTTCTCTATTTCATTGAAATTGTTGTTTAAATAAAGAAGCTATTTGCATTTTTGTGGTCTCATGGCTCCACAACCGACTCTCTCATTGACTATGGAGCAAGCCGACAGGGAGCTTCCTTCTTTCTTTTTGCTGCTGTCTGAAGCTCATCATGAGTTGCTAATGCTGCTTTCAATGCTGACACCCCTTGGATGCTTCTGCTGCTGGAACAGTGACCTGAGTCGTTAAAAACCTTCTGCATCCCAAAAAGGAGTTTGGTTGCTTTTTTTTTTTTTTTTTTTTTTTTTTAAAATTCCCACATTAGCTTTGAAGGGCAGCAGGGTGTATACATAGCTGTTTCCATTTTGTGCTTTTAAAATCTATCCTCCAAGCCCTGGTAGGATTTCTGATGCAGCTGCACCAGTTGCAACATCCCTGCTATGTGGAGACTGCAAATGAAACAAAGCTCTGGATCTCCAAGGGTTTGGATTCAGAGCACAACAATTGCAAAGCACAAGGGGCTGTTAAGAAAAGGCTTTTAAAAGCAGGCGATGCACTTCAAGGTACTTTTTAGGCAACTGCTGCAAGAATTGCTGGTGTTTAGAAAAAGCATGGGGCAAAAAATTGCCTGAGGAAGGCACATCTGTCAGGAAGGGCTTCAGAGGAGGCAGAAGCCAGCAGTGAGTAATGATTTGGCATGGTTCTGGAGACACAAATCTATACACGGCCATCAAGCAGGAGAAATAGCAGTGTTTAACACTGGAAGCATTTCATCTTCCAAGGGCTGCTTCCAGCATTTGTCAGTGAATCCTCATGACACTCGTGTGAGGGAGGGAATGTCAGCAGCAGCAGCTGAGATGAAGCTTTAGACACACAATATGCCAAAGAAAATGAAAGAAGAGGCTCTTTGTGGCAACATTTCCTCTGCTTTTCCTCCCTTTTCTCCCCAAGGGGCACCAGCTGTTGATGGCCATCAATGTGCCAGGGACCTGCTGGAACTGCAGAGGGGCTTGGACCTCCCAGCTGGCAAAGCTGGGAATGGGTTACCTGAATCCAGCCTGGGGAGTGGTAAAAGTGCACTGAGCCAGCACTGGCCACTTGACTGCATTTGGCAGAGTTTGGAGTTAATTTAAATTGTCTTTACCAAAATATTCCTGTGTGCTTTATGCTGGGGGCTCACAAAGCCTTGGTGTGGTGCTGCCTTCCCTGGGAACAGCTTCTGTTACGTATTTGTTGGATAAAACATCATTCATAGCAAGGGGTGGGAACAGAAAATCTCCAAAACTCCAGTGCTTCTGATCAAACTCTTCTTACAGAGCTTAATAAAAGACCTGCATCCCTGCCAACACCAGCCATCATCACTTTGGGTCCAGTGGTTACACAGGTTAGGTACCAAATGTAACCAATGTGTGGTTTTTCTGCCCCTGGTTTGACACAGCACCCCCATGGATGCTGGGGCTCAGACAGATGTGTGGGTGGGCTGTGGCATGAGGAGCAGAGAGGGGCTCCTGGTTTTGGCCAGCTCTTTGCAGGAGCCAATGTCATTGGAGGCATTTTAAGGCTGAGATGGTGAAGAGAAGGGTGGGTGCTGGCTTGTGCCAGAGCAGGGGAGGCAGGGAGTTGTGTTATTGCTGTTAGTGCCCAGCAGAGCAGCAGCAGGTCCTTGCTGTACAATAGTAAATGGATCATTTAATGCTCTCTAGGGGTTACTGACAGTTACCAGCCATGCTGGGCTGTAGCTGCTTGGATGGGTGACAGACACCTTGTTCTCCTCTGCAGGCCTTCCCTGCTTGCCTCAGGGTGCTCACATCCCTGGCTGGGGATTTGTCACAAATGTCCCACAAATACTATCCTGGCAGAGCACAGCCCCTGATGGGGACTCTCCTCTGGCTCCCAGGTGCCCTTCTCTTCCCATCCTTCCTGCTGTCTCAATCTGCCTCGTCTCCCTTCTGCAGCTTGTCTCCCAAAATGTTCCCTAAGCCTCTCCCACTGTGCTCTCCCTCCTGTGCCACCACATGTGTTCCTGTCACTGCTCACCTGGCCCCTCCCCTTCGGGCTGTGCTGCTCTGGGCTGCTCTCACACCATCTCTCCTAAATGGGCACAGTGAGAAGAGATATTGTCCCTCTCAAACACAGCCCTCAAGAGACCTCCTGAGACCTGAAAGCCATTCCTAGATCAGGCTCCCAAGAGAGGCCAGTTGAACTTCTGGCCAGCTTTCAAAGATTCATGTTTTCCAAGATAATTGACTTCTAATAGAGGCAGGGATCAACATTGCCCACCCAGGTGAGTTGGGCCCTCAGAGGTGATTTTCTCACCCAGACAACAAAAAAGCTTTTGGGGTGGACTTCTAAGAGCTCCTCCATGTCCCCAGAGGTGACACCCCACCTCTCACATTCCCTTCTGCCTTCGACTCAGCAGCACCCAGAGTTCTTGGTGGTGGCCACACATACCTCAGCCCACCTGCATTTGTCCTCTCTGAGCCCCCAGTTTTGCTGTGCTGGGTGCTGCCCCTCACCCTTCCCACTCCTCTCCCCTGCCCTTCCTTCTTCCTCTCCTTGCACTTTTCCTTCCTACTCCATCACTTGACTCAGATCAGCTCCCTGAGCTCTCCTTTGCCACTGTTAACCATCCATCTCAGTACTGGTAAGAGATGCCCTGACTGGAGACACCAACCCTGTGCTGTCTCTCTGGGATGCTCAGGCAGGAGGTTCCTCACACAGGAAAGCCACTGGCTTGTGCTCAGCCAAGGAGGCTCAGAGCACAAGGCTGGGCTTCTCAAGGGGTTTAGATGCCCAAGGGGCAATGAAGGGCCACGAGGTTCTTGCACACTTTGCTTCTACCCAAGCATGGGGAGGTTTCCCAAAGCACTTTTCCCCATCTCAGGCACTTGAAGATCAGACTCTGCCTACAAGAAGCCAGGGCTAAATATTTTTTGTGCTACCCAGCATTTCAAGGCTGAAGTTTGGAAAGTGATGCCATGTGTTGCAGGAGCACCATCTCTGCTGAATCACTAAGGCTGGGAGGTGCTGTGGGAAAGGTCCCCAGGCTGGATTCCTTGTCAGGATGCCACTGAGTGTGGAGTCTCCATCAGGACATCATTCCCGGGGCATCTTCACTGCCTACACTCCAGGGGTCCCAGCCCAGTGCCTCCATGGCCTCCATGGAAGTGCCTCAGAATGGGTTACAGCAACCACTAGATACATTTTATCATTAATTTTGAAAATCTTGAGGTAAAACTGCTACCAGTAATGAATGCTTTTAGGCAAGGCTTAGTAGGCTTTGTTACTGTGTCCCTGTTACTCAGACACCAGCAGAGCTCCATATGGCTGTTTCACTTGTTCAAATAGCTGTCTGGAAAAAAGGAGAATGTACAAATCCAAGCTATGGTGGCTGCATTCAACACCAAACCCTCCAGCCTTGGGGTGAGACTTGGAGCTGTAAGGTACCCTCAAAATGATCAGGTTGTATTTAGCACTTCCCAAAGGAATAGTGTTTTTTAAAAAAGGCAAATAACCATGAGAATTAACAATATCCCTTAATTTTCAAGGCAAAATAAAAGTTTTGGTTCCAAACTACACTGTTCCTGACCAGTATTTTAAGGCTTTGATTTTTTTCTCTCTTTAAAACTGAAGTATTTTTGTCTTTTGGCAGTTGAAATGCACTTCGTGGGAAATGCGTTAGCTCCCTGCACAACACTGTGAACTGGAACGGAGGAGTAGAACGGGGCAGCAAGGGAATGAACCAAAAACGAACCAAAATAAAATAAAATGGGTCTGGGAAAGGCAGAACTTGCTGCAGAGTTTTCTGGGACAGGGGGAGGGAATTATGTACTTCTTCCTTGTCGTCTTCCGAGGAGGAAAAAACAAGGAAAGGGAGGACCTGTCCGCGGGAGCGGAGGCTGCTCCGGGCGGCGCCAGGAGGGGAGGGGGCTCAGTAGAGTCCGCAGCCGCGCAGGTTGTTGGCGATGATGACATCCGTGACGGCGTCGAACACGAACTGGATGTTGTTGGTGTCGGTGGCGCAGGTGATGTGAGTGTAGATCTCCTTGTTGGCCGACTTGTTCTTGCTCTCGTACTGGGTCTGGATGTAGGCCACCGCCTCCGTGAAAGCGTTGGGGCCTGCAGGAGAGCCAGGGGAGAGGAGAAACAGTGGGTTAAAGGAACCCCATGGGTTGGATCCGCAGGGTGCCCGCAAACAACCCCTTGTGGGGATGTGGGGAGCTCGTGCGGGGCTGCTGCAGCCCAGGTGCTCTCTCTGCATCTCAGGGATGGGCACTGTTAACAGCCAGGATTGCTGCCAGGCAGGAGATGCTCCCTGACTGTCAGCTCAGCTGTATTTTTATTCTGAGTTGCTGTTTATAGAGATGAAATAGATGAGGGAGCTGAGTGTTAAACAGGCGATGATGGAAGAAATTCCACATCATGGTGACAAAAAAAAAGAAATGCAGTAAGTGCTTGACCTAGGGAAAAGGCTTAGCTTTTTTCCTTTTTTAGATTTTTTTAATAAAGCTTCAGTTTTTGATGGAAGAGTTAACGTGAATTGAAGGCAGCATTGGTAGCTGTGCCCTCCTTTCCCATAATCATTAAGAGAAAGGGACATGAAAAGATCCAGCCTCTGTTACAGGGCAAAATGGTCTATTCTCAAGAAAAACCCCAAATCCCAACAAAAAAACTGATACAGAATGTCCTTATTTTTGGAATTAGGATTGCAGTACTCTCTGCTACATCCATGACTAAAATCACACTGTGAGGAGTTTCTTGTTTTGATATATAGAGATATCTGTGCCAAACCTCATTAGCCCTCCAATTTTGTGTTAAAAAAAGCTTAGAAGGAGTCATGCAAATGAGTAGATCCTTTCTCCTCTGGCCAGCTCTGACCCTGCTCACACACACAGCTCCTTTTGGGCACACCTTAAGGCTGATGAAGGCTCTGGCTGGCCTGGAGTGCAGCTCCCAGCACTGCCAGGCACTGCCTGACCCCTAAAAGGCTCCACAACAGTAATACTGCTACTGCTTTTGGGTCCCTTTCTCTCCATGATGCTTTACTGATGGGAAATGCTGTTATTTGCTAGAGAGAAGCTTACTTGGGCTGGAGATGTGCTGTGGTGGAAGGCAGCTGCTCTGGGAAATCCCACTTGCACACACATGCACTGCTAGTGGAAGACACAAATTCTTAAAGACCACGGGACTTGAGAATAAGTGTGAAGTAAGAGAAGCAAATTTTTTTCTGGGAGCAGATTCTTGCATAGAGAGCTGTGTAAAGAATCAGTTCCACATGCTGAGCACAACCAAGAGGTTATTTTATGAACAGGAAGTTGGTTGTTCAAAGACATGAGGATTTAGATGCTTGATTCTGTCTAGGAGAGCAGGGAATCACTAATGCTAGCTTGGTTTAAATCAAGCCATGGATTCTGCTGCTGCTTTACTAAGTATTGTGGATTAGTTAAAAGCATGAGTGAATTAAGGGGATGGAAATAGTGCTCCAGAAAACAGCAGGCAAATTTGTGGATGCAGTCTTCTAATAATTCCCTGTCAGCAGAACTAATGGACATCAGAAATTTCATTTCATTAAAAGCATTTTGTGGAACCTACTTGTGATGCTGAAAGTCTGCTTGTTCAGTTTATAGGCTTTTATCAAATAATTCTTTTTAACTCCAGGGCAACATTCTAATAATGTTGCTTTTTCATGAGGCCACGAGGGTTTCCTCCTGTGGGCTGTGGCCAGCAAAGCAGGGGTGAGCAGACTGAAGTGTGTGCTTAGGTCCAAAGCCTGGGCTGAATTTTAGCACAGCTAACTCATTACAGCATTGCTGAACACCTGGGAGTGAGATAACTCCTTACCTCAGATCCCTGTTGGATCAGTAAAAGGACTTTCAGCAGTCAGAATTCTTGTGCCCTCTCTGATGGCACAAGAGAGACAAGAGATCTGTTGAGGGTCACTGGCATTGTGAGAACTCCCACTTTCCAGAAAAGCATCCTGAAGGAATTTAGAGCACCTTTGGGGTCCCCCAAGACTTGGGGAATATTGGTTTGGTTCACTTGTGGCTGAAGTGCTCCAGACAGAAGCTTTGTTTTCCTCTGTTTAATCAGCCAAGAGCTTAGCTCCCTGTGTATGAATGTCTGCCTCCCCCACTGAACTTCCCTCTTGGGCTGGGATAGCTTGGGAAGGAATATATAAAATGACATTCCTTCTTGCTCTGTCTCTCTGACATCAGGGGTTCTGTGGGAATGTTATTTCAGACTGAGGTTTCTGAGATACAGCAGTGAAGATCTACAAAACCAGGTGCACAAAATGTGATCAGAAAGGAGTGAGAGGTGAAGGTTTGCTTCACTGAGAAAAGGGAAGGGAAGAGGACATGACAGAAACCATCTAGCATAGAGAAGCACTGCTATAAAGAAGATGGTGATGAGATGCTCTACAAGCCATCCAAAAGCAGCAATCTAATTTGCAACCAGGAAAATCTGGGGTAGGCATTATTGTTAGCTCAGCTGTAAAGACTGAAATTTACATGATTAGATCTTTTCAGACAAATATGTTGGGAATATGTTGGTTCTGTCTGGACCAAACAGATGACTAGATGGCTGAAATGTGCTGGTAGTGACAAACACCAAAATCTTCCCTGGAGAGGAAGCCTGCAGATGTTCTGAATTCAGCTGGAGTTGTTCAGCTCCATGGCCACAGACTATTCAGCCCAAAGCAGCAATGAGGGATCACTTTTGCTATTCACAGTGAAAAATCAAGTGCTCAGAGATAAGAAGCTCTGGTTAATAATTTGTTGGCCTGCCCAGAACTGTGACACTCGGGGTGCTCCTGGTTCACAACTGTGTTTCCTGACAGAAAGATTGGCTTCTCTGTCTGCCGGCTTGATTCATCCGGATGTCTCCGGTGAGTTTAAATAATTCATGACGATGAAAGTTTATTTTGGTGCCATCTCGGAATGGTAATGAGGGTTTGTGGAAGCTGGCGAGATGCAGAGGGAAGCAGCGGGGTGCAGCTGCAGCCTTTGCATGGGTGATGTATTCCCATCATTAGCGGGTCAGATGCCAGGCAGGCAGCAGGAGCGGGGGCTTCTTGCACACTGCCCATCCCAGAGCTCCTGCTCTCAACTCCACGGATCACCAAGGCCTCCTTCTCCCCAGCCAAGCTCAGGGCACGGCTCACTGTGGCTCTCCTCTGCCTGCACTATGGGTTAAGAGGTGTGGGAAGATCAAATACGAAACACCTTGTTTTCTACCTGCATTTAACTGGAAGTGTTTTCATGTCCAGACGCTTGATGTCGGCAAACCTGAGAGCAAAACTGGGGACTCTTCAACTAGTGTGATGAAAATGCATTGCTTGAGCTGAAGCAGCCAAGCTGTGAGACCTGCTGTCTGCATACTGGAGGGCTGATCATGGAATCATAGAATGGTTTGGGTTGGAAGGATCTTTAAGGGTCATCAAATCTAACCCCTCTGCAGTGAACCAGAACATCTTCAACCAGGTCAGGTTGCTGAGAGCCCCATCCTGCCTGGACATGCATGTTTCCAGGATTATGATGATTCTACAGCCCCACAGTGCCTGGAAGTGGAGAAAGTGGCCAGGAACTGCAGAGAGATTCTTGTTGTGGCCATAAGGGAGCATGGTCAGGTATGAAAGAACAAAGCTGCACTCCAGCTAAGGACAGCCTAACAAACCCCGTGTGCTGATCTCCTGGAGACCAGTCACCCATTTATAATGGTTACATTCACTGCACTTTTCTGAGAGACCTGCAAGAAGGTTCATGATCCTGTGTGACACAGGGAACCAGTGCACATGGGTTTGGGGAGTGCACAGTGGTCCCACACCTGCAGGTGCTGGCTTGGCATCAAACCCACTGGTGAGGCACAGATCACACACCCAAATCAGTGGTGGTGACCATCTGCCAGCAAAGAACTTAGGTCAAGTTATCCTCCTGCTTTAAGTGGACCATGGTGGGGGTAATCCTTTGGCACTTACTGAAATGAAACCTGTAGTGAAGCCAATGGGAGCTCTAGCTCTGCATCTTTAGCCTCGTTGCCTGTGATACACTACAGCATCAGCCTGGCTGGGAGAGCTCTATGGTCCCTTTGCTAAGCACTCCTGTACAGCCACATTTCTCATTACCTGTGTACTCAGGAAAGCAGATACTCAGTGGAGATTTCTTAATTTTCTCCTCAAATATGTCCTTCTTGTTTAGAAACAGGATGATAGATGTATCTGTGAACCATTTGTTGTTGCAGATGCTGTCAAAAAGCTTCAGAGATTCGTGCATGCGGTTCTGCAATAGAAAGGAAAGATCACATCAGGCCAAAGCCAGCAACCCAGGGATGTTCAACATGTAGGGAAATCTAAAACAACTAAATTAAGGAGGAAAGCAACAAAAAGAAAATCTACAATATACATAATAAATTTATGTATACATACAGCTGAACATATACGTACACAGATGCAATCCCTATTACATTTGACATACAATTAGTAACTTAAGGGCATTTAACAATACAGAGCTGTTTTGATTTTGCATAACATTAATTTACAGGATCCCAGCTCATAGAAATCATCATGCACCATGCATGGATGGAGAATTATTTTTGCCCTTTGATCAGATTTATGTGTTGGTGTAGCTCATGCAGATTTTCTAAAATGTTTTCAATAATTTTTCTAAAATGTTTTTTCCACTTTCTCGAATGTGTGCGGCACACAACTGGTTACATTAACCAAGGACTGGTAGATCCTTGAATTAATCTAGAGTTGGAAGCAGACATCAAGGTGACATAATTTTGGAAATGACCTTGCCGTGACCTTTGACTGGTTTTGTTATTTTGTTTAGTGTTATCTGTTGTCGTGCTTTTAATTTTTAAACATTTTGGTTTTAGTTCTCTTGGAAGACGGCTCAACAGAAAGTGTCTCACAGAGAAGAAAAAAGTGAAAAAGGAAGAGAAAATAGTATAAAAAGGAAAAACATAACAAAGAACATCTAAGAACAACCAGACTAGAAGTCAGGCAGCTACCACTGGTGTTAGCTCATGCCTCTAGAAGAAGATTAGCAGAAGAGCCATACATCCAAATGTACGCACAGCAAGAAGTCAGCTTTTTGGTTATAGGTCATGCAAAAAAAGGACACGGAAAAGGAGAGAGATAAGAGGAATGGAAAAACCAGACCAGTTAGAGAGTTGCAAAGTCCGCCACATGGGTTTATGGTGGTGGAAAGAGCTCACGGCAAAGTCAACCAAGTGTCATGTTCCCTGCTGCTTTCAACTCCCAATTCGGTTTTTCTTTTTTTTTTTTTTTTTTCTCGGTTCAAGAGAAGCTTCATACCTGCCAAATTTGGTTGGTCTCTCAAATGCTCATTTTTTGGCCTTTGTTTGGCTAGATAAGGTCAGACGGCCGAGGAAAAGCTGTGGAGGTGCCGAGGCTGGCGACGTTTGGCGCCGAGGCCGACGCCGGAGCGCGCACGCCGGTCGCGTGGCCATCTCTCAGCCGGGAGCCGGGCAGCGCAGAGAGCAGGCGCGGTGAGGATGAAGCACACCCAAGAGTCAGGGGGTTATCAAAGGCAAAGCATGGTACAGACCAGACCGGCTCCTCGGCTTTTCCAGTGGGATCTCCTTAGGACTGCACTCCCCAAACCCGCCAGTGTGCGTAAGAAACCAGTTACTGCCATCACCACAGAGACACTGGAGAGAACAGGGCTGCACGGGCTTGTTACTGGAGGGTTTTTGGGGTGGGTGCAGCATGCCCTGTTCCCCCCAGCATTGGATTTGGGAATGTGGAGTGGTACATGAGTCAGCTTTGGGGCTTCACCCCTTTCCCACTCATTTCACACCTGTGTTGGCATAAAGTTGAGCCCAGCACTTCACTGATTAACACATTCCTTTTCATTGATATGCTTTAGCGTCTACTGAATGTTTTATATAGACAGAAGAGGCTCCGTGGATGAAAGAAACATCTGATCCAGCCCAGAGTGAAACAGGACACGTGTGATTTGCTGTGCCCTGTCTTAAATGACCGTGCACTTCCCCACCATTTGTACCGACACACGGGGACGACGCGATCACATACAAACATAAAAATACATTTGCTCATTGGGTCTCAGTTGCAACACGTTGCTTATCTGGATCATCCTGTGCCTGTGGGCTGTTTTTTGCTAACCCATTTGGTACTGGCTGGTGTGGGAGCCCCTGGAGCAATGCTCCCCTTTGCTACTTGTGGTGCCAAAATTGTAACCACATAGAAACTTGGTGTACAAAGGTTTTGTGCAGGAGATCCTTGGATACCCAAAGCCTTTGGGAAGAAAGAATGAAGTGGAAGGTGGTCAGGGGAACAGAAAGCAAATACAATTAACCATTTTTTAAAGCAGGGTCCCTCACAGAATATTTTAAATGACATTTTTATAATCCTTGCTGATTTAAACTAAAAGTGTGGAGAAACATGTGAATGCTGCTTGTGGGCTAAACCCACAGCTCATCCGCAGCAGCCATCAGTCACCTGGGCAGCCTCGTGCCACAGCTGCCACACTGCACAGCCCTGGTGGAGAGCAGAAGGGTGAAACTGCTCCTCATGGCATGGGGAGCACCACGGGTGACATTGGGTTTGTCTAAGAAACAGAAGCTGAGGACT
Organism: Peucedramus taeniatus; assembly: GCA_013400575.1. Taxonomy (NCBI): domain Eukaryota; kingdom Metazoa; phylum Chordata; class Aves; order Passeriformes; family Fringillidae; genus Peucedramus; species Peucedramus taeniatus. Next base: position 280,032 of record WBNO01004506.1, read on the forward strand.
TCTGAGCTGGGCTTCATGGTTAGGTGAAGCCAACTTTTCTACAGTTGTAAGACTATGTAAGGATCCTATAGAAGTCCTCCTACTTCTCTTATCCAGTTTGATCAATTTGCATTAGTGCATACTACAGATGAGACTGTTTTCCCAAGAAATAGTGACTATTAGTGTTCAGTGGTAAACAGAATACAGAATCACAGAATCACATACACACAGCACAAACCAATACATCCCACTACAACATGAGGGTAACACTAAATGACCTCTATTCCTTTCAGTTTAAAAAACTTCAAGCTTCCTAAGGCTCAAAGCTTCCTAAGGCAGGCTGACCCAGCTTTCTGATCTCTACATGTTGATTTTCCCTCCAGCTTTGCCAGTCAGACAAGTAAACATAATGAACTACTCTGCCCACTCATCCTTATTTACGTGGGAAATGTTTTAGTCTTAAAATCCACCTTTTCCTTCCCCACCACTAAAGAGAAGATGACATTATTCAAAATCCATAAATTGCTTTCTGTGTGTAGCAAAGGTGCAGAGCAATATTCTGTTGAGCAGGCATGGATGCTTCTGTTGTCATATCTGGATGCCATATGGGAAATGCTGTTGCATCCCAAGAAGGCTTCTGGGAGCTTTGCATGGGCACAAGCTGTCCTGGCTAGCATCAGGAATCCTTGCTATCTCCCTTTCCCTTCCTTCCCAACTGTTACTAGTTCAATACATGTTTATAGGAGCCCTGCAACAGCCCAGGCAGAGCCAGGTGCAGAGGCAAGAATGAGGAAGCAGTGTCTGGGTACCATATGTAAAAGGATAGACTGCTGCTAAAGGAGGAGTAAGAAGTTAAATCCCCCAAATAATCCCCCTCCTCCCAGTAAATACACAATGGAAGACCAGTCTAGTCCCTTAGAACTTGGCTAGGGCCCCTTTCTGCTGTGAGGGAGATGTGCCTATTCTGCTAGGAGGCACTAAAATTTACGCTCCTCATACTTTTAGATGAAGTGACACAAATAATTTCACCTGCTTTTGGACCCATCATGCTGCTTTTTCTCACTTTATGTTAGGTCTCTTATTAAGGGAAGAGTTCTTCAGACATTCATTTCTTAATGTCACTTCCTATTTCAAAACTGGTATTTTAAATTCTTATACCGGCAAATATTTTGTACCCCAACAAGAAAAGTAGTCTCAACAATTATGTTACACAGGAGTAACCACTTGTCCATGCATATTCAAGTTAACTTTTCCTGCACAGGACAAGAGACAGAATTGCTCATAGCTGAGTTCAGATGTCATTGCACAGCTGTCACTGATGTGAAGAGCAAACAGCTTTTCACTCAGCGTGAGGGACAAAGGATGCTGCGGTCAAGACTCTGTCCAGGCAGAAACACACTTATAAAAACATATTTTTTTTACCAGAGCATGGGAAGAGACCTAGTATTTTCTGCAAAACCCAGTTGATACAATATTTTCTGTTTTCCTTGGTGATTAAGTGCTAGCTGTCACGCAAACTGTAAGGACACTGATGGTTATCCTAAGCACAGCAACTCCATATTCCCCCTCCTGCTTATATTTCCTAAGATGTCCAAGCCACTTTGGCTTGCTTTGTCACTCCTAAGGCAATTTCTGAGCACTGCAATTCCATTTTCCTTGCCCAATGACCTGAGAGAAAGCACACTAACCAGGTCATGCAGTGTGATACAAACCAACAGGCCAACACTAATGCACCAAGAATTACCAGCACAGAGCCTTCCACCCGTCCCATCCTCAGCAACAGGGACACAAACAATACTTGCATGTCTTGCCTAGATGTGGTTGACCTAAATATCTTAGCCTCAGAGGCAGCAATGTGCAGTATCAACATCTCCCTCTCTTGCCATGACTCCTTTGAATTTGCAAGGTAAAAAAACAAAGGATAGTCTCAGTTCTCATGGCAGGTCCGATTCTATTGCTGTTTTAAAAAAAATTCCATTAGGAATTCTATTTAGAAAGAACAATGGAAATCTACCTTTGTGAATCATCTCCTCTAGTTTTACTGAGTGATATGACTGTCCCTCTCTATTCCCAGATTACAGAGCTGAGGCTTTTCCTTCTGTAACTTCAATTTATGAAACAAAAAGATCAGTCACAAATGAGAAAAAACAGCCTTGTTATGCAAAGACATAATCCAGGGAGGTGTTCTGCCAGTTAAAGCAGGATATTCCCACTGTGTACAAATATGACAGAGAGCCTGGCAGCTCCTTGTGAAGGACTTGGTAAAGGCACAGGTGGGTGTAATACCTTGAGGGCAGTGCCTTGTGGGTTGGATGGGCTGGGCAGAGGGTACCTTTTTGCCACATGAGCTCTGGCTTGGGCTGTGACTGGCAGCAATGGGACTGATGAAGGCATTGCTTGAATCTACATCATGCCTTGTTCCTTTCCCCTGGGAGCTGGGCACACAGGGACACAGTTTACATTTGCCAACAGCAGCATAAGGTGTTGGAAGCAACGGGAGAAGTTGGATTTAGCAGTACTGGGAGTTTCTGTGAAAAGTGTGATCTTTAGGGGTGTATGGACCTAAAAATCACAGATGCAGAAAGTTTTCTTTATTTTCTTTATGTCTTTCTGGTCTGGACATAGGGGAGTACTTGCTTTCCTCGACTCCTGCTGTGTGGCTCTTTGTGACAGGGAATTAGAGAGAAAATACATCCCTTATAAAAGACTGCCTGCCCTTAAGGAGCAGGGACAGCTTCAAACACAACGGTCTTGTTTTAGCTGCTGCTGGAGGATGGGTGCTCAGTCTTTTAAAACAAAGAGCACAATAACCCACAAAACAACTTTACAATCATAGAGCTGTGTTTGAATTTTAAGGGCAGGGACAGGTCATAGAGTGTTTCACCCAGCATTCTTTAACCAGCTCTTTGGAAAGGATTCACAATAAACCTGTTTGTGAGCTTTTTTCAGTGACAAAAGCTGACCCTACACTTGTCCCACCCGGAACTTATCAAGGTGAGCCTGTCCCTGGTCCACATGATGCTGACTGCATCTGAACTGCAGTTTCCTCCACCTGAAGTGTGATTTGACTTAGAGAAGCACAAAAAGCACCTGTGAAATCCTGTGCTTGTTGAAAACAGGGTGCTGAGTGCAGGAGGAGAAGCCATTCTCTATATGAACCCAGCTTTGGAAGGAACTGATATGCAGTTGGGTTCTTTCCCTCTCATGGCTCCATGCCAGCAATGAAAGCTCTCTGCAAGTCCTTTCATACTCATGGCTCCATCTGTACGGCCCCCAAACCTTCAGTGGCTCAACACAGCTGCAAGTGTGGACTGTAGTAAGTGTCTCTAAAAAATGAAGCTGGAGGAGCAGCATCCAGCTCACTTTCTCAGCTGCCTCCTCTTTGTGTTTTCCAAGTGAGAAGCAATAAAAGCTGATTGACGTCATTAAAGCCGGCAGATGTGAGGGACACAGACAGCAAATCAGCTGACTGAGGAGATGCTGTTTTACTGCTGGGTTCTTGGGGAGGCACCACATTACCAAGGAGGGGGCCAAACGCTTGGGGGTTCACCTGGGAGGGGTCAGGGTCTGTGGGTGCCATGTTTTCCACCTGCCATTTGTGATGGGGATATAATAGGGCAGGCAAGATCCAACACCAGTGTTTTTTGCTGAGTGCACTGGCCTTGCTCAGGGCTGTTTATCTGGGTTAGGCAGGGGCGTCCTGCCGGGCGTGGTGGTGGCGATGCCGAATGCTTTCCCCGTTTACGCCGAATGTGTAAATGAGCAGCAGCTGCCTCTGCCCTCCTGTTGCTCAGCATCCCCCAAAATGTGTTGTGAACAGGGACTGAAATAGCAAGCAAATGTCAGTGCTGTGCCAGAGCTGCACCAGGCTGCTCTCCTGCTGCAAAGGGAAAGTTGGAGATGCATAAATCCCAGTTTCTGCAGCGCGGCACTTCAGGGGGGAGGCTGAGCTGGCTCTGGGGTGGTGCTGGGTGAGGGACAATCACTGGCAGGGCTCTCCCCAGGAGAGATGCTCTAACCTCCAGTTCAGAGGAGCAGAGTAAAGGCTGACATTTAAAAAATGGCATTGGTATTCAGACCATTCTATTTTGTGCTCCATGGCTTTGAATCACAGGCTCTGACTTGTGTAGATGGGCACCCAAAGGTGACCTGTATAAAAAGCTGCCTTTGGCTTCACAATTTGGGTGTCACAATCCAAGTTATACCTACAGAGCACCTTGCTCTCTACTCATATCACAGCTTTGCTCCCTGCCCCTGGACCTGCCCTCTCCCTCTATGCTCTTCTGTGTCTCCTGGCTGATTTTGCTGCCCAGCTGCAGAGCTCTCTAGTGTTGAGCTAATGGCTGGATTTTTCAAATCACGTCAGGAGCTTTTGGTTCCTTCCCAGTAAATCCTAGAGGGCTGAGCATCCTTGAACATACCAGGGCCAGGGTCAGAGGGAGGAGACAACTGGGGATTATAAATAAGTGGACATGACAGGATGTAGAGTGTCTCAGTCAGTCTGGAGGGAGACACAGTCATGATCACAGAATCACAAGGACCATCCAATCCAACTCCCGGTCCTGCACAGAACAACCCCAAGAGTCACACCATGTGCCTGAGAGCATTGTCAAAATGCTTCTTGAACTCTGTCAGGCTTGGTGCTGTGACCACTTCCCTGGTGAGCCTGTTCCAGTGCCTGATCACACTCTGGGTGAAGAATCTTTTCCTAATTTCCAGCCTAAACTTCTCCTTGACACAGCTTCATGCTGTTACCAGTCTTGTGACTGGTAACGTTAATATCATTCAGAATTCTGGCATCAATATGATCCAAATAACCAGGTGATTTCATCAAAGAGTTTGCTAGAGCTCATAAACCTGGCTCAGAGGCTAGAAACCACAGTCCCCCAAGTCTTTTTGGGGCAAGACAAATGTCACAATATTTCCCTTGATTCCATCCTCATGCACAGCTTTCTGCAAGGCTGACATCTTTACCAGCAGGAGAATAAAAAGCCTCAGAGAGACAGAGCAGGCAGGAGCAAGCACTGCATGCTGCTGCTGCAGATTGGGCACTGATGAAATCATTACTGAGTTTGAGTATGGCCTCCAATTCCTTTTCATCAGACAAATGTAACTGGGTGCCCACAGCCGTTATCATTAGTCCCAAAAAATGCATCCCTGTCATACTGAATGAATGGTGAGAATACAGTAATGAGTCTTACTGCATCCTTTTTTGTGTATTCAATTCACTTGTATTAATTGCACTCAAATACCAGGGAGCACACAGGTCCTCACCAGCTTTATTTCCAGATGGTATTTTGAGCCTAATGTCACAGTGGGAAGTCATAAAATCTCTCCTAGAGCAAATTACCTGAGGACTCAAACAGTTCCATTCTCACTAAGGAAAACGAGTTTCTGTAGCCTGAAGAAATAGGTGATGCTCCTGGGCTGAGCCCCAGGCGTGCACCTCTGCACCACGGCCTGACTGCTTCCCTGCTTTAAAGCCCACCCTGCTGTATCCTCTTGCTGGTTAGAGGGTCCTGTAATGCATTTTGAAAACACAGGTTGGCTAGAAAGGAGAAGCAAACACTTTGCCTTTACCAGTGTGAGGAAGCATTACCTGGGTATGCAGACTCCATATCAAAGAATGTGAAGGAGGAGAGAACTCCCCAGGATTTCAGAGCCAAGGGGGAGCGATGCACAAAAGCACATGACTGTAGCACCCCAGGGAGCGTTCGGCGATCTCTGAGGAGTTGCTGGCTATGCAGTATCCCATACAGAGGTGTTGGGGCCTCCAAGGCCCAGTTAGACTCACCGTGGTTTCGTCTTCATGGAGCACCTGGTCGTAGCCACTCAGCGCGACACAGAAGATGATCGCTGTGACATCCTCAAAGCAGTGAATCCACTTCTTGCGTTCTGACCGCTGGCCCCCGACATCGAAGAGCCTGCAGCACAGGGGAGCACCATCACCACCCACTCCTCCCCAGCTACCAGGGAACTTGAGCATTCTGGGCATTCTCTGACCACGTGGGTCCTGGGAGGCTCCAAACACAAAGCAGTGGGGCTTTCACTACTAGCTTGGTCCTCTCCTCCAGAGCCTGCAGCTGAGGAGAGCCAGGAGGAGCAGTTACAGACAGGGATGTGGGGATTTGTGGGAGAGCCTTTGTGGTAGCAGGCCCCCAGCCGGGTAATAATTGGTATTGACTCCATTATGTAGAAGGCTGAACTATTGCTTTATTCTTATATATATTATATATTATATTATACTATATTATACTATATTATACTNCTTAGGAAACCCGTAACCCCTTCCAGCCTGTCCGATATAGCTTTTTCCTAATTGGTCAATGACTCAAAACACCATCACCAGAGTCCAATTAGAAATCCCTGTTTGCTAAACAATCTCCATAACACATTCCACATGTGCCACAAGAGGGGCAGCAAGTGAAGATAACAATTGTTCTAATTCTTTCTATGAGTTTTGTCACAGCTTCACCAGGAAAATGCCTGGGAAAGTCTGTGCCTGCTCTCTGTGGCCAGAGAGCTGCTGCCACAAGCCTTAGCAGCGTGCTGGGTCCCAAAGGGTCAGTAGAGGTGGAGACCACACACTCTTGACTTTTATATGATCTAAGTACTGTTTATGTGTGGCTTTCTGTCGTTGTGCCCCCTTCTCTCTACTGGATAGCATCATGAGGGTCAATGTATTGTGTTAACTACATGTAACTGACCCACTTAAGAGCAAAGATCTGGCCAAATATTTTATTTACATTTATGAAAATGTAAATGAATGAGGTTTGATCAGATTTGGGGGTCAGTCTTGTTCTATACATTCCAACAAAGAGGTGTTGTTTGGGTTAGAAGAAGCTGCCATGAGCTTCTCTCTTACAGGCAGTGACCTTCAAGACAGGATTGCCAAACTCTTCATATTGTTGACCCTCCAAAATGCTGTGTCTTCTGCAGTGGGAGCTGTCCATGCATTAACCAGCAATTTAACAACTCCTTTAGGAACTATGGGGAAACCCTGTGATAAATAGTTGTTCTGAAAATTTACTATACAGTTTTAGACTAACCTGAAGTGGAGGTTTTTGAATGTGAAATGGGTTTCTACGATGCCAGTTGTTTTGACCCTGGTTCGGAGGATATCCTGCTCCGTGGGCTGGTAGTCTGCAGCTCCAATTCGATCTAAGCTGTCTAGGTAGCTAAGAGAAGAAGGGAAAAGAAAAAGAAAACAGCTAAGAATAAGACACACATTAATCTTTATCAATCTCAGATGAATCCTTCAGCTTCCTATTAATCTTTTTCAATCTCATTTTTCATGGCTGAATGTACTGTAGCTAAAGGAAGAAAATATCCTATTCTGGGGAAAAACAAACCTCAGTAAGCTAAGCATAAAATCTGATAGGGAACTGAAAGCAGGAAATTAAGCATGGTGTGTTGTGAGTCCCGCCTGCAATCTGTGAAAATACACAGTTTTAATATTAACTTGCTATTTTTATTCCCTGAGGAACAAGGGTCCAAATCAGTCCATTGTGCTGGGTTCTGTACACAAAACCTTTTTCTGCCAGGGTTTATTCAGATAAGAGGTTGGAGCATACAGGTCTTGCTCCCAGAACATAAAGGTTGAGTCCCCTTTGGACATGCCTCTCTGCTGGGAAGGGAGGGAGGGACATGCCATGCCCTGCTTTCAGTCAGCTCAAATGAAGGGAGATGAATCTGCACAGGTGAGTCACTGCTTCAGTTCGAAATCCAGCATAGGGCTGGGGCTGCACGAGATGCAGCTCTTGGAAAGAATCCAGGACTCCACTTAAATGGTGATAATCTGGGAGTACAAATTAGGGCTTTGGGGGAACAGAGAGGAGATTTAGCTTTCTAAAATGCTTGGACAGTTTAAAACATGTAACTTTATTCTGCTTTAGGCTTAAAATCTATGAACACAGGCAATGCCTCCCTAGGCTGAAACTTGGGGTAGGAAGTCTTGTCTTGAAATGTTTGTGTAGAGGAACCTAACATCTTTGTACATATGACCACAATCAAGTTTTCCATCCACATTCAAGACAATTTAAAAAACAATTTATAAAGAAAAGAGGAATTTGGATTACCATTTAGTATGAATTATAAACACAGACCTGCATCACACAGCACAGTCTTTCTCACCACCATTAAGCCTGCACGCAGACACTCCAGTTTCTCTTAAAAGGGGTTTGATGTGCATTACAGGGCATAAATGTCCACCTCTGGCCCCAGGAGCATCAGTCTAATGCTCTGAGATGCTTTCAATATATTGTGAGTATAATAGAGCATGTCTGTGCATGAACAGTGATCTCTTCCTTTGATCCCTGTGCCTGGATGTCACCCAGAGAGGCAGTGGGGCAGGAGGTGACCTGCTGGTGGCAGGACAGGAGGGTACCTATTCAGGTGCCAGAAGATGGCAGTTTTGCCAAATGCAACAGGTAAAGAATAAAAAGTAGTAAGAGGAGCTGCACAGTTGCAGAGAAGGAAAATACTTTGTTGTGTCAGGTAAGAGTTGGTGAGTGTGAGATGGTATGAGCTGGAACCATTCACTCAAGACAGCCATGATGTCTATGACTGACTTTCAGTTTAGCTAAATTCAAATTTTTTAGAACACAGAACATGGATTTAGTCCTGATGAGTAACCAAACCAACCCCTCTCATTTGCCTTGCCATAGCACATCCCATTTGGCCTGAACTTGGCCCTGACCTGCTGCTGGAGATGATATCCCTGCTGCATCCAAACAAGGAATGGCTTTCCATTTGTGTCCTGGAGGGAGTGCACTAAGCCAGGGCTCTGGAACAGGACACCTGGAGAGCTGGGCTGTGCACTCTGCTACCCAAAAAAACTCTCTGCCCCTGTCTCTCATGCCAATCCCACAAGCCTGGAACAACAAACAGCCAAACTCTACACTAAGATCAAATACAAAACTCACCCTGCTCGTATCATGTATTTTCCCTACCCATCATATTTATAATTTGTTTTTGCTAAACAATTCCAAGAATCACATCACTCAGAGGAAAGTATATAAGGTAAGCAGGCTTATTTTTGTTGTGCCCTTTTTCAAGCATTTAAAGGCATTGTGGTTTTGTGACAGATGCTCCTTTAATAACCCTATGATGAGTACTGGATGGATGAATGGGGCTTCATTTGAAATCAGATCCTGGGCTGTGACGGCTGAAGCCACGATCACTCATCTATTCACAACTGGTGTCAACTTCTGTTCTTTAAGAGACAGCTGCATCTCTTCACAGGGCCCTGCAGACCGAGGCAGCTCTGCAGTACTGGTATTCAGAGACTCAGGCTCTCCTCTGTCCTCAGGAACTTCAAGGTGATATTAAAAAGCTGAGGTGTAAGAGGGGGGATTTTCTTATCCTCTTGCAGCTCTTGGCAGTATCCTGAAGTCCTTTATCACTTCCTCCATCTTCATTTTCTGCATTTTCTGATGACCCAACTCTCTTCAATTTAATGTTCTCCATTAATTATTCTTGTTTTTGAGATCCTCCTTTTTTTGCTGGGAGTGCAGCAAACGAAATTTACTGCAAAGTGGCCAAAGGACTCAGGTCCTCAGCAGCGCAGTGATGGAGAAGCTCGTTACTGTAATTGCTGCTTTCAACCTGCCATGATTTGCTGGTGAATGGCAGCATCACCCAAACCCTGGGCTGTGTGCTGGGATTCAAGGCATTCTCACTCACATTACAGCATGCCCAGGCCATGGCTCTTCCACACAGCATTTCCCCCTGGCTGCCTGACAGCAAGATAGCTCCAGATTTGATTTGGTCCTGCATTCAACCTGGCTCTGAGGCTTGGAAGGCCTTGCTTCCCTTCCCTTGAGATACAGCCTTGTGTCTGGCTCCAGCTGAGTTCTCTGGGGGTTCAGGGGTTTGGGGAAGCTGATGCAGCCTGCCAGCCTCTCAAGAGGGCAAGATGATAGTGATAGAGAGAGGGGAGAGCCAAGCAGGATCCATCCCATCTACCCTCTCCTACCTGACAGCATCCAGTTTGTGATCCCAGCTGGGCTATCTCCATAGGAACCTCGGCTGGGGGCCCTCTAGCACCTGATTCCTAGTGCTTAACTGGTGCTTGGCAGAAGAATACTCAGTACCCCCAGTACTCAACCTTTTCTGGCTGCAGGTGAGCTAAGCTCTGTAAGTCTAGAGCCTTGATATCACTCCCACACCAACATCTCCAGCCTGGCTGCTGGGCACCCCAGCTGCAACATCTGCTTGTCAATGTGCCCTTTGCCTTTTCTGTTAACTCCTCTCTATCTCTTTCCTCATCTGTAGTCTTTTCCAGCACTCTGATTCTCAATGACTTAAATTCTTTCAGTTATCCGGATCTGCTTTTCATCTGTTCCTGGGAGTCTCAATGGGGGTCAGCCATCAATTTATATGAAGTTATAAAACATTTTCAGTGCTGGTTTTGAGGCTGCATTCCAAAACTGTTTACTTCTTTGGCTGATCTCCCCTAGAAAGAGACTTGGGCTGTGGCAGGTATTTTTTCCCCTACACTTGGCTGCAGCTGAGCTGGACCCTGTTGGTGTGTGCAGCTTGTGAAGCTCAGCTGGAGGAGTGTGCCATGGCATGGCTGCCACACTAACACCCAGCTGTGGGAATGGGAGGATCAGCCAGGCTGCTGTTTGGATGCTGAGCTGATTTTAGCTGCTGCTTGTTCTCCTGGGCTCCTGCTGGAAGCATCTCTGAGGTTTCACTGGAGTGCTGGTGCTCCCTGGCCATGCTGCTTGGAAGGACCTGCTGGTGTGAGCCTGAGCTGGGGGAGGACATTGTACTTTGGGGGTGCCACCTCTTTGGGAACAGGGAAACCCAAGTGGGGACAAATTGCTACACATGGTGCTGGATGGCAGCACTGCTGGTATGCCCTTTGAGCTGAAAATCTCAAGGCCAAACTGTTGTGAGAGATAATTAGTTGTCACAGCCAACAGGCTCTATGACACATAATCCCCTCAGAAGCTGGCATCTGTTTAACCAGCAGAAATAAGAGCCCTTTGGAGGCCGTGGAGTGAGAGCTTGGCTCCCCCTTCCACGTCATTGGTGCTGGCATCAGAGCTCTTCCATTTCCCAGCTCCAGGGTTTGCACACTGGAGTGGAAGCATATCTGAAATGACACATCAGCTCTTAGTTGCAGCCTGCCTTGCCCCGGGTTTGCAGGGGTTAAAAAAAGCTGAAGGAAGGTTAGAAGGTTTGTGAGTACATGAGTAACCCTCTAGCATTTCTGCTCCTGAGCTGAGTAGCTCCATTACTGCTTATACCTTTTATTTTAAATGCTTTGTTTCGAAGCAGATTGCAGGTTTCTGAGTCACTCAGTATACCATGCTCAGGGAGGTGAAGCCCAAGTATTTTATGCTGCTAAAAGCAAAATGCAGAGGAAGTGGAATTACACAAATACAGGGAGAGGAGATCATTGAACAGAGGCTAAGAAAGGCAGGAGCTCTATACAGGCTAGGTGACAGTGAACAGCTATACACAGTAGTATCGCCCCTTCGTTTGCAGTTTCCAAAAGCATCTGGTAGCAGCACTGTTGGTGCCAGAGACACTGCATGGAGAAAAGGAACTTTTGTCCAGGTGTCCCATGGGAATGGCTCAGCAGTGGCAGCCTACGTGCAGTGCGTGCACAGGGACCCCTCCTCAGGCTCTCAGCAACCAGAGGAACCTTCTCCCAGGACTGTGCTGCCTATGCCAAAAGCTCCACTGGTTGCTTTCTTGGATGAAGAAGCGCAGCTGAGGTTGCAGGCTGTGGTCAAGGCTGGATACCTGCGGCAAAGCTTACACAGACAGACATTCATGTCTATTGAGCTTAATGGCAGTAAGATGGTTAAATGTCTGTTTGGGTTTTTCTTGCCTTGAGGGTGACACCTTGGCAGACATTTTGCATCATCCAGCTGTCCCTGTGCACACCCCCAAGGTGCTCACACCATGCTGATGCCACATTCACATCCTCAGTGCTCAACGAGCTGCGGTGCAGCAGCAGCCACAGCTGGGTCCTGGTCTGGGGCAGGTCTGCAGGGAGTGGGAGTTGGAGCTTCAACTCCAGGAGCTTCAACTCCAGGAGCAAGCCTGCAGACAGCAGCATCTTCCCAGTGGCTCCTCCATCCTGGCTGTCCTGAGCTCTGGCCATGTCTCCTCTGTGAAGGAAAGGCCATGTATGCGTGGGATCCCCCAGCCTCAATTTGTTGGCTTGTGTTGTATTTGATGAGGAAGCAGATCCCCATTTGTCAACACATGCAGCTGAGTCACTGCTGGGTTATTTTGGACTCTGTGTACTGAGGCACTCAAGGGGCAGATCCAACACTGTGTCCTGGCAAATGCTGAGTTTTCAATCAAGGTTGTCATGAGCAGGCTCCATCTCATCTAAATCTAAATGATTATGTAAAGATGGCTCTATCTGAGCACTCCTTCCTTGCTCATGGATGGAAGGCTGTCTGTATATGATCCAATCTTCCACCTTATCTTCTCCCTTTCTTTCAGTGATGAACACACAATTCAATGTATATTTAGCATTAAAACCATTTAATATTTAGTGACTGTAGAGTAAGGGTACAGAGGGTAAGCACTGGGTTTAGGGAGTGTCAGTCGTGGCTCTACAACAGCAGAGTAAACTCTGTAACAAGTAACTCCTGTAGTTATCTCCTACCAGAGAGCAAAACCATCTGGGCACTGCTCCCTGAAGGTGTGATACAGTTTGGTTTGGCTGCCCAGGGCAGCTGGTGCTGGGCAAGTACCCAGAGGTCAGGGAACCACAGTGTTTTTTCTCTAGACACTATGTCCAGTTAGATCAGCTGTTATATTTGAGGGAAAGGGGAAAATAAGCACAGTCCACTCTCAGAATCCAGCACCAAGCCAGCACAAATAGAGGTGATGTCACAGGTGTCTTAAATAATTGTCAGTTATGAAAGGCTTGAAATGTTGCCAAGCATCGTGTCCCTTCAGGAATCAATCCTGTCTAAGGGCAGAGACTGGGCAGAGACAGGGCAGAGCCCTCCTCTCCCCTAGCAAAAGCCAGAAGGTGGTACACACTGTTCCTGAGGCATTTCCAGGTGGGTTATGGCGGGCAGGGAAAAGACCTTAGGGGATGAGTAACTCATCTGAGAGCAAGAACATTGTCTGGTGTTTTCTCAGTCCAGCCTAGGGAATTTGCTGCTGGACTATGGGTAATGTGTTTCTGGCTGTGCTCCACCATCAGCCAGTCCTGCCTCCATGGAATCTCATGAATTACATGGCAAGTCCTGCCATCTTGCTGCTGCTCCTAGTGATAAATCTCATTTCACATCCAACCAGATGAGATACCAGCATGAAAACTCCCCAGCTTCCTTCCCCTAACTTAATCCAACCAGTGAGATGTCACTGCTGGTGCCTGCTTCTTGCAGGCTGCTAAAGCTGGAGTGGTGGTCACCAGGCTCAGGGATTACTGGGATTACTTTCCTGAAAGAACCTTGCTGGATGCTATGGGTTTTCCTTACTCTTCTCTGGGGAGTGAGGAGGATGGTCCCTGCTATTATAGGAAGGTGCCAAATCTTGACAAAAAAGATGCTGCGTTGTGATGCATTTTTTAGGTTTTTGGCCCTGCACTGAAGCAAGGCTGTACAGGGCTTGTACATCAAGATCAACTTGACAAGTTGATATTAATACTAATGATAGGCAGGAGGAATGAATAAAAGCAGGTTGGCGTTTAGCTGTCCTAGTTAGACTTGCAGTTTTCCAAGGCATGACTGGATCCAGAATAATTTTTAGCATCACATGTGGATGAGAAGAGTAACGAAGCAGCAGCTGTGTAACAAAGGTACTTGAGGACATGAGGGGTCTCCAGGTGCAAGTGCTGGCTGGCTTTGCTCACAAGTGGTCAGCTCTGGCCATGTCTCTGCTCCTTACTGCTGGAATTAAAGGCCACTGTGTTGTGGTTTGAGTTTGTGATCACAGAGCTCTGGCTGGGGGTGAGGTAGGTTTTGAAGGAAAAGCAAGCATAAGAAACTTACCCAGAAAGGATTTTGGAGGGCCCTGGGAAAGGAGATGTGGGCTTATCTTTCTGCATTGAAGCTTGAAAATTGGATGGGATGTAAGAGGGGATGAAAAAGATGTTTTTTGATATATCAGAGCCCTTACAAAAGAGAAAAACAATGTGTCTGGGTCAGATCAGTGACTCACCTAGCTTAGCTAGTGTCCAAGAGCAGATGTTAAGAGAAAAGTACAAATACAGGGCAAGCCTGCAGCATTCAGCTTTCCCAGCCTCCAGTAGTTAATATGGATATAGAGTTTCAAAGAGAAGTGTGATATCTTTATATTTATTACCCCTCAATGATTTTACTCTCAAAAATTTGTCTAGGCACTTTTTGCAGCAATTTAAACTTCTAACAACCACATCTGCAGCAAGGAATTTCCAAGCTCAGCTACCCTGTCTGTGAACAAACTGCCTTTTTCTGGTTTTCAAACTGCCTTGTCAGAGTTTAACTTTGTTAATTTTTGAATGGGAACAGCTGTCCTCTCTCTCCTCCCTATCTCCCACTTGGTTCTCTGTAGACATCTCTGAGACCCCTGCAACATCCACTGTGCAGCATCTTTACTCTGCTACCAAGACATTACTTCACAGAAGCACTTTGGAGCCTTTTGTCACATAGAAAGGGGTTTTCCTCATGTCCCAAATCCTTTCTGAGATGCAGGAAGGAGGGAGCCATAGCTGCCTTGTTCTACAAGTGAGCATCTGTTTCACAGTCACTCAATCTGATGCTATTTGGAGAACCAGGCAGTGTAACACCAGGCCCCTGGGGCTGCTACACAGGGCAGATATGGTGACCACAGTCCACCAGCAGTGCTGTGATGCCTTTTAGCAGTGCCCTCATCTGCAATGCCACTGTTTTATATAAAGCTTGTGATTTAAATTGCTGTTTAGCACAGAGCTGCTGACCACAAGGCACCTTCGCCTTTGTTTTATAAGCAGAGGATTTTGACAGGGGCTGGCTGTGTCTGTCCAGGGCTCTGCGTAAGCCCAGGATGACGCATGGCTCAGGCTGTGCAAGGTCTCCTCTCCTGGTGGCCCTGCACAGGTGTCCTCTGCACAGCAGGGCAGACACAGGCACTGATCGAACTCCGGCTGAAGCAGAGCTCAAAGCTCCAGCCTTGCTCCTGCTTTATGTAAGGCTCTGCTTCCTTCTGACACCCAGCTCTGAAGGACAGTAGCTGAGCTGGAAAAGGGATGAGGAATGGTGGCACTTGGAACCCTGGAAGTGAGCAGGATCTGTGCCTAAACCTTTATGCAACAGAGTCAGTGGGTTTGAAGCTTTTTTTTCTTTGCTCCAGGACTGCTGTTATAAGCTGGCTGACAGTGGAGCTGATGGTTTTTTATACTGTAAAAAGAAGAAAGGAAAGAAAAGGAGGGGCTAAAAATAAGCCTCAGGGAGTTTGGGATAATGAAGGGCTTGTTCTGGGAAGGAGTCTTGCTCAGAGAATGCAGGCCCCGTGCTGCAGCAGGGCCCCTGGTGCATTCACAAGCATCTGCTGAGCCCAAACAGGGGAGAGACATCAACTAACCCAGTTTGCTGCATGCACAGCCCCCAGCGAGCACACCAGCACAGGCACGAAGGATTGCTTGCCCCAGTGCTCCTTGCATTGCACAGCAGACATTCAATTTGGCCCCAAGGCCAAATAAGCTAATTACTCAGAATTACTCCAGCCCTGGAAAGCAGACAGCTGGGGCCACAGATGAAACCAGTCCCAGACTTTAACCTTTTGATCAGCCGCTGGCCAGAGATATTCATCGGGGTGTGCACAAAGGCCTGGGACATCTCTTTACACACTTGTTGGTGAAG
Organism: Peucedramus taeniatus; assembly: GCA_013400575.1. Taxonomy (NCBI): domain Eukaryota; kingdom Metazoa; phylum Chordata; class Aves; order Passeriformes; family Fringillidae; genus Peucedramus; species Peucedramus taeniatus. Next base: position 295,817 of record WBNO01004506.1, read on the forward strand.
TAGCATTAACATCTCCATTTCTAAGCTGGAAGAAAAGAATTAGATATAGCTGCAGTGTTTTGTAGTGCTTGGTGTCTGTCTGCAGCAGGGATAGCACCGGTGAGGGATTTAGATCTAATGCTGCAAAGGAAAGCATCACTTAATGAGATCTGTGTTCTCGTATCAAGTAGCTGGAGGATGCCCATGGCTGGATGATGGCACAATTACGAGGAGTGGGGTAGGTCTGTTGGGAGCTGACTTCAATCAGGGGCCCCATTTATCCACTCACCCTGCTGAGGAAGATGCGTTGCTGGTGATGGAGTGGGAATCATATCTCTGGATCTTCTCATCTGTCCATTTTCCTGATCTATTAGCAAGCTATGGGGATTTCTGCTTTCAAATGTCATTTAAGCATCCCTGCCAAAAACCATGGGTACCAAAATTAGCCAGTGCTCTGCCATGGGCAGATGTGACTCATAGGTAGCAAAAGCAAAACCTGGAAATTTTACCCTTGGCTGCACTCTAAAAATATCTTAGTTATCCCAGACATAGGTAGATCTCTTGGGCGTGTAAAATGTGTGCTACGCAAATGGACTTTCTGGTCCTTCTCAGCAGCTGTCAGGCTGAGGCTCCTTTGAGAACAGCTTTGCTTGTGGTATTGCAGCATTTTGGTTTCAATCCAGGCCGGATCCAGAAGCAGAGACACGTAAGGGAAAATTCATGGAGTTTCTCATTCCTTTAGAAAATATCCAACCGAATCGTTGTCAGGAGAAGATTGTTTATAGTTTATCAAAACAGCTCGATTGCTCTCACCAGGAATGGCTGTCCTGGCTGCTGCCCCCCCATTTTTCCTTTCTCCCTCTTTTATTGGCATGAGCAGCCTCAGAGGTCTATTACCATAGTCTCCTGTCACCACACACCCACTCCTGGGGTTGGGCTCCTGCAGTCCTCCAGACAGTGGTTTGGGTTGCTCCCAGGTCTCTGCAGGAGCGGGCTGATCCCTTTACTCAGCTCAAGATGCATCAGGGACATTTGCATGACAAAACTGATTTGGGATACTCTGTATGGGACAGCCCAGCCACAAAGCTGCTGTGGCTTTGTGGGAGATGAGCTGAGGACACAACCTCAGAGGCATGTCCCTCCACAGGGCTGGGAAAAGCTGTCTGCACTTGAGCTTGTGCAGACTTTCCTCTGTGCCCTGGGGACATGTCCCTGCCAGAAACAGCCTCTGCTGCCTGCCCACGGACCTGTCAGTGACCATATCTCTTGGGAGCAAGCCATGGGCCAAGGTGCTGCAGTAATCCAGGTGTGCGGAGCAGGAGTTCCTCCCTGCTTGTGGGAGAAGTTTGAATTGACCCAGGAACACTTCACTTCCAGTGGGAGGATGGAGCTGGGCCAGAGAAACGTTAGGTCTGGAAAACATCAGGAGTTCTTCCAGACATGGTGAGCTTTATTCCCAATAAATGCCTTTGGTGTGCTTCCTCTTGGCTGCAGGAGGGGAGGAGAGCATCTCGAGCAGATGGCTGGTTAGCAAAGCATTGCCCCTGCTCCCTGCTGCTGGAGCATCTCAGCTCTTGCTGAGCAGGATTGATGTGTCCTCCCAGCCTCCCACTGGAGCAGGGAAATACTATTAATCACACTGACTTTAGGAGGAATAGAAGTATTAAGAGGATAGATGATTTGCCTGACACGATGGGAAATCTGTGGTGGCACTTGGAAGTCACTTTGGGTTCCCAAAAACGCAGTCAGAAGCTTTGACCACCAGAATTTTCCCTATTGAGTTTTACAAACCTCAAGCAATATTCTTCCATGCTTTTAATAGAGATTTTGTCCACTTAGGGGCAGGTACTGCAGGGCTGGTAGAAACGGAATGTATTTTATTAAGGCCAACTATAAGAAAGAAATATATTCCTTACATAAAGAGCAGCTGATAAAACAGTGTTACAATTGATGATTAAATCACAAGTTAACCCAAGAATTTGAGCGGAGATAAATAAATGCTTTTTTTTTGGTGAACAAACAAGGCTGAAAATGGATGTTGTCATGTACCTTTCTGCTCCATCCAATATAATTTCATGCATTCCCTTATGGATTTTGATGAGTTCTGCAGATCAATGACACAGCACTTAAACACAAGCTAAGCAGTAATTACAGATGCATGCAAGATTTATTCATCTGGTGGCACTGCACCAGCTGATGGAAGGATCAGCCATATCCAATCAATGTTTGAAGCTTCTCAAAATACAGAGGTTTTTTGGCTCCCATTGCAAAGTGAAAATAGAAATAACCTCCTGAATCCCAGGAATGCCTCCTTAGATCCATATAGGGTAAGGCTGCAGGATGGATCTGGGTCATATCTGCACTGTTGCTTGTCCCTTGCCTCTGCATCCCCATAAATATTTTTCTTGTGGGGTCTTCTTCACACGCTCACTGCATGACCCACTTGTCCCTGGGGCTGAGGACTTGACTGATGAGATTTAAGGCATTAGTAAGGAAAAAGAAGAAGCAGCATTGCAGAGAAAAGGGCCATGGAGCAAGCATGCCCCATGTGCCTAGGCCTGGCACAGGCAGGCAGCCAGTGTGATGTGCCACACTGTGGTACAAAGGGATCACCTGGGGGACCCCAGCTGAAACCACACAGGTGTAATGTGGCACTGTTGTTTTAGGAACACGGGGCAGGGGAGGCAGGGTAGCATGTGTAAAGAAAGAAACTGGATTTTGTCCAATTTTTCTTCAGGCTTTCCCTGTTGATGTGAGTTATCTGTTGATATAGGAGGTCTTGCCCTCCATGCAGCAAAGCTGCTTGCTCCCCACTGCCACCACGGGAGGCCCTGACAAGCCAGGGAGTGCCACGCTGTGATGACCTTTGCTGGGACTTCAGAGAGGGTGTTAATCCTACACCTTGCACTGCCAGCCCTGAGTGTAGGTGGGGCTGGATTGAGACTGTGGATCAGGAGATTCAGCTCCTTATCATGAGTGGGGGAAGAGGCTCTTCCATCCCCAGGTGTAGTCCCTGGGCAGGGTATAGGTAGTTGAGCTCTTGGGCAGAAATGTGCAGCCTTTTCTCCTGAATTTAACTTCTGCATTTGTGTCATTTCTTTGTTTATTCTTTTTTGTTCAATGAGAAGGTCCTCTGGAGATTTCTTCATGTGAAGTTGCTGCCTTAACATTAGTTTAATTTGAGCAAAGGTTTTTGCCTGGACTCCGTTATCAATTCCCAGCTCTCAGCATCTGCTAACTAGCATCAGCCACCTCTGCCTCTTTCTATCTCCTACTCCTGCCCTTAACATATTTGGCATCACTGCACAGCACACTGATGCAGTATTTCTCATGTTGGGCACTGCAAGAGCATGGATCTGTTTAAATGCAAATGTTTAAACTGACATTAATGATGCTCAGTAGGATGTACTGGCTGGTGTTTTCCTGAAGGAGGATTTGGAAATGGTTCTTATGCTATTGCCAAACCTTACATACCAACAGCAATACTGAGGGACTGGGAAATTCTGATCTGTATCACTGAAAGTGCTGTGAAAGCCTCAGAGCTACAGTGACTGCTCACATCATGTTTCATGGACCAGGCTTGCAGTTTTAGAGCTCTAAATTTCTCTTCAGTCCTGGTGTTCCCAGCAAACCTGCTGCTCAGCACTGGGGTGACAGTGTAGCCCAGCAAGGAAGGGGTTACAGTGACACAAAGTGCATTGTAAATCCCCAGCAAATGACTTGGACTAACCACCAAAACCAGAGCTGACACTTCCTCAGCTGGCTCCATGGTGCACTTTGTGCCTGGCTTCCCTTTCCCCTTATCTGCTCCTTCCCCTCCCAGCAGCATGGAGTAGGTGCTGCCTAAATTCTAGGCTCAGAATAATTTATCCTCCTTTTCCCCCAGTAAATTCAGTCTCTGGAGAGTCTCAGGGTGCCCAGGGACCTTTGAGGAGGTCTCTTCTCCAGGCACTCAAGCATTCAAATGCATTAAATGTATTGTAGGCATGAGGATTTTGGCACAAGGATGGGTGTTCACTCTGCTGCTCTCCAGCCTCCTTCTGCTGTCTTGAACAAGCTGAGAAACCCTGCCCAGAGCCTGTGCCCACAAAGCAGAGTGAGTGTGTGCCTGTGCCTGACAGTCCCTGCAGGAGCACCCTGAGAGCCTGAGCTGGGCAGGGGAGTTACAGGGTTTTCTGGGCAGACTGAGAATACAGAAGTTTTGGGTTTGGATCTGTGTGATATGTCAGGGGTCTGAAGGCAAGGAACATACATGGGGAAGATGAAAGAACAGTTCATAGGCAGTCTCTGTTATTTTTACTGTAATAGTGTAAAAGGTGTGGATGAATGGACTGATATGAACCTAGAACTAGCTACTCCCACCTAGTGTGTGGCAGAGGCAATAAGAAAAAAATATAGGAAAAGGTCAAAAATCTGTCTGCAGTGCATTAGGCCCCCTGTGCTGATGGGGCTCATGCCCAGCTTGTATGGTAGAGTGGCACAAGAGCAGCATCACATTTGTCTGCCTCCAGCTCTGCTGCCCAAATCCACAACAGTCTCATCTGTGAGCGCTCTGGGGAAAAACAGGTACAAACAAACCCCTGGTCAGGTTTCCAAGAGAGGGAGGAGGCAGGAAGGCCACCCCTGGCACTGACCCAGCCCTGGAGAGCTGGTGTCCACCGGGCTGTACTGAAATCCCAAGGAGAAGCAGAGCCCCCCTGCTGCACAGCTTGCACCTAAATGCCCCCGGAGCCAGTTTCTCCCTAGACACTCCCTTTACACACCACACACACGGCCCTGGCCATGGCCAAGCACGTGCCCGTGCTGCTGAGTCCTGCAGAAAGGATCCCGTATTTTCCCTCTTCCCATCCAAAGCGCAGCTCGATGGCTGCGGTTTGCTCAGCGCACGGCCTGGATAAGCAAGACACAAAGCGCTGTTTGCTCCAGGGCTAATTAGAGCTATTGCATCAATTAGTGAAACAATCAGTGCCCTTAGCTCCACGGAGCGAATCCCAGCCCACAGAACCGTCTCGGCCAGGTGCTGGGACTCTGCTCCCTTGGGGCTCCCCCAGCCCCCCCTGCCATGCTGTGCCTGCCCATCCCCAGCAGCTCCTCTCTCTCTGCTGCTGCCAGCGCTGCTCTCGCCACCGCGGACGTCAGCAGCGCCTTATTGTCCCCAGCGGAACGGCGACAAGGAGCTGCAGCCTGCGGCCGACAGCACCACGGGCTCCCGGCGGCTGCGGAGCTCGGCCTTCCTCGCAGGGGCTGTGCCTGCCACCCTCCCTTCACGGGCACAGATCTGGTGCTTCAAACATCATTGCCGAGTCCTGTGATCTGCTGATTTTTCAGCGTCACAACGTTTGCTACATCCTTTTTTTTCCCCCCTCTTCATTTTTGTTCTCTCAAGCCCCTCAAGGCTGGATATTAGATGGGCTATTTGCTCAAGGAAATAAAAAAGGGCTTCCCAGCTCTCCTGTTCACAGACAAAAGGCTTTAAAGTACAAGCCAGAGGGTTTCGGAAGCAGCAGATAAAAGCAATTTTCCAATGGTTCTCTTAATATATTCTGAAAAACAGGGAGTTTTAGCTAAGCTTGTGATTGGCTTTGGATTTAACTCCTAACCTAAAGTTGGATTTTGGATAAAACTCCTAACCCGAGGATGGGGATGCTGCATTCTTCTAGTGGGAAGGGTGAGTGTGTGTGCACTGTCTGGTCCCCGGGAGGGGGTGGGGGGAATGACTGGCAGCATCTGCACACCTCTAGCAGTCACTCAAAAGCTTTTGGAGCTCTCCTGCACTGTGGGTCCTGATAAATTGCACCACTCTGGCACAGTGGTGTCAGAGCCCTGAGCAGGGCACAGGATGGGGAATGGGATGATCCATGGAGGAATGAGAAACTGTGAAGGAGGGGAAAGGAAGATAACTGCATCCTGAGCACACAGGGCTGATCTAGCAGGGCTTGTGCTAGGCTGGAGTGGCTCCTCCTGGGCTGTTACATGCTCCCTGGACGGCAGCAAAGTCCTTTTTCAACTTTTCCTTACAAACTGGGATGATTTCTGGGATAGGACCTGGGGAGGGGGGCACAGGCGGCTGTGCAGCAGCCACTGGTGCCTGCAGACCTGCGTGGAAGACAGCTTGCTCCATCGTGGAGCCTGGCTACTGAGAAATCCCTGCGTTCCTGCCATTCTTTGCCATTTAAGGATTTCAAAGGGATAGAAAATACATCAGGAAACCACATGCCAGCACCACGCTCACCTCCCAGCCTCACAGATGGTGCCAGACCTGACGCCAGCCGTGTGAAGAGCCTCGGCATGGTGGTCTCCTGACAGATTTTCCTGCAGACACACTGCAGAACCAGGAGGCTGAGAGCAGTCAGATGGTCCCCACGTGGTCACACACGTTGCTGGGGGACAGGGCTCAGAGCCCCCAGTGCTCAGAGCTGGGTGCTGACTAGCTGGCATAAAGCAGGAATCACACACAGGGGGACAAATGCCTCGCTAGAGCTATCCAATTCCCTAAGGAACTTCTAGGAGCAATAGTTACCCTGAGAGCCTCTCTGGTGCACCCCTCAGGAGGTGCCCCATCTCCTGCCCTCAGCCTGTGTGAGTGATGCTGTTTGTCTTGCAGGGCAGGGTGTGATGGTGGAGCTGGAGGTGCACAGTACATCAAACCTCAGGGTGCAGGAAGGGAGAGGGAAGCTTGGATTCCTTGGCTTTGCAGGGGAGGAGGAGCAGGAACTGTGAGTTCCCAGGAGAGTCTGGACTCCCTGGCTGTGAAGCTGCATCCCAGCACTGCCACACCCCAGTATGATGAGGAGGTTGGGGTGAAAGGTGGGACACACAGTGAGGGGCTCAGTGCAGGGTGTGAGTGCTGCCTGTGGAAGGGCCGAGCTGGTGGGAGAGGGAGGCTGCAGCCAGCAATAGGGGCAGCAGTGAAAAAACAAACTGAACAGAACAAAAAAAACCCAACCTCAACCCTTGGTGGCAGCCTGCCAGCTCCAGCTGGTTTCATAAGGACATTTCAGCCTAAAAATACACAAATACTCAGCCAAAAAAAGTCAAATCTTTCTGCGCCAAATCTGTCACCCACAGCCCTTCACAAGGCAGGAAGAAATTCCTGTTGGGTCTGTCAGTCGGAGATGAGAACAGATTATCTGGGGTTCAGGACTGTGGTTCAGCAGGTTTCCTTGGGGGGATGCCCTGTGCTGTGTTTATAGATGGTGCTGGCTGCTCCTCATCACTAAGCAAAATGTGAAAAGAGAAGAAATTGTTTCCAAGTTCTTGCAGTGTCTCCTCCTCCAGGCAGTGTGAACTACCTCAGCTCCTACCCTGTTGGTGTGAGCTTTGCCAAAATGGGGACAGCGCTGATCTGATGAGCCCATTTAATTGTGTCTCATTAAATACCAATTTACTTACTCAAGGTGTCAAGATTTTACCAATCCCAGGCCAAAGACAACACAGTTACGATGCAACACAGAATGAGAAATGGCAGGGAGGTGGCAGGTACTGCTGTGCCTTTGTGCTCAAGGAATGAACTACCTATGTAGCTTCTCTGCTCCTCCTTGCAGGGCAGCCTGTATCTCCTGTGTCACTTCAGAGCTGTACCCCAAAAGAGGGTGGGTCTGGAGGAGCTCTGCCTCTGCCCTGGGGTCTGAGAGGGGCCAAGTGGGATGGGCACTATAAGAGATCCAGTAGCTTATGATGAGGCTGTGTTATGCAGAGTCCTGCAGACCTCTGCCTGTGAGTTTTCTACCAAAGAAGTTCAATCCTCATGCTTTCCTGTCAGCGTTTGGTGGGATGGGAAAGTGACTTAACATGCACTGTCAAGATAATCTGATGTGGTCTCCACTATGCTTTGGGCCAACAGAGGCAGCCCCTGGAGAGTTTGTACCCAGTTTTGGTGAAATTGGGTGTTCCAGGTGGATGAAGCCTTAGAGGAAGATGCTGGAAAACATCCAGCTGATTTAAAAATCAATATCCTTCCTATTGTGCTCTTCCTCCACCTCACACTCAGCCCTAGGTGAAGCCACATAGCAACAGCAATTCCTTAATTTATGAGGATAATAGCGAAACCTAAGACCTCTACCAAGCCCAAGCCCTGCAGGACTATAACAGGCTGAAGCTCAAATGGCCCATGTCTCCCTCACCTTGCACTGACAAGAAACAGCCCCACTCCAGAGCCAGCACCAGCACCAGCACCAGCAGACATTGCAGAGCTGCTCCTCCCTGGAAATAGATTTGCATCTCATTTGTGGGAATGGAGCAAGGTTGGTGATTCCAGTCAAGCAGCTCTGGCCTTTATGGACTGTTTTGTTTTTGTTGTTGTAGGGGGAACTTGATTATTCAGAGCTGGTGGGCATATTTACTTACTGGGGTAAATTAAACCATAAATTCAGACAAATGTACCTACCTCTACTCTTGTGATGTTCTTTTCCTTTCTGCTTTATTGGGCTCCAAGACACAAAGGTGCTTTGTTCAATAAACAGTGCAATGCAAGTCATCCCAATTAATTGGATTGTTCCATTTATGCTGCTACTGCCTCCAATTAAATGCCAGGGAGCACAAGTGACAGGCACGAGTAAGATGGGTGTGCAGAAAACCATATTCTAATGCAAAAGCTGTTATGAGAAAATGGAATCTACACACCTGATGGGAATATTAATGCAAAACCATGACCTATAATTTTTCTTTCTTCAGTCTGAGTGTGCCAGAAACAATTGCAGCTCATTAAAATGGATCATGTCCTGACAGTCATGCATAATGACCAAGTCCCCAAGTCCCATGGTTTAATGTTTGCCTTCCTGGTGAAGCCAGCAAGGTAAATGTCTGGACCATGGGACTTGAGGGACATAGACATCAGAGAGCTGCATGGTCCTGCATGACTGGACACAGGAAACTGCAGCAAACCTCAAAGACCCTTTCACTCTTTTAAATTCAGTGTTATCAGAGAAAGAGCGAAGGGAAAAAAATTCAAGAGTGCCAGTGTGGGTTGGACCTCTGGAGTTCATGTGGACCATCCTCCTTTTCAAAGCAGGACCAATTTCAAAGTTAAATTCAGTTTGAAAGTTAGGTCAGGTGGTTTAGTGTTGAGCACTTCCAAGGATGGAGATTTTACAGCCTCTCTGGGCAGTTTGTTCCAATGCTGCCTTGTCAGGGCTCAATCTGGAAGCCATTCACCACATGACAACATCTGGCTCTACTTTCTTAGCTGCTTTTTGTGATGCAAAGTGTGTGTTGGCACGTGGGATGCAGTAAGAATCAGTAGGGAAGGTGATAGCATCGTGCAAAGACAATTCTTTTGCAAGGAAAATAGATCAGAAAACGGTCCCACACAAGATGGGGTGAGAAGAAAGGCACTGCAGTATTTTATTCTGAGCCTGGTGCTGCTTTTCTGTAAGGCACTGCCAGACCAATTCTTGAAGATGATATAACAAAATGTTGTCCAGTTTGGGCTTGGTATTTGGCACAGATGAGATGTCAGTGCTGTGGCTGGCTGTGGTAGAGCAAGAAACACAATTGCATCTCTCTTTCTCCACTGAGCAGTGAGGTCTGTATCCCTCTTCAGAGGCATCTCTCTCTCCCCAGGCTCCTGATGGAGGGAGCCAAAGGCAACAAGCTTCCTAGCCCTGACACCTCTGATATGTGTGAAGATGGATGGGTTGAATGCGGGCCTAAAATATTTTACATTTTCACGGTAGTTTCACAGCCCTGGCATTATCAAATGATCTTTCAAAGTACTTGGAAGCAGGAGGAAAAGAACTTGAGATAGGTTCTGGCTTTTTTGTGTCTGTGTACTTGCAAACTGTCTCTGCCTACACATCTTACACGGCCTGTTCCTGTTTGGAGATGCACATGGAAAATTAGTGCTCGAGTGGATGCTCTGTCTGCTCCATTTCCCCCCTGAAGTTTGGAGGCTGTTCAAAGCCAGTCCCCATCCCTGGGTGGTTAAAATCAGACTTGCCCTATGTGCTGCACTCCACTGACCAGCCTAGTTAGGAACTCGAGGCTAGGAAACACAAGACAATTTTAAAATCTGAACAAAAGTAGGAGATTAAGGAAACCAGCTGGAAACCCCTGTTTTGCTGATTTTGAAAGCAAAATGTGGGTCACAGATGTGCTTCCACAGACAGAAACTGGCTGGAGAAGAAAAAGACATCAGCATTGCCCAGACTCTTTGATGATCAGAGGTAGATTTAGCTCCTAGGCATAGAGACAAGAAAGGAAGAGGAGACTAAGTAGGAATAAAAACATAATCAAGATATTAGGAATGTGGAACTCAACCCACCCGTAAATCTGCCTTAGGGAACTACAAAAAATTGCAGTAACAAAAAATGATGAAACCAATTGCTACATCTTACTCTCTTCCCTTGTCCTGCCTTCCTTATGGTTTTGCTTTTTGCAGTCCAAGACACAGGGGGTCCATTACAGAACCTTCCCTCTTCCTCGATCATGTTTTTTCTATGCTAAAGTGCTGTTTTCTACTGCTCCTTTGCAGCAGCTACGAAATCCTTGCTAAGGACTGGCTGACTTTAGAGCACAAAAGAAACAAAGCTTTGCAGGAAATCCATACTGTCTGTATGTTTCAGAGGCTAGAAAGCAATGTGCTCTGGCCCATCTGGCTCCAGAAGGGAGCTAATACTCACTTCTTGTTTAGTCTAACACAAAAGATTAAACTTATTTTCAGTGAAATTGATGACAGACTGGTAAGAGCCATGCTGCTGACCCTTGCAGGCTGTTGATTAGCCTGTGACTTGGTCTCCCAGGGGCTGCAAGAGAAGGCCTGTTGTTCCAGCCATTAAAAAAAACTCAAGGTAAAGTCCTGGAAGAACAATTAAAGACAACAGCAGCACTGACTCAGAGAAGCCCAGGTGGTGATTCCTTAGAAATGGCCAAGCAGCAGGGGGAGGTTCTGAAAAGCATTCAGGGCATTTGGAGGGTGGCTTCTGGGGTGAAGGGAAGTGCCTGGAGCACTCCTGAAGGTCTCACCTGTGCTGGCCACAACACGACCTGGTCACTTGGTGCCTTCAGGCTTTGTGGCATGTGCTGAGCAGCCATGGAGCACAATCTCCAACTCCTGCAGGAAACTTCCCTCCTGCCAGCAAAATGCCAGCAAAATCCCTAAGGCTCAACACCAAGAGAAGCCTGAAATGAAATGCTAGTGCAGTTCACTGCCTGTCACTGTTTTTCAGACTTTGGGGAACTTAGAATTCAGTTCAGTGTCTGGAATTTATTTTTCTCAGCCCTAATGAAAACACATTTTGTAGTTGTTAGTGTTTTAAATTGAGTATCAGTGTCAATAAAGACAAGTCTTTTCCCAGGGTGGGAAAAAAATATAAAACTGTCTCAAATCTTCCACTCATGCAAAAGTAAACAACCCCAAAGCATTGAAGAATTAAATAAAATATATGCCTCTTTTCACTGGGAGTCCACTGGGTGTGAATAAGTGCCAACTGAGCTCTCACTTGCACCACCATTTCCTCTGATGGCACCAGGGCCTAGAGGTGCAGAAGGATGTGTTTTGGTGCCCTGCCATGTGACAACATCTTTGCTCCCAGTGGTGGAACCACCAGAGGCTCCTAAACACTAGCAGGGCTGTAAATGAGAAGGACTTTGTTATCTCCACCCTCCCCATCCAACCTAGCCCAGAGGAAAAAAGTGTCCAGCCACAGCACAACTCACAGTGCAGCTAAGGAGAGAGGCATCACAGCACTGCCCTGGCACAGAGGGTCATCCATCCTCATCTGGATGCAAGAGATTTTGTCAGAGACACCAGAATTCATTTGGCTGGTCTGCAACCCCTAGATTGCAATTGCTGTGAATACTACACCACAGAGCCTCTTCAGTTGATGTCTAGAAACTGCTTGTGGTTTCAGAGCTCTTGTTGATGAATTGCACAGCAGCTGGTCATATTGGGAGGGCTCTGCTTATTATTTTCAACTGCTATCTTGCATGGAAGGAAAATCAAAATACTTTCCTCAAGGTAATTGGCTCTAAAACAATTGAAGGTTTTTCCACAAAGTTGTAATGCAATTAGGACTGGCATTTTAGATAATTTATATCTCTAAAGGTATATTTATGCCATCATACCCAATTTTGTGAAAAAAAAAAAAAAAGAAAAAGAAAAAGAAAAAGAAAAAGAAAAAAACGAAAAAGCTGCTGGCAAGAGAAAGCTTACTTTGCTATTACAGGCAATGAAATACAGATTAAACCATCATCCACCAAGTACTGATTAAAAGGCAGCAGAATGCCAGGATCATCTCTGAGGTGTGATCATGGTTGGGTAGGATGCTGTGTCACCAACCACACATCTGCAGGTCTCCCATTCAGTTTTCCATCAATTCCAAATGATGTGTCATCACTTGCCTTCTGCTGCAGCACCTCAAGAGCTGCTCTCCCCAGCTGCCCTGCCAGCTTGGATGGGAGCAGCTGGTGCAGCTGGGAGCACCATGCCCACCCCCAGAACAAAACCAGCAGCCACGCCAGTGCCTGGGTTGTGTTTTGGTAGATATCCAGGAACACCTCCAGCAGAGATGCCAAACAATCCAAACACAATAACAACTCCAGAAGTGCATTAAACAGCTGGTGAACTTGTTGGTATGGCATACTGTGACAGCCAAAAGCATGGATGTAGCATTGCCCGACACCATTGGGAAGCTTCTGTGTCCCTGATTACCAAAAGGTCCAAGGGTGCAGCTGGGGAAATGAATGCTCTCTGCCTGCCTGGTCCTTATGTTTACACTCAACCACCTTTGGCTGACTCTTGCCCAAGATACAGTCCAGGGCCAGGGGCACTTTGCCTGACTGCAACAGATGCTGTGATTGAAATTATGGGATGAAAACCTTTAGTCTCCTGGCCGAGGTGGAAGCAAATGTATTGGATCAATTATCATTACAAATAGGTCTGAACTGAAACTGGGGAGACACTGAACATCTCTTCAGAGCCACAGCAGCCATTTATGGGTGGATGTCCTGTCCTAATGACAGTATGAATTAAAGCCATGGATTCAGACAATCCCCATTGAATGACATCTGGATGTGGTCCCTAATGGTAGAGAAGCCACTGACTGTATTACAAGAGTAACTCAGTACCCCTGGAAAAGTAAGGATGTCCCTTACCCTTGGTTGTAATCCAGCTGACCTATCAGTACACTGTACAACCACGGAAAGTACAGTGGGAAAGAAAAGTAAACAGAGGAAAGAAAAGCAGACCCAAGAGCTGTACTGCTGTACAAAGCAGGTGATCACACCCTTCTGTTCTCAGCCAGATAGACAAAGGAGCCATCTGCTGTGCTCACAGGTTGATCTGCCCATATTTGCTAGATCCATGTTTGCAAAAACCTACCTTGAGACATTTGGGAGCAGTTTGGGAACCTGGCCTTGGGGGTCACAGACTGACCCCAGACTGGCCAAGAGGGGACATGAATGTCCTGCCTGATCCTTTGTGCTTTTCAGTGGCCTGTGACACAACACACATCCCCAACTGTAAGCAGAGACACGTTCAGTTCCACTGCTATGAGGTCATTCACTTCAGTTAAAACTTGAACAAATCCAAATGCAGCTTCTCAACATGCAAGGCTATGGACAGGGTACTCACTATTGGGCTGAGTCGTTAAGTTGATATTCCCGGGACCGGTTGAAGCATTCTTGGATCCCAGAGTCTGCCCAGAGCCTCATCATAGCTGACAGCAGCTCTGGAGAGAAGGGCTCTGTGTCCTCCATCCGACTTACGACATCGCAGACCATCTTGGCATCAGCCTGCAGAGGAAAGAAACAAGAGGTCACATAGATGCTTAAGGCAGAATTGGGAGCCAGAGATTTCAGAAACAGTTCACCAACCCATCAGGAGTAGAGAGGCTGTGTTTCTCAAAATGGGGCTTTAGCAGCCACACTGTGTGATCCAGCTGAAAGGGCAAAAGAGGATGGAGGAAGGAAATCACAAGGAAAAAGATTGTTTCTGCAATCCACCTCATATCAACAAGTGTTTCTATTCAACAGACAAAGCAGTTTGCACTGCACATGTGTGGAATTTCCTAGGAACAGGTAGAAATTCATACATGAACAAGGATATTTAAAATTGTTAGCAACAACACCTGCTTTAACTGAGTGTGGAATCTTGCTGAAGTGGGGGCTTTGTATCAGCCCCTACTTCAGCAAGATTCCACTCTCAGTCTGTTTCTGGAGTCTTTCTGCTAATACAAAGCCCCCACTTCGTATCAGCAGAAAGACTCCAGAAACAATTTTTTCCAGATGCTGGTTTATTGCTTATTGCTTTCCTAAATTTTTGTTCTTTGCTATGAGCTCCTGCTACGAGGGCTAATTCATGTTAATGCAGACCACCTTGGCTGGCTGTGGTGCTCTGTGACTCAGAGGGAGAGGAATCTCCCACGGTTACAGAGCATGGCAGTAGGGCAGGGCCAGCTGGGCATTTTCAGATGGAATCTTTTTTGGTGAGAAAAAATGAGATTCACTGGGACAGCACATTTCCTGGAGGACAGTGCTCTGACACAACTTGGGTCCGGAAAATGTCTCAGATTTAGGATGGGAATGTCTAGACAGCCTTGGAATAGCTGAGTTCAGCCCTCCTGTAATAGTCCACAGTGGCTGATGCTTCACTCATTTGTGAAGGAGGACACTCAAAGTCATGAAACCTTCTGCTTGCTTTGCAAGAAGTAAATGTCCCACAGCACCCACAGACTCCTGAAACTCTTGGGATGTTGACTAATCTGCAGAGTTTTTCTTTCATTGCTTTGAAAATCTCGTATTTCTACTAGCTGAAACAAACCAAATTATTACTGCTATAATTAATTTTAAAAGAGGAGCTCTTGTTCCTTATGTGTGTGCAGCAAACTTGTGAAGATAACCTTCTTGTTTTACTCTCTTGTCTCTTGTGTGCTAGACTGAACCCATTCTTGGCCAAATGCAGGTGGAAATCTTTGCCTTCCAGGGTGTTTGATCTAAGCCAGCAAGTGCAGACCAGAAACACAAGTCTCGAGATAAATCTCAAGACAAATCTGGGAACAATTAGAAATGCCATCATTGAGGAGCACCCCAATAACCTTACTGTATGGATGGAAATGACAAGTGTATGACAGGGTCTGCATGGTCAGGATCAAAACTCTGTAGCCTCTTCGTTAAAGACCGAAACTGTGGAAAAATTGCAGGGCACCAAACTGAAAGCACAGAGACTGAAGCTGCTGGAGATTTCAGTACTCAATGAAAGAGCCTCAGGTACCCTGAACATCCAGCCTTTATGGGCTGAAGAAGTGTCAGTACTGTATGTCTCAGTACTGTATCCCATAAAACTTAATGGGGTGGACTCTATGCTTTGAAGGCTTTATGAACATAAAATCTTTCTCACAGAGCACTTAACTTCACATTTTAGTGCCCAGGAATCCTCCTAGCCCTCTGTACAGACTCTGCTCATTTTGGAGGAAAAGTATTGGTGACTCACACCTCAAAGCCAAGACAAACGAAGAACCTTGAAGAGTTCAGTTAATTCCAAAAGCTTGTTTTCTGCCCTGGAGTGCTTTGTGAGCTGAGTGAATATTCATAAATCATCCGTATGGTTTGCCTGCCCTGCTGGAGCTGCAATTCTGCTCTTTTCATAGACTCTAAATGACATAAAAGCTGCTAATGGCTGCGGTCTGCCTTGGCCCCAGTGTTTGTGTATGGGTGATGCAGGAAAAGCATCCATGCTTCCAGTCAGGGATGGAAGTCAGGGAGAAGGATGTCTTTGTATGTTATCTTGACTGCTGGAGGAGGTTATAGGTATAACTCAGAGCTCTGTCCATCTGTCTGCGATGGCAAAGCACATCTGAAGCTCTCCAGCTGTCATGGGCATGGTCTGGGCTTCTTCTGAGTTTTGTGGATTTAACTGCAGGCTGCTCTTTGCAAAACATCAGAGGCAATGGCACAGCCATCATATTTTCTGTGCTGGGAAATAGCTGCGTCACCTTTTCAGCTACTGAGATTCGTGGCAGTTCCCTGTGAGTAACACCCAACAGGGGGGTTTTGAGCAGAAGACAGAGATGAACAGCAATGATAAGGCAGAATGGGAGTGACCAGGCACAGACATTTCTGGCTGTGGTTATCTGTGAGTCTGTTGGGCCAGAAGTGGGGCTGAGCACATAGGGCAGGGGATTATTTTGGTATATGCTCCTCTGCAGTAAGTGGAGGTCCCTTTTGGGGACAGGAGAGGCTGTCCTCCCACAGCATGGACACCTGCCTGCAGGGCAGACTGAGAGTCAGCAGGCTGAAACAGGGGAAGAACTCAGAGGAAAGTTTATTGCTCCTGCTGAACAGTAATAACAATATTCCAGACTTAGTTTTATTTTGCAGAGTGAACCACTGAACTCTTGGTTTTACAGATCCAGGAAAAGCAGGTGCAATGAGTACTTTTAAAAAAACCCCTTCCCCTGCCAAGATTGAAGTCCCTCTGTCAAGGAGCCTGGAGCCATCCAGGAGTTCAGGCATTTGTTAGATGATTTAACGAGCAATTAAGGATCCAAGAGGAGAAGATACCCCTTTCTTTTCTCACTCTCCAGGCTGTGTCTCAAGCTGGGAATGACATTAAAATCTCCAACTCCCCCTGGGCCCAGCAGGTAGATTTTTAAATACTGCCTGATTGACTTTTCCCTGCCTGCCTCCCCTGGGTGTGCTGCTCCTGCTTTTCCCGAGGTGAGAGGAGCTGAGCCTCCTGCCATGCTCTGCCTCTGTACTGCAGCCAGCAATTAAATAAAGCAAAACAAAACAGGCAATCCAGCCCCTCACTCCCCTACCTTGCAGTTCTCATCCAACAGGGCTGCTGTTAATGAACATCATGGTGGTATTTCAGCTACCTCGGGAGCTAAAAATAGGCAGTGCTTGGCCCCTGGGATTGCTGGAAGGAGCTACAAAATGGTGCAGGCTCATTCCACCACTGCTGCCTCTGCCATTCCCAGCTGCTCTGTCTTCTGTCTCCTTGGAACAAGACATCTGGGAGGGGGGTAAGAGGTCAGGCTGGTCTCCTTCATGCTGGTTCTTACCCAGCATGAGCATCCTAGCCCATGTCTGCAGCATTCTGACACGTCCTGCTGCCACTCCCCAATGGCTTGCATTTTCCACAGCAGGTGAAACCCTAACACCTGAGCTGAATGCCTTTGGGCTGTTCATTATGGAGAGAGGGATTTGACACTTTGTGTCATTCCTGAACGCTGATTCCACCTACAGCAGGAGAATTAAAGCTGGCTGGGCATGGCCTGGGGAGACAGCTGAGCTTAGAGACTGTGGTAAAGTGAAATTATATATCCAGGCTTTAGACATCAAGCCAGAAGACCAAATAACTCTTCACTAAAGAACAGAAGTCTGCTCTGGTCGGGGAATGGAGAGGGCTCTGTAAGGCCAGGGCAGGGTCTGAAATCCACAGGCAGATGTGAACAAGAAGCTTGTAAACACAGTGGGAAGTTGGCATGTGTCATTCCTAACCCCAGGTTGTAAGCTGACCTGTGCACCACACTTCTAGTATAAATCCAGTTCAAAAGGGGATCTGTTCTCTCCCTAACCTGGACATAACTGCAGTTATTTAATTGTCTCCCATATGTCACTGTCACCAAACTCACAGCCTGTGCTCAGCATACAAACTTGTGACTTCACTTGCAACAGCCACACATCCCAATTAATGTGTTACCTGGCTGAAAGGGAAAGCCCCCCCCCGCAGTCTGACACTACTGGCAGTTGCATTTGTCTCTGCAAGCAGGTTATTTTCCATCACACTCATACAGACCACCCCTAATTACTTGTTCCTCACCACCACCCATGACTGGTGCCCATGAAGATACCAGCAGAGCTGCACTGTGAAGGTACCAGCAAAGCTGCTGCTGCTCTGGCTGCTGTAGAGTCACACTGGAGTAGGACCCAGATCCCCATCTCTGACTATCCCAGGACAAATCCTGGCTCCGATCCTTTGAAATTGCCTGGACACTGACTAGGAGACTTTTTTTAAAAGGAAATTTAAGGGAGAGGCAAAACCTTGTGTGGTACAAATCTGCTAAACCTTACAGAGCTGTGCTGTGTTACAGCCAATGGAGGTATGAGCTGGTGTGCCACACTGTACTGTCCTTTCCTTTTGGTGAACTAAATCCCAGTAAATATCAATTTTTTTTGCTATTATTTACTCTGATGAATGATACTTGTTACCTAGCCTATCTCAAAGGTTAACCCTGGCGCAATTTCGTGGCTGGCTGTACCAGGAACTGCTTCTCAGAACATTTCAGAAAATCCATGCAGTGGGGGAAAAGGTAAGCACTTCAATTTGGCTGGTGGTACAAGGCAAATCAGCACAGTACCAGTCATCAAAAAGCAATCTCGTGGAAATAGTAGTGGCCATCATGAGTAATGATCCTGGGGGTAATCAAACTGCTGTCTAGAGACTATGCAGCATCCAAAAAGGACATCCTTGGAAGGGAAACCTTGTGGGGGACCAGATCCTGACCTCAGGGCACAGCAGTATGTGCCTCTGCTACTCCAGTGTGAAATGATGTCCTGTAACTTTGCGGCAGAATTGTGTCTCATACACTGAAAGCTCCCCCTTCTCCTTACAGACTGTCTCAGAAATATGGACCACACTTCCAGCCAAAGAATGGTTGCATTGCAGCAAAAGCCAGTGATTTTCACAGCATTTCAGCCTGAATAAATCTTGGAAACAAAGCATGGCTGGTGAATATGTCTTTTCCAGAGACATCCAGGGCCCAGCTCCAAGTCCAAAGAAGTTTTTGTAGACACTGAATAAATAGCTACATGTATGACTCTCCCCCTCACTCTCCCTCTCTTTCTCACACATCTGTGTTTCAGAGCTGACCTCTCAATCTGTGGAAGTCTGTCTGGCATTAAGCAGCTGCTGTGCATCGTGGGAGAGACAACTTTCCTCCTGCACCCTTCCATCTACCCTCAGAACATTTAATTGAGGCCTCCCACCTCGCTTGGCATTTGGCTTGCTGAGAGATCCTGGAAGGCACTGAGCAGGTATGAATCTATCCAGTGGCTTATTAATATCTATCCCTTTGGAGATTACCTTGAGGTGGGCACCCAAATTTCCCCTCTTCACTCTTGTTAGCTGGAGGTGGAAATGCAAAACTCTAGACACAGCTCCCAGTGGTCTGGGAAAGGGGTTTACACAAAAGCTCAGCACAGTGCTCTCTAGCAGTTTGCATCACACAGCAAAGCTAAGCCTAAAACATTAAGTTAGAGAAGGCTGGCTTTCCACAGAGTCACAGTAGCCATCTACCTTTGTGTTAACCTCTCACAAAAAGGTTGGCTGACTTGGATACAGTGCTGAAGGGATGCTGTCTGTCTGGGAGCAGACAGACTCTGGTGTACAGGAAACACAACCAGACAGCCCTGGTGACATCCAGATCTTCTCGCGAGCTTGTGCTGTCCAGCTGGCAATTAGTGCAGCCCTGGTTTTCCTATCCCTCTGGAGCCAAGATAGCACCATCACCTCTGACTGCCTTGGCCAAACAGTTCTGTGTGTCTGGGGAATGGTCGAGGATCTCTAGCCTGAAACCTTGTTATAGCTGTTTTTTTTCTGTCTGCTGCTTCCTGTTTGGGCAGACATGGAGCAGGACTGATATTACAGGTTATGATGTTTCTTACAGCAGGCCAACTGCTCTCTGTTCAGTACTACCTTCATTCCCATTCTGTATGATACCACAGTTGATCAAATAAAATTTGCCAGCCCTTATGTAGGTATTACCCTCTTTTCCCCTCCTTCAACCCATATGAGATAATATTCCTGGCTTGCTTGGACTGATGACTATCTGGCAATCCAGAGACTGGATAATGCATGGACTAGACTAAGCTCTTGGGCTGCCAGCTGGCCACCACCATAGTAAGAATTCCTATAGCTCCACGTCCTGTAGAAAACAGTGGTTCATTCACTATTGGGGGAAAAACCCACAACCCAACAACACAGAACTCAACCTGCAAAGACAAGTTATTTCCTGAAATTGCTTTTTTTCTAGGAAATGCAGGGTCCTCCCCTCTTCTTGAGGAGCTCAGAGAAGCTCCAGAGCTGGATGAGACAAACGCGGTGGGTAGCTGACCCGATTTTTCCAAGCAAGAATGGGAAAGCCAGAAAGCATGTGTTAAATGGTCTCAAAATAGGTCCTGACCCACTAGCTGCAAAGGCAGGAAAGAAAACAGCACTCTGTCCATCCCACACCCTCTATTTCAAGAAGAGGGCATCCCCAAGAGACCAAGAGCCACTGCATGCTCCAGCAGCATCGTTCCAAGAAGAGGATGCTTTAATGGGTCCTCTGCCCTACGAGCACTGAGAAAAGGGTCTGGGTACAGGACCTGAAAGCCCAAACGTCATCCCTCGCTGAGGACTTTCTGGCCATGCAGGCACAGACAGCACTGCCCACCAGGGAGGGGATGAGAGAGAGTGTCACAGATGGGGGACATTAGCCGCATGGCTTCATGCTCTGCAGGGAAGTGCTCTGCCGCAGTGCTGAGGAGCAGGCTGGAAACATGTAAAGATGAGAGAGCAAAATCCTTGCAGCTTACTGCCCTTCTTCTCTCCCTAATATTCTCTGCTGGGTAGAAGTCCATAAAATGTAAAAGCACTGAAGTATTTGTGCTGCAGTTAAAGGCAGGGAAATGCCTGAGATGCCACAGTGAGAACACAGGTGGGGAAGCTGCACTGGCTCCTGGCATTTGTAAAATAAATGGATATTTTCCATTCATTGCAACGCAGAGGGCTGAGGATGAACAGAGTGGCAGTGGTGGCAATTCTCTGGAAATCCACTCCGGGTTTGGGAATTCCTGATGGGCTTAGCCTGTACATCTTCCACTCTTCAAATGTCTTTAAGATTTTCCACACCAACATCCCTCTGGGTGACTGTGTTAAGTGGCAGGGCAGAGGGGACAGAGTTTCATTCCAAGCTTTCCCACCACAAAGGGGGAAAACAGGCTTTGTCCTTGGAACAGAAAGGGAAATCAGCTCCTATGGTGGGTGCATTCCCAGAAGAAAGATTTTTTAAACATCTCTGGCTAAATGCCACTTGTGTATGATGGTTTATAGGGCAGTGCCTTCCTGCTGGGAAGTCGTGCAGTGCTGGAACCTAGTAATTAGTTTAATGCTCAGAGCTTGATGCTGAATGGTGGGTGCTAATCTCCACTCTACAATTAATCTCACAGATTTATCAGTGCCTCTGTGATGAAGGACTAAGCCTGTGGGTTACATTCATCTGTCCCTGAAGAAAGAGATGGTGTTTCAACCAGAAGGAGCCCTGTTTCATTTTATGGTCTTTTTTTAGTTGGTGATCTCTGTTGAAGATATATACCTAAAGGAAAACAGGGAGAGGGAAAATCCCTCCCTTCGCCCCAACCCTGTTAAGTTTCATCTCCCTGTTGCCTTTTTTCTTCTCATAACCCATAATTTCTTCTGTAACCCATAACTGGGATACCTGGGTAGGGATTTCATACTGCCCTCCACTGACAGAGCAGTCAGTGGGTTTGCTGTGCACACTCAAGCTTTGTGCCTGATGTGGGGGAGGGTCTCAAAATTATTTCCTGCATTGCTGATGTGACATTAGGCATCACAGCAGCCAAAGAATACTGATTCTTCCACTTGGCAGCAGAATCGAAAAAATTAGATGGTGTTAAAAATCAGCTTGGATGAAACATGGATTCTCATGCAAACCCAAAATCCTCTGAAAAATTTCAGAGGATGAGAACATTCAGCCAAACCACTTGCCTTAAGTCCTATCAAAATATTTTGATCTATTTAGGAGCTCAGTATTATTTTTTAGAAGTATGTCAAATTTCAAACCAAAATTTTGAGTTCGGATTAAAAGTTGGAAAAATTAAAACAAATTACTTTGTCCTTTTAGGAATATAAAATCCTCCTGAAAAATTCTCACATAATTTTCTCTTGTCCATGACTACATATAGATTTTGACTGGAGTTGTAGGTTTTAACCGGATTTGCAGATTTTTACCTGATTTTATAAATGTTTTTGGTTTATTTCAGTCTGGTTTTTAGCCATTTCATCAAGCATTTCTGTCCAGGTCTATTAATAAGTAGAACAAGAACTTTCTCATCAGGAGTCCCTCATTCACAGCTTATTTTCTGTTTTAATTTCATTTGTGACCACCTCATATTTTCTAATTTTTGGTCCCGTGCTCTTTCACCAAATGTCCTACAAGATGATCACTGCTGAGTTTTCCTTGCAGTGAAGGGGTTTGCAGCAGCTCCCAAAGCAAATACCCAAGTGAGGTCCTAGTAAAGCATGTGCTTCCTGTCTCTGCCTCTACTGGTGTGGTAATTCCTGCTTTCTGGTCTCTGGCTGCAACACAGCCAGTGATGGAGATGCAGGGTGACCCCAGACAAAGGGGAAGGACTTCACACATGGCAGGTTTAGCTTAGAAATTAGGAAGAAATTCTTCCCTGGGAGGGTGATGAGGCACTGGCACAGATTGCCCAGAGAAGCTGTGGATGCCCCATCCCTGAAAGTGTTCAAGGCAGGCTGGTTGGGACTTTAGGCAACATGACCTAGTGGGAGGTGTCCCTGCCCATGGCAGGGAGGTTGGAATAAGATGATCTTCAAGGTCCCTTCCAACCTAAACCATTCTAGGATTCTATGACATTAACAGTGTGAAGGGGATAGATTGAAACAAGATGCTATTCACTGAGTGACTGGTTAGCAAAATTTTGCCTGTGACTTCTTACTACTACAATCCTTGTTTAGCTTCTCTCCCTCTTAATTTCCAGGTGAATGTGAACCCTCCTCTGCAGGGAGGAGCAGAGGTGGGGGTAGAGGAGCATTTGGCTGAGGTTCTGCTGTGAGTGGAAGCTGCCTCTGATGGGGCTGAGGTTGAGCAGTGCCTGGTCGAGGAGTCTGTAGCTGCTTAAAAGGAGTCCCAGAGTTCAGAGCAGATGAAACAGATTTTTAGTTAAATCTCCCCAGTGCTGCTGTATTTCCAGCAAAATCAAGACTTGGGTGCTTGTAACAGGCTTGGAGGAGTTCTTCCTTTGATCAGCAAGGATTACAGAGAGTAACCTCCAGCAAGTTCCTCCTTACCGGAGCTGAGGCACGTCACACACTAACAGATTTGCTTACACATTGTTTCAGGTTGCTGCAGAGAAAAAATGTCCTATATTTTCCTTACAAGACCATCAAGAAATTTCCCCAACCCTTTGATAGGGGGAGGGTGGGAGAGGAAGAAGAGGGAAAGGGAAAGAAGACAGAGGGGAAGAAACCTGTTGGGTTGAGTGTGAGCGTTGCTGTTCCAGGGGAAGCTGTTCTCAGGGATATTAAGAGGAACTTTATTTTTATTAACTGCTCTTTTCAGAGAAAATGGATAAATGGGACCTCAGGTGCATCATTAGATGACAGGATAGTTCATAAGATAAGTGGCTGGCAGAGAACTACCTTTCTAACAGCTCAACAAGGGTAGGCAGAAATAGGCTGGGGGACTGGAAGAAAACTTTGATGCTGTTGTGTATATTTATTATTTATTCTTCTAGCACAAATATAGCATCAAAAAATATCAAAACCAAAAAAAGTCCATAAACTGCTGTCACTGGATTAGTCCTACATCTCTGTAACCATGGCATCACGTAGTAACGACAACGAAAATCAGCAACAATGGGAAAAAAGCACCCAGGATTTATGACACTTGTGAGGGTGAGGCAGACTTCCTCACTCTGGTGAGGATGCACCAGAAGGGATAAGAAAATCTGAGAGCATCTTACTAGCCTGGGCATCTGTGAAGCTCAGCTATGGTAGAAAATGCCACAAAACAATGGAATTGCACCCTTGTGTGTAAGCCTGTGTGATACAAATATAGAGGATAGAGGGTGGATCCCCCCCCCAAAACCCTTTGCTGCCATTACAGGTCACCTCAACCCCTACACAACAGTGGGGATGGCCCCAGTGCCTGCCTGTAGCCAAGAATGGAAATGGCTGCACCATCTCAGCACCATGGTCGAGGCTCTCTGTCCCTGTGACCTGCTGGTGTTCATCTCTGGGGTGTGGCACTGCCAGTCCTCACCCTCTGTCTCTCATGTTCATCCTATTTCAGTGCATTCCTTCCTTCCCCTCTGTGCTCCCTCTCTCTTTTTGCCACTCTCCCTGGGTCTGCAAGTCCTGCAGCTGCTGCAGTGGGAAGCTTTCCCTGCTGGCTGAACAGAGCAGAGGACTGTGCTGACATGAGTAGCAAGGCACGAGCTTAATACTGCACAGAGTATTTCTTGGAAAATTATATATATTCACTTTTTTCTGGAATACTTTGGCTGGATTGGAAATATTTCAACTGTCATCCGGGGATTAGGGAGCTTCTTTTAATCTGCTTTTGTTTCTTTTTTTTTACATCTTTTCAGAAAAAGGAGTAAAAGCCTGCTCCAAAATGTCCTCCATGGAGGGACTGGGATTTGGCAGTGTCATGCAGTGATGCCAGTGGATAATGGGATGTGATAACAGTACAGCCTGACTGCCTCCCAGAGCCCCTTTGCAGAACAGGTCAGACTTCTCCCACAGACAGATTTGGGGCAGAAGTAACCAGCATTCTCCAGCCATCCAGCTGGGGGCAAAGCTCAGGCTTAGGTTCTGTTTGTGCTGCCCTGGACTCGCCCAGGAGCACAGAGCAGAACTGCCAAATAAACCTTGGAGTGGAGGTTTTCACAGCTGCCTAATGGGACTAGAAACCTGATTTCTTCTAAAATAAGCAGCCCAAGCCTGTAGTCACCTTGTCCATCTTGGCAGCACAGTGCACAGTGGGTCCCTCCATGGCACAGCCAGTTAGTTGGAAAGTGAGAAGCCCCAAGAAATCAAAATTCTGCAATTCCTAACTCCTCTCTATTTTCCCTTCCTGGTTACTTTGGGTCTTTCTCTCCTGGCAAGCCCCTCTCCCTGGCAGTACTGCAGCTCTGCCTGCCTGCAGCCATCCCAGCCCCAGGAACAGCCCTGCCTGTGCAGCACTCTCTGGAGATGCCATTTCTCTTGCAGGCGTTCAGCCCGTGGTGCATGGCAAAAAAAAAATCCCCAGCGGAGTGAAGGATGCCAGTAAGGCTCTTGCCTTCCCTCCACCTCCCAGGGCTACTTTCTGCCTTGGCTATGAGCCTGCTGCATCTTTGTGTGGTTAATAAAAATAACCTAAAAGTACTCGGGAGCAGACAGAGCAATCCCAGAGACTCCAAACATCTAAGGGGCTTTGTTTCCAAGGCAACATCTTGTCTCCTAGCTGCAAAAGGCCACGGGAATGAAGGCAGCCTATGGAAAATGAATAGCTAAATGACAACAACAACAAAAAAAATCTGCTGGGGAGCGTTTCAGAGAGGGAAGGGTGTTCATAGGGGGGCCAGGAAAGAGTGAAGCTAAACAAGGCAGGAGTAGCTGCACAGAGCATGCAAAGGGACAGGGTGCAATTTATCTCATGAGAAGCTCAGTCCTGCCCCCATTGAAATGCAGAGCACCACTTCCACAGACTTAATGGGAGCAGGGGAGCTTGCACAAATCAGCTATTCTTTTCTTTCCCCCCTTTTTTAAGCTACAGTGTTTGAAGATTGAAGCTAGTTAAAAATAATCTATTGTCCAAGGCAGAGACTTCCCCGGTCCCAGGAGCTCCCCAGCCAGGGCTGCAGCTCACTATTGATTTTGGTCACCCCAGTTTCCCACTGCCAGCGTTGCTCCTCCTTCCACAGCCCAGGGCAGGCAGGCAGGCAGGAGGTGGCAGAGCACCAGAGCATCCCTTCAGCTCTTCCAGGAAAGAAACATGTTTTCACCCATTTTCCAAGGTTTCCAGAGCCATGCAGTGTGTTAATATCTGTGAGCAGTCCAAGCTGTAGTCAGTTCTTTCACTATGGCTGCAAGGATGGCTTTGCTCTTACAGCCTTTTGAGCCAGCTGCCCAGACTTGGAGCATCAGGCAGGGAAAAGCACAGACCCCTCTGCCCCCCCATGTCCCACCCATGGCCTCTGTCTGACACCACCCTCCCCTGATGAGGGCAGGCAGGTCTGGGGCTCCACCATGGTGCCTCTAATGTGCAAGCTGCCCTTACATAAGTGACTGCTGCAGTCAAATGCCCCTGGGATCATTTATGGGATTGATATCAGACAGGGAGGGAGAGGCTCCCCAGTGCCAGCAGATGCACTGCTCCTGTCTTTCCTCTCCCTCATGGGAGTGCTAAAAGCTGAGCATCATGATGCCAAGTAAGCTGCCAGAGCTTTTCCTCTGTGTCCCAGGAGGTGGCACGGATGCCCTGGGAACATGACAGGCATTGGGTCAGGAGCTCCTTCGAGCTGGGTGCTCTCAGCAGCACAACCTACACGGAGCTCCACCATGCCTGAAGTGAGCTCCCAACACAGCAAGGGGAGGAGGGAGCCTGGGCATTTCCCTGGGATGGCCAGGAGGGATTGAGGACATTAGGGTTTGTTGGTCCTGATTTTGTTCTGGGCTGGAGTCAGCCTTGGGCTCAAGCTCTCCCTCCTTTCCTCAGAGACTCTTTGGGATGATGAACAACTCAGCCATTGATGTCCTGCCTGATGTTAAAACATTTTGTTTAATTAATGTTTTTTCTTTGTACCATCTCTCAATCAATACCATGTGGGAAGAGGTTCCCAGAGGGAGAGCTGATGGGAAATGCTCACCTCACACTTTTTTCTTCACACCCTCTGCTGTGGGCTGAGCCAATCCACATGGATGGATGGATGACTGCTATTTATTATTCATCTTGGTATGCGGAGCAGAGCCTCTGTCTGAGCAAGTTTTGAGATGATGAGGTTTGCTTCTCACTCCTCCTCCTTGAAATGGTTTTAAATTTAGCTTAACTTCAGGGAATTCCTCTGAAAATGCCCTGGAGAAGCAAGGCTGGAATTTGGTCCCTATAGCTGTGCCCAGAGCTGGAGGGCTGCCATGGGAAGCCTGCCTGCAGGGAAGTAGAGCTGGCCTGCCTGCTGGCACCACCAATCCCAAAGGACAGTGCTGGTGTGTCACCCTTCCTGACTCCTGGAGAGCAGTCAGGCACATGCAGTGCAGGGCCAGGAGGCACAGGCTGCTGGAAAAGTGGGGGACCAGTCTGACCAGTCATTCTGTTCCCCCTCTTCCCAGGGGACATTCAGTGGGGAAAATCCTGGGCAGCAGGGAGCTCCTGGGGCTCAAGGATGGACCAGTAGGGATGAGACTTGATTTAAGAATGGGGAGAGCATGGGACTTGGATGTTTGTATCAAAACCACCACAGCCATTTTACCTTCTTGTCCCCATTTCATCCTTCTTGCAAGTACCCACTGAGAGTATTGTGCACTTTCTAATTTTCTACCCTAAACTCCTTTGCTGTGTTCCTGGATCACCTTCCACTGCCATAACTTTCATCCCTACATGGCTGAACTTCACTTCTACATGAAATGATTCCTACAGACCACATTGAGTTTTCACTTGCAAATACTCTTGGGCTTCTTTCAAGGTGCTCACCCTCACTTAACCATGATATAAATTGTGTGGTACTCTCTGTACAACTGATTGTCAAAATAGTTCAAAATATTAATACAGGAGCTGGGATTTTCCAAGGTACTTGGTATTGACCTAACCTGATTCACACTGGGCTTGACTGTAAATTGTTAGCAACAGGGAACAATGAATGTTCCTGAAAATCCCATTGCTTGGACATAATGATAGAGAAAATAGATTTTGCAGGATACATTATTATTGGCTTGTTAAAAATTCTCACCTAGTTGTCTTTAAAAATGCATCTGCTCAGGTCATTAATGGCATTTGCACGAACAGACTTGTCATTATGTCTGAATGAATAAATAGTATTGATTTATACTATAATAAATTTATAGAATAAGAGCTAAAATACAGCCAGTTGGGTGGCTGGATTATACTTTTTTTGGAGTATTTGCTGTCAAATGTCTCTTATTTTGGTTTTTCAAGAGGACTGAATAGGGGACAATGCACCTGTTACTCTTGGTCCTAACATGATCAGGTGATAAGCATCTGTTGAGCAGTCAGGGCACTCCAACCCCCTCCTAAAAACCTGCCTGCCCCTTCATTTTCTGTGCCACCCTTCTGCTTCAGGTGGCTTAGCTCATTGACTTGGGCTCGACACACACACACACACACTGAGGCTGGCTTCCAGACCCTCAGCCAGGCATAGACAATACATGCTTACATCTCCTCCACAGATAAAAACTGTCAAGCTTTCAACCTGCCTCTGAGCTGACATCTTCAGAGTAATAGGTCAGGCTGGAAATGCATTTCCAACCCTTGTCTACCTACCAGAAGCAAACTCTCCTTTGCTCCTCACCACTCCTTGTGAGCCACAGCACTCAGTAATGAGGCCATTGATGGAGCAGTGGTATGTTCTTTTGTCCCTGCCAAAACCCTGCTCCCTCCTATTCAACTCAACAAGATGTGAAGCCCTGGTGCTGCCAAGTGTCTTTTCAGCTGCCAAAGGAAAAGGAGCTAATCAAACGAGGAAAAGAGCCCAAGTACCAGGCTCCATTCCCAGCTCAAAGCCTGTGGATACAATACCCACCAGCTGGCCTGGTCGGCTCTGAGCAGCTCCTGTTCTGCCTGTCCTGGGGTGAGAGCCTGGGCTCTGCTGCTCCCGGTCCGCATTACTGCTGCCTCAGTTAGCCCGCGTTGGAAAGCTGCTCATTGATCCCTCTCAAGGCACACCACAGCCTGTACTTGTTAGTCCTTTATTTTTTCTTAAATTCTGTTCTGCAATGCCAGCTTCCTATCTCTCCCCTTCTTATTTCCCACACAAGGAGAAAAGCCTCATGCTGTGCCTTTCATGTCCCTTGGCCTGTCAGTGGACAGCACCTTTGAAGTCATCTTTTTGGCCTCTGTTTCAAACTCCAACTCAAACATTTTCTCTGTAAGAAATGGGAGGAGACAGTTTGTTTTCAGTATCAATATTTGAAACATCGTATGGGTCATTCTCCAGTAGTGCTGCCTGGTCAGTGATGCTCACAGAACTGCCTGGGCAGGGCCATCAGCTGGCACTGCTGGGTTGGTTCTGCTGCTGCTCCATGCCAGATGAGGATGAGGTTTGTTTCTGGCCGCATCTCGATCTGCTTCTCCACAACATTCTTCCATCTCTTCATTTTTAGCACTGACATTAAGTATTTAGAGCATAAAATGACTAATTTGCCTCTGCAGCCGCTGTGTTTTGAGGCCATTTGGGAATCGCTGAAGTTATTTGCCACCTACAGCCCAGTGAGTTTTACAAAGGGATCATACGTTTCCATACTACTTCTTCCTTCCAGCTGCTTATTTACCACAGAGCCACCACTGTGACAATGACTGGGGGGCAGCCTCTGCTGAGGTTAAACGTAGAGATTATTGAGCAGCCTGCTTACTACACACAACAGTTTAGGATGGGAGGTGAAAATGCTGCTTTGCCAAATGAGTAACACCGAGTTATCTGTTTCAGCTGGAGCTACTCCAGTGCTTTTGGCATTTCTAGGGCTGATGGACACCGCAAAGAATATTTAAGGAGACAAAAAGTAATCTGCATGCTTTGGAGGTTGGCCACAGTGTCGCTGTAAATGCCTCTCTGCTCTTGTAAAAAATGCCACAGGCCCTTCAAAGGTCATGGACGCTCAGCTGCTCAGGGTCACATCTCTCCTGCCAACATGGAGCCCCTCACATTGAAGGGAGAAGCAGGATAGCTCTGAGGTGGAGAAGGATGCAGTATGCTCAGCAGCCCTGCATCCCTCCTCTAATGCTCTCCTCCCTCACTGGAAAGCCTGCCTGAGCAATCTATCCTTGGGGGCACTGATTCCGGCTTGGCCAGAGTTGCTGGAGGAGGGGGCAGCCTTAGCATTGCCATTCCAAACCACCCCAGGCTGGTGATGTTGCTGACACAGCACTCGTGAGACAGGGAACAGAGTCATGGGGCCGAGCTGGTGAGCAGCACAGTGCTCCCCAAACCCAGACACTGCAAATACACACGGGGCTGGCCAGTGTCAGCAATGGTGCTGGGGCCATATCACACAGGGGTCAGCAAAGCCACTCCTGATGGACCTTTGACTGCTCCTGCTGAACCCTGTCTCATGACTACCCTGTATGTCTCTCATCTGCAGCACTGAGGTGCTGGCTCTTTGATGTCCTTGCCCTGCTGTGATGTGAAGGTGGCACAGGACCTTTCCAGCAGCTCCTGTGCCAACATGGAGGTGAAGTTTGGGACATGCCACTTGTGGGCCCACGCTCCCTTCCATCACAGCCCATGATCTTCATACTGCAGACGTCACCTGTGTTCTGGCTCATTCTTTGGCTACAGGAAAACTTCTTCTGCTCTCTGGCTGGGCTAGGCATGGTCTGGCTGCATCTGTAGTTAATGTCTGCTGAGGGCCCAAGACATGAGCCTGTGGCCTTTCTCTAGAGGCTTACCTATAGGGATCTTGGACTACAGCAGGCAATATTCTGTCAACCCAATTTCTGTTTGTTGTCATGGGTGTGGTGAGTCTTGCCTTCAACACTCACCTGTGAGCTCTGCATGTTGCTGAATTAGGGATAACAAACT
This sequence comes from Peucedramus taeniatus, assembly GCA_013400575.1. NCBI lineage: Eukaryota > Metazoa > Chordata > Aves > Passeriformes > Fringillidae > Peucedramus > Peucedramus taeniatus. The sequence continues at coordinate 326,279 of WBNO01004506.1, forward strand.
CCTAAGGAATGGTGTTTTGCAGGGAACATTCTTCTGAGCTGCGGTGTCAGCTGCTGGTGCCCTTCTCTGTCTGACATCTATGCCCTGGAAAAAGCTTTGCTTGCTCCATGGGACTGCTGTCTCCTCACCTTTGGCCATGCTACCTTTACCTGCACATCCAAAACCAAAACAGAGTTTGTGGTATCTGCTATCTTACCTGCTTTCACTGCTAGTTTTCTTTCTCTTCTTCATTTCTATGAGAAGCTGTACAAAGCCTGCTCCAGAATTGGGGCTTTGTCAAACAAGGAACACCCATGAATGACCTATCCCACCAAACCTCCCATCCCACTGCTCCAGACCAGCCTGATGGGCTCATAATCTCACAAGCTTTTCCATTTTAATGTGAATAGTCCTCATCCCCCAGCTGGGGAAATGACCACTGGCAGGAATTTTCTGTGTTCGTAAATATCTCCCTGCTACTGTGAAGAGGCTGTTTTTCCATTCTTCGTATCAGATGAAGATAGCTGTTCTGCCAGCTCACCATGTAAATTTAATAGCATTCCAAAACCTCTGTCCTACATAAATATAAATGTATTTCATCCAAGAGGAACCTGTTATTGAAGGAGCTGCATTGCTAAATCATTCAGAAGGTTATTGTTTGAAGTACTTGCAGTCAACGGTGTCTTGGCGATTACAGCTCAAAAGGGGAGGGAGGATGGAGGAAAAGAATGAGTGGGGATCATGGAAACCTCTTTAAATGAGAGAGCTTATGTACTGAGATCATCAAGGTATAAGCAGGGCATTGCCAACCAGCAGGTCTGGCCCCAGGAGGATGGGCCAGCTGCAAGCAGCTCTACAAATTATTCACTGGCAATTGCTTTCTTGCTGCTGCCCTGACTTATTTACACTCCAAAAGATTTCTGAAGTGTGTTTATTTAAGAAAGATAAATCCAGAGGCTCTGGAAGGGGAGAGGAGCTTTCCAAAGGAATCAGGCCCTGGCACGACACAATTCATTTCACTCATTAACCCCTCCTCACAAGGAAAACACTAAGTGCTTATGCATTATGCATCATCAGGAAATTCTGATTTGATGGAGACTGAAGGTTAAAAGGCATTTCTGTGCTTTTCCTTACTCTTTATTGTCATGCTGGAAGATGGAGAGATATCATGGAGGTGGGGAAGACTGGGGGAGTGAGAGCCTCTGTACCCTGACACTGAGTGCCACAGTGCAGATGGGAAAAGCTTCACGGTTGTGGAAGGACGTGTTCCCCTGACGTTAATGTCTCCTACTGAGTTCAAATATTTCCACCCTCTTTAGTAAATTCCCTGAACAGTTTTGTGTCATCAGTACACAAACCCACCCAAATCCTCACCTTCAGACCTGTTAAGAAAGATAATTCTGGATACTGCAAGAACTTGGAGAAGGCACAAGGTCCAAACAGAGACCTTGTTCAGGCACTGCACCTTCCTAAGTTTGTAAACCAACAGGTATAAAGACCTCAGAGTTTCTAAGCTGATTTCAGTCATTTAATTGATGATGCAACTGTAGATATCTACATCTCTGTCCTGTCCTTTTTACTGATTCATCTGTTCCTCAAGCAAATGTTTAAAATGAAATTGCTTTTTTATACCTGCAGTTTGCAAGTGTTATATTTTAAGATGTCAGTCCAATCTTTTGGAGGGCACATGTTTATCTGCCCATAACAAGCTGGGTGTATATCACAGGTAGCTGTAAGGGATAAAAACCTTTTTGAACTGCAAAAGTGTCCTTTGGGAGCATGTGCCTCTCAAACGAGAACCCCTACTAGCATTTCAGAGACATCCATCAGGGCCATTGTTCTCCTGGTTCTGGTGCAAGGCATCTAACACTGATGCCTGGAGCAGCCCAGGTCTCTTGGGTTACCATGGGATGACAATGCCGTATCATTTTGCTGTTGATCCAGCTCCAGAAAAGAAGTAGTTATTTTCTTGTTGCTTTACTCCTCCATGTGATGCTGTTCAGTCCTTTCTAACAGCAAAGGTTAGGACCCCATCTTGTTTTTACTTAGGTTCAGCTGCATGGATAATTCACATTAAGTGCTCACTCCCAGCGCTGCTGGCTGAAAAGGCACCTCTGACACCACTGGCCTGGCCCCACTCTGGCTTTTGAACAGCGTGTACTTATTTTTATGATGAGTAAAAGATGTCTTTCAGAGTTCTGCTGAAAGTTCTGCTGAGCTGCTCAGGGTTCAGAATTTTGTTTTCTGGCAACAGGCTTTCACAGTTAGGTACTCCTCATGCATTGCCACAGGATGAAGTTATTAAAATACAATTTAATTTTGGTCTCTCTGCTGATCAGTCCAGTGGGAATTCTCACTTTACTCAAACTTTAATGTTTTTCTTGTAAATTTCAGTAAAATCAGTAATTGGTCTGATAATTGAATTTTCAGATCACGTGTCAAAGGAATAATGGCATGCATGGGATAAGTAGCAGTCTGCCTCTGGAAGCCCAAACATCTGAAATGGAAAATTCTGCAGAATTTAGATAAAGATTTGAATATACTGCTGTGGAGCTAAGAATAGACCATATTATTTATATCGTCAAAGGAAGCGGCAGAAATCACAGAGATCTTCAGAGACTAAAGATGGTCCGACAGTTATGCACAGGAATTGTGCTCATGGAGCTGACGCGGAAAGTTACTGACGTCTCAGCACAGGCACACTGCTCCCAGAGGGCCCCGTGGACCAGGCAGCATTTCATGCAGAAGAGAAATGCCAGGTTTTTCCCTCCTGGAAGACACACTCAGGATATCTTCCAAGTACCTAGGCAGAGAGTGGGCAGTAATGTGTCCATGGCAGAGATGCCTTGTGCCCCACCAGCTGTATCTCCCCTGCACTGAAGTCCCTGTGTGCTGCATTGTGTCCCATTTTTCCAATGGAGAGACTAATTTCAGAGATTCATTAGTGTTTTCCCGTTGAGTTATTCTCAAGGTCCATTCCTTAGTAGGAGCTGACTTCTAACTAGATTGGAGAATAAATTAAACAGCTAGTAAGAAAAATTCAAAACATCCTTTCAATTAAAAATAAAATAAAATATAGGCTTCATAGCCATAACAGATGCCTGCATTTCTCTGAAGTTCACATACTTTAAGAACTGTGCCCCTCTCTCCTGGGACCATGACAGCAACACTCAGTTATTCCCGTACTTCAGATGCTTTCAAGCTTGGAAGCATTTCCAGAAGTACAATAAATGCCTGCTTTCAGCCCTTGTTTAATTATTCCTTATTTTATCCCAAGCATGTTTCTTGTCTCTTCACTGACACTTTCCACCTTCTCCTCTAGTTCACTATCTCCCAAATTCAAGGTGACTATCTCCAGCCCTGAAAAAGAAGGAGGAGTCCTGTTTCCTCTCTCTCCCGGTTTGTGCCTTCAGCGGCTTTGGTGATATTGCTTCTGCTCACATTAATACACAGGAGAGGAGAATGAGAACCCATGAGCCCACTCCTGCTGGGTCTGTGTGATACCTTCTTCCATCAAGTAAAGGCTGCAGGGATGTGTGAGATGAAGGTTGGAGCGTGCCCATCCGCAGGGGTAGGAGACAGATGCTGGGTGGGAAGCACGGCTGCAGCCCGCCCCGAGAGGCTCAGGTGCCAGATGAAGGATCTGCTTTCCTGGGAGGAACAGGCAGTGCCAAGCACATGCTGCATCCAGGACTCTCCCCTGCAGAGAAGGGGAGCAGGGGCTGTTCTCACACTGCCTACGTGGGTGCCACCAGCCTCTTCAAGGAACTGCAGTCAACACTTGCAAAGAAGGTGATCACTCATCGCTCTCATCAACTTAGGTGTGGAGGGAGAGATGATGTTCACACTAATTCAGGCCTAATTTTTTTTTTTCTTCTTTTTGACATGAGATGTCTTATACGGCTTTGCCAATCCTATGTCCATCAGAGCCAGCTGGATGCTGGGGTTTCTTCTCAGTGCCATGACAAGAACTTACATTGGTTTTTGCAAAACAAATGTGCTAACAGATTTTGGCAGGTGTTTTTCCCCATGCCCTGTTTAGATAGTATTAGGTCATCTCACTTCAGCAGTATCAAATGTTTGCACTAGAGTAATGGCAAAATATCCTCTTGTGTTTTTTTCCTGAAATTTTATTTTTCCTCTCACTTCCATTTATCAGCTAAGCATTGGTATTGCTATGTAGCAAAAATTAAGATATTCAAACTGTTCTGCTCAGCTTTTCACTGTCAAATATTCCTGCAGAACCACCTTCCCTGAAAACGGTGGATTTTGAAAAATCTGCATTTTTAGACCGAAAATTACTTCCAGGGAAATAAATAAAATTGGATAGAGTACATGTGCTGGCATTAGCTCAGCTCCTTCCATCTCGGAGAAGGGGAGTTGTTTTAAAATTCAATCACTTGGATGTGCAGGAAAAAATGGCTCTGATTTGTTTTGATGATTAAAATGTCCAAAAATATCAGTTTCCTGTCCATCATTCAGAGTGTGTTTATGTCAGACAGCAAGATGAAGGAAAGTTTATCCTTGAACAGTAACAGAAGACCAAGAGATTGGCTACCTCCAGCTGCCAAGGGCCACTTGCCACTGCTGGCCTTGGTGGTCATTCCCACACTAGAACCAACCACTGTGTCAAGGTTAAAGGCTTACAGAGTTGTGGACACATTCATCTGCAGACACAGAAATCTGTAGGTAATTCCTACTGCTGTAAAGACCAGGAATTCTGTGCTAACTGATCCATCAGGCAGGTTTTGCTGACAGCATTTAAGCAGCAGAAGTGCTGTCACTGATGGCGAGCACCCCCAAGTAGATCTGCATGGTTTTGCAGTGGGGGTAGGAAGCAAACCCTGGCTTCATCCTTCAGCATTACATCAATGATGTTAACTACATGTTACTGGGAAGAAAACATGGTCCATCTACTACATTTCAAGTGTGAGATGGGCAAATAGAAGGGGCTCTGTAGTGGTTTAACAGTTCACAGCATCCTCAAAGGGTGACAGCCATGCTGTAGGGCGAGGAGGGCTCTTGGGCTGCTCAGGTTCCCTGGTCACTGCTGGTACCACACATTGGGGAAGGAAAAGAAAAGATGGTTGTGTAGCTCTGAGATTCACATGGGGTGACTGTGAGATTGGCAGCCCTTCTTCTCAAATGTGCTGATGAAAATCTAGCCTGAGAGGAATTTTCAAAAGGTATGTAAAGCTATGGAGAAGTAGGTGGTTTGCAAGCAATGACAAAGAAGTGGAGGGAAAGGGTGCTCTCAACAGCAAATTACTTTCCAGAGTCATATGTGGATGATCACACTCTGGGCAGCACCAGGGATGTGTCTTTACCCAGAGCCAGCTCTTCCCCCATGCAGTTCACACAGCAACCATGCTTTTCCAGGAAAATGTCAGGGGAGCATACTGCTGTGATGGCCTAAGTTGCATTCATTCCTCATGCATTCCTGAGGAGCCTGGCAGAGATAAGCCCTCCTCAGTTAGTGGGCAGCACATACACAGAGGAGCACTCCTGCATTTCCACGGGGCACACGCAGCCAGGCTCAGCGGCTGCCACGCAAACACACCTCACACAGAGCCAAAGCACTGAACCCACCTTCCAGAACCCTGCAGGCTCACTGAAGGAATAGCAGTGGGAAAGGCAGATGAACAAGCGTTAACAGACTGACAGATGTTTCCAGTAGCAGCAAGTTGGGCAGAGAGGTGTGGGATCCAGGAATCGTGTTTGTGGGCGAGCGCACATCAGAGTCAGGTGGGCTGGGGAGCAGACCCTGTTCTCACAACCAGTAACAGCTACAGCAAGTCTCAGCCTAAAGATGGTCTGTCAAATGTTTTGGGCCCAGTCTGTGGAGAAATTTTTTGTCAGGTGATTACATAGCTGGTACTTCTCATCTGCTAATGATGGCTAGAACATAAATGGACAGACTGCTGTACCAAAGGGGCTCTTGCTCTGAGGGACTGAGGAGTGCAGGATTCTGAAGGGCTGAGCAGATGCAAGGAAAGCACCTCTCTGTTGTTGTCTACCATAAGTCAAGGGCACTGTACACTGGAGAGGATACATCATGTTCAAATGTAGCACTGTAGGGCTTCTGTTAGAAAATCCATACTCTGCTTCAAGGGACTTCTGACAAGCAATAACAGGAGATTAGCAGAGTACAGAGGGGCTCTGAAGCTCCCAACAGCAGAGTTATTCTCTTTAAGATGAAGCTGTTGATAGGCAACTAAGTTAAAAGTTGTCAAGATACAGATGATGTCTTCTCTTTCCCTTCACTCTCATCTTTCTCTTCTAATGCTCTAAAACAGTCACCTCTCTAAATCTGGAGAGGAAAAACTGCCCATTTTTTAAGGGTTACCCAAGTTATCTGCCCCTGGTCAATTCTGTCTGGAACCTGACTGCTTCTCTCCAGCCACCTGTTTGTCTGGAGGCAGCTTTGTGTCCTCTGAGCACAGAAGGACCCAAGTCATGGCTTTGAGACCAAGAATCCAAGTTTTAGACACTTTTCTTTGGGAGAGAAATAAACTTAATCATTCTCACAATAAAGGCTTTTCTGGGCTCTGGCTCAACTGCTTGGGTGTTGCAGCAGTGTAGGAGGAACTTCTGGTTTTAGGGTTCCTGCAACTGAGAGTAATCAGGAGCTGAGGCATGGAGGAGAGGGAAACCCAAGAAGTGTGAAATCTAAGCCCTCATATTGCTTTTTTAAAAAGTTCCTAAAGAAGTGGAAAATAGCAAACTGTACCATAAACTTGGAAGTTTGACCCTTGGGAACTCCTCTGACTTCTAAACACCTTTTTAACCTCTTCGTAGCTTGTTTTTGCTCTTAATTATACTATTCAGATCCTGCTTTGTGTATGTGCTGTTTCCCTGCTCACCTTCTGGAAAAGTGAAGCTGACTTGCCACCCTAAGGCTATTCAGCAACTCACTGGTCAGATCCAGCCACAAAACCTCTCCATCAGACAACCCCATGGTGTTGCCCAGTGTGCCAATGGTAAGTGCCACAAGGAGTGTGCAGGAAGAGATTTGAATTTGCTGTGTCCTAACTCCAGGCATTATACAGTCTGAAAGCCCTCTTCACTCACTTAAGTTTAATTGCACAAACCATAAAAGCTACCACCCAGCTCTGGAACTGACTGATCCAAACCCTAAGTGCTTCCCAGCCCTCCCAGCGATAGAGGACAGTGGATTTGGATTCAGGTATCGGAAGTTCCCAGCTGGCAAAACATAAAAGCTTGAAACTTTTAAAGTCTAGTAGGCTGCTCTCTTTCAATGCCTGTGTATGAAGGGTGTGAGGCTTGTTACTTGCTGCTACTGAGTCACTGGGATGCAGAACTTGGACTGAAATATTGGGAAAGTTCACAGCTCCAAACTGACCTGACCCCTACTGATGCCTTAGGTTTTAGCTTTTATATTTTTCAGATTCTGTACAGCTTTAGTGTGTAGTTCTGAGCTTCATATTAAGGGATGGTAAGCTCTCTTCACAGAGTAGCTAGACAAAACAATTCCTTTTCTATCTTGGGGCCAAGGACAACTGATCCAAATTTCAGGCCCAAGAGCATAAACAACAGTAGACTGAAGAGAGAAAAACAGGGATGGGACTTCATAACCTAAAGCTGTAACTGGACAATTAACTCCAATATGCAAATGGATCAGAACTTACAAAAGTGAGAGACCTCGTGCCCAGTCATCAATTTTGTGACCATTTTGGGTTCACCTTGGGTGCAGCCCTGGCTGGGCTCTTGTACTGCCCAAGGTGCATCCATTGAGGCCTTTTAATAAATCCCTACTTTGTTCCTTGACTCCCTCTAGCCTCTGTTCTAGGTCAGCCTTCACAAGGCATCACTACAACTTGGGATGCCTGTGTAAGCACTATATGAAATGTAACTGTAAGGTCAGGTTCAAAACCTTAAGATTCCAGCACTGTGAGAAATAACTTGAAAGAGTTTGGAGGAGTAACTTGCAAGAGTTTAGAGGACTAATAGGAAGTAGAGACTTAGCTAAAAGATACCCAGTATCTTTGAAGGCAAGAGAATCTCAGGATGTGGCAACTGAATAGTCAAATATTGCAACAGCCTCAGATACTCAGAGATTTTCCCACCCACTACCAGGCAGATGAGTTTGGAAACATCAGCATTCACCCTGCAGACCACCAAAATGGAGTGCTCTGTGAGAGACCACTTACAGGGACAGAAATCCCTGAGGTGCTTCAAACCTCATTTCAAGTTACCAAAGTAGTACAGCAAAGGCAAAAGGGAGTGGTAAAATTGAGAGATGTGGAGGACAAAAGGCAGAAAGAAGGATACAAATCCAAGACAAATAAATATTGAGCACTGTCTCACTTCTGAGTTTTCTTCAGTGTACACAGCCTACTCTGCTGGACTTTTTCTTTCCCTGCCAGCCTGGCATAAGCCCAAATTAAAACTAAAGCACATTTTTCACAATGCAGGTTTTCCCCCATATCTCATCCTGTTAGTGGTGTTGGACATGGATAGCTAATATAATCAAGAAAGTAAGCACTTGAGTAAAGCTTGGAGTAAAGATCAGGAAAGCAAAGGTTATGGGAGGTGGGAATGGTCACTGGATACTTGGACAGCTTGACATGATTGACCTCATGGGGAAAAAAACCTAGAATAGAAGCCATAGGGTGTTGAGGGAAAATAAATAGCAGAAGAGGTTTATTGTCTCCTTGCACACATGCACAGCATTAGGTGAAAACACAGAAAGTGAGATTGCATACCTCACGATTGGTTACGGGTCAGGCTGTCACCTCACATTAAATCATCTTACTCAACAAGCAAAATCTTTTGCTGGGTAACTTTTCCCCAAATGCTCAATTTTTCTCCTATCAATTTTTCCTACAACAGTAACTTTCTGCTTGAGGAAAAGCTGATGTTTATGATTACACTTCCAAATGCCAAAGTTCCCCAAGAATCAGAGCAGACCCACGATTACCTGACAAGTATACTATTTTAAAATCTCTTGCAGCAAAAAAAAATCGATGGTGAGGCAAAAGTATACATAAATAGCAGTCAGCTTGGTGTCATTATCCCAAATACAAAAACATTTGGGGACCTCTTTTATGTGCTGAATATTTCATTCAGTCCTGCAGTGCAGTGACTCCCTAAACCTTCTCAAGCTGAGCTCTGCTTTTGAGGCTCTAATTTGCTGTTGCCATGACATTGTTAATGTCTGAATTGCTTTTTTTAACCACTTTCTTCCTTTTTTTCAATCTCTTGCAGAGGCATTCTGAAATAGTGGGCATGAGCTGATCTTGTGGAACAGCCTGTGTGTCCTCAAAAGTAACAGAAGAGTGTTCATTTTTACAAGCTTTTTGGCTGATAGAGTCCTGATGGATGGATAATTACAATTCTGATGGATGATAGCTTTTTAATTGGAGAAACCACAATGAACCTATCTGACTTAAGTGAGATCATTTTGGCTTTGGTGGGGGAGGGGAGAAGGGTGGGGGGCTATCTAATCTCATTTTTTTCTTAAATAATGACAATCAGAAAAAATGTTATTAAAAAGAAGAAGCATCCTTGTTCTCTTATGCTTAATTTGGCTTCCAGAGTGAGTAGAATGTACAGGATAACATTAAGTTTCTCAGCAGTGAGTTTATAAACATACTTGCTTCCCAGATCCAAGTAAGAAGGTCATCCTTAGCAGAATGGCATTACTTGCTCAGGAACATTTTTTGCAGGAGATGTACTTCATTAATGGGGTAATAGCTTCCAGTTGCCAGGCTTCTTAATAAAACAGCAGCATTTGCTGTCCAAGGGTTTTAAGATTATGGTTTTGGTCGTTATGAAGAATAGGTCAGTTCAGCTCAGCCTCCCTGGGCTTTGAATCTTCCCTCTCTCTGATCAGCCAACCTGGATATGCCCATCCCTTTGAGACTCAGATGGCACAAACACTCCCATTTCACCTGTAACAGCAGCTACCCCAGACTGGCAAATTCCCTTCTGCCAGGGAGGGAGGGAAGATGGAGCCCAGGCTGTCTCTGCTGCTTTCTAAAGGGGCAGATCTCAAGAGCCTTCTGAACCTGAAGCTGAAGTGACACAGCTGAGGTCACCTGCTGTCAGCTCCTCCTGGCAAATGAGTCCAGTACTAGTCCCAGTTCCTATCCCAGCACAGGCTTGAGACAGACTCCAAAGAGGAAAAGGTGGAAAAGGGAGACACAATCCTCTACCACCAGTATTTTGCCTTTGGGGTGTGTATCTGGTTACCAAGGCTAGAGAAGTGGGAAATGTTTAATGAGAGTCCAAACTTTAAAAAAAGTACCAAGCTTGACAGAATGAACAGCATATTCTAAGTAATGTAATTTAGTTTTAGGTGGTCCTCTGAGGAGCAGGATATTGGATGTGATGAGCCTTATAGGTCCCTTCCAGCTGATACTCTGTGATTCTCTGATCCTCTAAAGGCACTATTGGGATTGTAGATGAAACTTTAGCAACTGTCACGACACAGAAGACAGGCAGGAGAGGGATGATAGTGCTCAGAGAGCTGTCCTTAGCTGTCAGATGTGGACCCTGCCAGCTCCCAGGAAGGGGCTGATAGTGGGGCATACTGTGACACTGGTAGATCCCATGCTGTGAGCTGGGCTGTATTGTAACACAGTGGCATGTGCAGCAGTGATGCCTCTAATTGGCACTGGTTTAAATCCTGACAGACCAAGCAGAGATCCAAACTAGTTGCTCCCAAATGTTCACTCCAGCAGGAGAGTTGTTGTTTCCTTAATGCCCTGGCCAGATGCAGTTGGTGTCATTTCAGTTTGATGTTTGCTGAGTGGCTCTAACCTGGGCAATTTCTTGAGCAAAGACTCCTCTCTCACTAGGGCTTTCTCAAGTCAGTGATAAAATTCCTATTCAATGAAAGAAGAACAGGTCCACAAATGTTAGATTTCTTGGGGCCATACAGAGTGCAAACCACTACTCAAAAACTAATAATCCTGTAATGGCTCTAAATATTTCCGTGCTTCAGTCTCAGTTTTTATAGGTACATCTGAAAATAAATACTGCTCTTAGAATGCACTGACAGTGACATCTGAGTACTTCCAGGAACCTACACTATAAAAATGTCTGCCCACCACTGAAAGGAACACAGATCGACATTTCAGATAACAAACAAATGCCTTTGATTTTCTCTGTGTGCCAAGGAACACTGATATTGTCTCTGTCTCCTGGGCATTCCTCAATGTGCCTCATTAGAACGTTATGAAATGTTGCTCTATTTGTTCTGTTGTAAAATACCAAAACAAGCCCTGGGGCCAGATTGACTCCAAGGGAGCTGGATGTGCTCAGGCTGAGGATTGGCCCTGTGCATGGGGATGGTGTGGCTGGGGCAGGGAGGGCTGGGAGAAGAGGGGGAAAAGGGAGAGACACTCCTTTGGCACCTCCCTGCTGTTTTCTTCCAGTAGCTCAGCTAAGGAAAGCCCTAACCTGGAGCTGCTGCTTTTTAACGTAGAAGCTTGACAAGACCAGTTTTGCTGTATTAACACACATCTGCAGGATTTCAAAGGTTTCAGCTTCTAAGAAAGAGGTGGAGGCAAAGGCAGATAGAGAGCACTTTTAGAAAGGGTTGTTTTTCTGAAGTTGGAACTCTTAAACTAAACAGATAGCTGAGAACATCTGAAAATATCATGTTTGGTTCTTTTTTTTTTTTAAGTAAATGCTTGCAAAGAGCAAACCAGAGATCCAAGGTTAAAACATGCATGGAAACACTTTCTATGGCTAATTTTGCCACTGCATTTAACAAGTCTTTGGTGTTCACACCTACTACGAAGTTTCCTAATGATCCAAAGTGGTCATCAGGTCTGCACAGACAGGGTGAACAGTTGTACAAACAGTCACTTACAACACATAGAGAATCAGCCCACACCTCTTCTGCTATTCCAGATGCCAGTGTGTTAAGGGGAATGTCTAATCCTGCCCTGTGCTAATCCCATCATGTTTGCTTAACTACATTAGTCCAGTTACTCCCAAGATCTTTCCCTCTACTATGAATAATCCTGAAGCTCAAGTGGCAAAGGCCCATTTCCATTTTTAGAGATTTAAATGTCAGCCACAAACTTAGATGTTAGATTGGTCTGGAGAGCTACCAAATATGGACTCTTCAAAATTCAGTCCTTTCAAAAAGGTCAAAAGTGAATGGGATTGCAAAATCTCCTCTAGCCTGGCAAGCTTGCTCTGAGTTGCCATGCTTTGGACTAAGTGAGTCCAGACTTTGGACAGAGCTTCAACAGTGTCTTTTAATCCTGGTATGTCAGACATGGTGATGGGATGTTGCCATGTGGACTCACATCAGCTTTATGCACAAATCAAAGAGGAGCATAATTGCTGGCTTCAAACCCTTGAAGAGTTTGCCCTGCATGATACAGTTAATACAAAACTCAAAAATACTGTGATGGAACAAATTAGAGTGGCGTGAAATAGGATTGTAGTTACAACATCTAATTAGAAAGCACTGTGAATTATACACTTTTTATTCTATGTAAGCCGGATATAAATAGGACAGCAAGATAGACCAACAAAAAGTTGCTTCTTGAAACCTGCAATGCAAAAGAGTATTATAAGATCAGCTCTTTCACCAGAAACCAGACCACTTTATGGCTCTGGTTAGCCCTGGATAGCCCTGGATAGCTGATTCCCAGGACAGAAAAGATTAGTTTCTCTGGTTCCACATGTCCAAAGTAAGTATTCCAGTTTATGTTTTCTTCTGGGTAGAGACTAAAGAGATTGTTGATAAAAAATTTTTAAAGTTTTTGCTTGAAAATGAGCTACTTTCACTGAGGAATCATCTCTCAACCTACTGCACCTGTATCAGTCCAGCAGATATAGAGGGTTGTTGATACAGAGGGCTCCTGGACCTAAGGCTCTGTTCATAATGGGTATGTCTCTATTACCTGTTTGAGGACTTTCTCTCTGGAGCACCTGGCTATGGTGGTGGCAGCAGAGCCTCACTGTGTAGGCTGCTGAGGTTTAGCACAACCTGCAAAAGTATCTGCCTTCCTCCATCTACACATTAAGATAGAAATGGCTTTGCTGAGTCAGGTGTCTTAGAGCTGGCTGTCTCCAGCATCCCTGGACTGATGTGTGAAGAAGGCAGGATGGCTGCTTCGGAGATGGTGGCAACGTGCAGACCCAAAGGAAGTGTCCCTTTCCCCTCTGGCACTGTGTGTTTGCTACAGGACCTCTATTCCTGAATGAACACTCAGGGATTCCCTGCGCTGACATCTCAGTGTCCTGGCATTATTTCTGTGAGACAAACCAACTCTGTTTGACATTTAATAAACTGATCTGGTTTTAGTTTTGTTTGCCAGTGAAGTACCTTATTGCCACCACAATAGAAGAACATTGATAAAAGCATGGGAAAAGCAGGGTTGGATTACCCCTAGCCTTGTCTGGCTGTTGTGTGCAGAGTGGCTGTCAATCTGTACGTGTGTGCCGCCAGGACCGTGGGGCACTTTGGTTTTGACTCGGTACGAGAGACACAAAACATACAGGCAGGCTGCCAGTGTTTCTTTCCTAACATCTCACCTTAGAGGGTGGAAAAAGAAGCCCAACTCCAGATAAACAGCCTTGGGCAGTGTGTACAGAACAAAAGGTGTCTGGCTTCTGCCTGGGCTTTCAAAGGGGTGCTGAGCAGCAGGTCTGTGCTCAGGGAGTGCTGGCAGTGAGCACAGCGGCGCTGCCCTCTCTCCGCAGAGGGGCACTGCAGCGTTTTGAAGCCCGGGGATGAAGGCTTGGTGTGAGGATGGTCCACGTGAGCCATCTGCCCTCTTGGGTTGCTCCCTGCCATGTTGTGTGTTGTATCTGCAGAGGCAGAGCCTGCTCTTGGAGCCAAGCCATTCCCAGAGATAACGGATGGGACAGCTTTAGCCCTGTTTATTTCAGTCTGTCCCAGCCAAAAGCTCAACTTGTGGATGAAAGGAATAGCTGTTCACAGAGCTAGGAGAGTACATGCAGATCTGACCTTTAGAACAACCTTTTGCAGCTACAGAGATGCTACGTTTATCACTCCACTACTTGCTATTCTATGTAGCATTCAGCTAGAATCTACTGCCCCTTTCTTTCCTGTAAGAGCTGCAAACAACCATCTAAGGATCTTTGCTGGTGGTCCTGAACATGAAAATGGATCTCCTTTTTTTCCACACATCAAGCCCTTTATTTCTGACTGCTCCTAGCATATGTCCATTCAGATTTAGGTGCTGGTCACTGCTTCAGCTGCCCTGGATTTACAGCTGTAATTTCCTGTGTCTGCATAAAGATGCTGGTGGTTCAGCAAGTTGTTTCACACAACATTGTGATGTCTGGTTCAAGCTCAGAACTATGGTAACCCTCAAGTCTCTGTGGCTCTGTAAGAATTTAATCTCTCAGTGCCACCACCTTTATCATGGGCATTAATGGACACTTTTCATTAGCAGTCTCTCTTTCCAGGCCAACTGAGAGGAAACAGAAATGAAGTTGGTGTCTCCCTGTGGATCAGGCTGCCATTTGCAGAGGGTACTTGAGCAAAGCTCACCTGAATCCTGCCACCTGCCTTGAGAGGAAGCAGTGATACTTACCCCAGCTCCTGCCCCAAAGGAGAGGAGCTGTCTGGTTCAGCGAGGAAGATCAGAGTGAATCAGCATTGCCTCTGCTCACCTGATGAGGCCCCACTCTTCAGCCCATAGATGATCCCTCCTCTCCAGAACAGCCAAGAGAAGAATGCAGTTCAGTGCTGGCGGGGGAGATTAGGGACGAACTGGAAACTGCTCTGGCACTACTAAACCTCCTTTGTGGTTTGAGTGTAGCAAACTGATCAGCAACTTGTGGTCTGAACTAGGAGCTGCATAATCAGTATGAAGTGAAATCTGATTTTTCTGGCTCGAGGAACTTGCTGGACTCATTCTTTCCAATCCCAGGCAGTTCCCTCTGGCTTCTTATGGAAAAGGGCTTAGAACCACACAGTGTGCTGGTGCTGCCTTGACAGATATAATAGGGTTTGCATGGGCTGCTGGGGAGAACATCTGTTTACATCTGGAATTTAGCTTGCAGAAAGCTGGTGCTTTGTGGTGGAGTTGGCTCCTGAGCTCAGTTCTCCTCCTAAAGGGTCACTGAAGACTCTTGAGCACTGGAACTAATTTCTGGCAGCCTCTTGGAGGATTTCAAGGCAAGTCAGATAATGATAGTATGGACTGATAGGCTTCCCCTTCCCATCAGCCTTTACTGTTTATTTGCTGTCCACTCTTCCTTTGCAAAGTTGATGGCAAAGGAGAAAAGGACAGTGCAACAGCCTGTTCACTCTCTCCATCCTTTGCACTCTTGGATTAGCCTGGAGATATGAAGCTGAAAATGTCTGCTGGCAAGCAGTGTGACCCCAGAACCTGTGGTCTTACCTGCCCAGGATTTTAGGGGACAGATGATTAGTGGTGAAAAGGCAGCTCAGAGCTGCTGCTCCCTGTGTGGATTACCATTAGCAGCTCACTCCTCCTCATCTTCTTCTTACAGATGTATCACTTGGTCATGCTTTCTGGTAGTTTGGAATGTGGTGGGCATGGCTTGCTCCTTGGCCGTGCTGTGCAGCAGTGCCTGGGGAAGGACAGCTGGAGCTGTCTGTGTGGTGGCATGGCTGGCTTGTGGTTAAAGGCAGCTGGGGGACACTGAGCCCAGACACTGCATGGGCAGGGCCAGGCTTTGCACCCTACAGCTCTTTCGGGAATGGAAAGAGGAGAGCCAGAAAAGGGGTGTCACCCCAAGAGGTGGCTTTTAAGCTGATTCAATGTCTGTGCATACCTGACTGAAATAAGCACAGCTGTGGTTTGGGTCTGGTGCGTCTTGGTTTCTGAAACCTCATGGCCTGGGGAACCTTGATGCTGAAACTGCTCAGAGTCCTCATGCTGGAGAACAGGGTTCCTCCTCCTGGTTTGCTGTGCAGGGCTTTAGGGTTGGGATTGGTGTAAATTTTTCGCTTGTGTCACCAACAAGAAATAGAAGATGCTCAACACTTGGTCTGCTAAAGATCATCTGATCCAAAAGCTCAGCCCTGCAGAGCCTTACATGCTGCTACAAATCGTCCTAGAGCCTTCCCCGAGGTTCTGTTCTTGAAGAGAAAGTTGAGGATATAAGGATTTTTGCCTACTCACTGGTCATAAGACTTGCCTGAACTTGGCTCACAATCCACTGTAATGCTGAATATGGTCTTTTCAGCCTTGGTACAACTTTTGCCTCTGGAGCAAATTAAAGAAGGCTGCAGCAGCAGCATGCACACCCTAACTGCAGACAGCAGATTTAACCTTGTGCCATTACCTGGGTGAAAGATCTCACGAGTGGAAGTGAGTGTGGGAAGACTCAAAAGCCACAGCAGCTATGAGATGCAGAACTTGAACTCGCTAGCAAAAGGTGTCCATCTTGGTGGAAGCTGCCTGCAATGTGCATTGAGGGCAGCTGGAGTAAGACAAAAGCCTATTTAAAACCAAGGAACTCATATGAGGATGGCACAGATATCACCAGTCAGAAACACACCCATGGCAGAGGAACTTGGCAGGAGAAAAGATTTCTAAAGCTTATAGGACCAATAACAGCAATTACAAAGAATAAAAGCTGGCTGTGAGACCTTTGGCTAATGTGCTGGTGAGGTGGTGAGGAAAAACTAGCCTAAAATTCCCCTGTCTTTGACATCCACAATGTCACACCACACCTCCACAAAGGCTGTGTTGCAAACCTGCCCTGCACAAAAGACAAAAAATTCCACAAATGGGATGACATGGAAGGGAGAAACAGAGGTGAGACCTGCTCCTCACTTGGAAGAAATGAATTTGTAACTTTACAGGACTAACTCAAACTTCCTGGATGATGTCTACTGGCACCTCTTTTCTCTCAGAAAAACAATCTTTTATTGCCTGTAATATCATCTACCAGCACTAAAAGCTCTCACAATTTTAAATAAAAACACAGTAAAATTGGCAAGCCAAACACTTTTGTGGACTCAGAAAACTCTACTTCTCTGCCACCACCTCCTTTTGCTTGGCTTTGATGGCCTGGACAGAGACATGGGTGGGAGCAGGGCCGAGCTGTGACCTACAGGGAGTGAGCATGGCTGGGTCCTGCTGTGCCCTTCCTGAGGAGGACTGGGCAATGAGGTTTCTCCTCTGGAGCACAGCAGATGCTGGCAGTTAGAAGGGAACAGGATGGGACCCTTTTTCCTTCCCAAACACATACGGGAATTTTCTATTTATAATGTATAATTATATAATAAATTTATAAATTTATTNTTATTATTACATTATAATAAATTTATAATTTTATTTTAGAGATGTAATTCTGTATCCTCACTCATTGCTGGATGCTTCTTTTCCTCTGTGCAGTACAGTCCCCTCCCATCCCTACTGGTAAGACCTCATCAAACCAGAAGCAATTTCTCTGGAGGACAGTCTTGCTCCAGTTTTACTGTCAGACCAGCTAAGTATTCAACACATGACCCTACAACCTGAATACCCAACTGAACATCTGTAAGGTGTATTCAGCACATAAGATTGACTTAGTACCCCCCTTCACATAAATGAACAAACATCTTCCCAGGGAGGTTCCAAATACAGAAAGGTGGGTGACAACTACCCTGAGCATTTACTGTAGGATTGCTCCTGTGTGTCACTTGAGTCTCCATTCCCACGATCTCAGTGTAAATCAAGAGTAATTCCCCTCTAATCAATGGAGTTAATCTAGTCTTAAACCAATCTGTAGGCAAATGAGGACTTAATTATACATAGCCAACCTAGGGGAATTATTTCTTAGTAAGGGAAAAGTATCTAGCAACAGTCTCACCGTCAACACAGATACAATGTGTGGCAAACCAGAAACTCCTACAGCCCTGGAAAACGAATAGCACAGCAAAAAGGAAGAAATGTGTTCAAAGCCTGTGGGTGAGATTTTCTTTGGCTCCTGAGTGGGTTTTGACACTTGGAAGGGATGTGCTGTGCTGTGCTGGGCTGTGCTGTGCTGTGCTGTGCTGGGCTGTGCTGGGCTGGGCTGGGCTGGGCTGGGCTGTGCTGTGCTGGGCTGGGCTGGGCTGTGCTGTGCTGTGCTGGGCTGTGCTGTGCTGGGCTNAAAAACTTTGGAGATAATTTGTCTGGCCTCTGCTGGGCTGTGCTGTGCTGGGCTGGGCTGGGCTGGGCTGTGCTGGGCTGTGCTGCCTGGAGCGATTCCGGGGTGATGTGATGCAGATGTGGGTCTCTGCTGGGGAAGGATGAGCTGTCCTGGGGCCCACAGTGACTATTTATCAAAAACCCTAAACCAGACACAGGCTAATTCACATATCCTGCACTTTTTTCATCCACGTTTTCTCTCTGAATTTGACCGCAAGGCTAAACATTGCCAAGGTGCAAAAGGATACTGTTTCACAGCAGATCTTGAGGCTTTGCTGTTTCTAACCTTCATTTTGAGCTTGATTCTTTCCTTCCTTTCAATAAAACACCAAGAACTTCTGCCCAGTCATCTGCCACAGCAATTCTGACCTAGGTGAATGGCATCTTTGAGCTCCTGCAGCCCTGGGTGAGGCTGGTCCCTGCTGCACTGCCAGGCACCCTCACATCCAATTCAGTGAGTGAGACTGAGGTCAAAGCAGTAATTATAGCTGTTAAATGAGTTCCCTTGTGGTATCTTTAATCAGTTATTACCAAGGTACACAATACTGATTAATAGCCTCAGTAAAACCTGTATTTGGGTAATAAAGTCTTCATGTGTGGCAGACATTCTGCCACCCCCATGATTGATGCAGTGCAAGGGACACGTTTGAGGTGCCACCACCCCACTGTGCCTCTCAGTGATGGAAGGCAGCCACTGCACTCTCAGCTGGCTGATCCAGCCTACGAGAAGCAGCTGCTCACTTTGGAGGGACAGGGTTCCCCTTGGGTGGTGTGGGGCTTGGGCACAGCGTGGGCACATTTTAGCTTCCTTAAAGGCAGCAATCAGCTGGGAGCTCAGTCCTTGCCTCACCAGCTCAGCAAAATTCCCCTTTTGGAAGGATGGGACTTTACAGCCACAGGCCATGAAATGGCTCCTCTGCTCCAGTGTGCTCCCTTGTCTGGGTTCATTCCAGGGTGTGAAGGGAGTGGGCTGTCAGCAAGGCCTTCACACAGCTCCCTGCTGAAGCTGACAGTGAGACCTGCTCTCACAGAGTGCGAGGTGGCCGAGGTTCAGTGTGCCCTTGGACCTGGTGCTCCTGCGAGGGCACCTGCCAACCTGCCCCTTGGGGGATGAACTGTTTTGGCCAGAGCAGACCATGGCAGAATAAAAAAAACCCTGAGTTTGTGAGCATCTGCTGTAAGCAAGGAACATGTTCCATATTCCGTGTCCCTCCTCTCCCATGCGCTGGGGCACAACAAAGCAGCTGCTCACACTCTCCTGCCTCCATCCCAAGCTGTGTTAACCCCAGCCTGCCTGTGCTCCTGCCATTTTGGAGCAAAGACTACCTCTCACCACCATACCTGAATAAGCATCATACAACAAAGCCAAAGGATATTTCCCTTGTTTTATGCCTTTTTGTGAGTTATGCATCAGAGTTCTGTTTAAGGCCAGGAATACCCTATACAAATGTTTTCATTTTACATCTGGAGACATTCAAGTAATAGGAACATCATAGAAGGCATGTGGAAAATAAATATTTTTAATGGCATTCCTAAAACTGGTGAGTAAGCAGCGTGACTCAGCAGTGCTTCCCAACATTTCCCAGAAGAGATGGAAATAAATCTGCTTAATAACTGACATGTATCTGAAATGTGCTGAGTAGTTAGTAGTTATTTGCAATTGCTGCTTGGAGAGCTGACTTGCAATCATACCTGAAGGCAGCATCCTGCCTATGCAAGGCAGTGGCCAGATGCAACCTGAACTTCAGTCTCAAACATGATGGTGACTTTCTGGAAGGACTTCAGCAAGTGCCTGATCACCCATGCAGTCAGAAACACATCTTTGAAGCCTTTGCCATGCCTGTGTTTAACTTCAGTGCCTCTGTTGAGAGTACATCAAATACCTAGATTCATTTTTTTGTCCTGGCTTATAAGCCCTTCAATCCCTTTATGGACAGAAAGGCTCTAGTGAAGGACAGACATCATCTGCCTGTGTTCACCAACAGCAGATGCCACCCAGGGCAAGGCCACTGCCACCTGCTTTGTGGGGAGTGGCTGTGCTGAGCCCCTTCCCATAAGATGGAATCTGCCTTGGCCTGGCTGTGCCATCCACAGAAGGAGTGACTGGGGTGTGCAGCCAGCTCTCTCCTGACCCTAGACCCAGGAGATGCCAGGAAGCCCCTTTTCAGGGAAAAAAGTTTTCCCCTTCTCAGAGGTCTGCTCCATCTGCCAAATATTTTTGAACAGTTTGTCTTTCGTGCTGTCCCACTCTGGTGCTTTCCAGGGGCTCCCAGAGAAGCTGTATTCCATCAGTATCTTGTGGGAATGGAAAGCAGCACTCCCCCTCTCATTAATTTGCCACAAATGTTACAGTCCCATGTCTGCTTCACCCTCCCCTCTGTGCCTTTTCCCTGTCACACCATGACTCTGGCAACCCTAACTGTGGCTGCATTTGAATAACAAATCTCAGGTATAACAAATACAGGGGAAGGCAGACAGCCCTTCTTCCAAGGAACAGGAATGGGTGAGGTTTCTTTCTTCTTTTCAAACTAAAAACATTCCCTGCATCATCCAAAAAGTCAGTATTAAACCCATAAAGCTCATGGAGGAAAAATACATCCCTCTCTCAGTGAAAAGAGAGAGCTTGCACACAAGGAGGAGGAAAGCCTTATCTCCCTTTTGCATGGGGTCTGCATTTTCACAGATGAATGGGGGTGTTGGACAGTTTTAAGGGAGGTGAGGATGCTTTTCAAGGATACTTTGGAGGACTAGGTTGTTAATTCCTCAGAAATCAAGGCTGAAATGGCAGCTGACGGCAGAAGCACCATGAAAAAACTAACATCTCTAGAGATTGATTTACACCTGAAGAGGCTGTCTTCCACCACCCAGGGAACAGACAATGCCAGGAGAACTCACCACAGATGCTCTTCATCTGGTGGTTGGCTGAAGAGGAAAGCAATACCCATAATTTGAAAATTACCTTTTGGGTATTCTCTATTTTCACTGATCCTCCTATACATAAATGTCCTCAGACCCCTCTTATCACTACACTCATCTAATACCCAAAGGGATGGGTAGTCCTTCAAGAGCAGACTGCCCTGATCTCTCCTGATACCATGGAGAGAAGAGGGAAAGCACTATGAGCCCAAGCTCATCTCTGATTTTAATTTCCTCTCCCGGCACCAGTGACTGCTGCCTTGTCCTCTCATTGTGCTTCTCTGGGAATACTCTGACACTGTCTTCTTTAAAGCATTCTTTAGGTGGTGAAAGATGAGATTAGACTCAGTGTGGATCTTGGAGTTGGAAAGAGGTGACTGTGGTCTCTCTCTTATCAATGATCTCCTGAGACATCTCTTTATGTTCTGATTTTCTTCAAAAGAAAATTGATAGTTTTAATTGATGGAATCTGTTATGGTCAGTGCTTTTGTAGGACATTTACCTATAAGACTCATCTCAGAATTAGGAAGGCAGCATGGATAGCAAGTATCACCAACCTTACAGTGCCTGGCTGATGCCAAATGTTCACCAAAGAAACAGATCTGGTGGCATTTTAAGGTGTGACTACATCTCTTATTCTCATCTGGCTCCCTGAGAAATGATGCTGAAGTGCTTCACAATACTTTTTCTCCCTAGAAATGTGTTTCTTAGGAACAGATTTCTGACTGCACAGAGGGACTGGAAGACCAGGTCAAGTTCTATTCCATGCTGTCCCCTGACTGCTGTCCATTCACCATCCGTATCCAGGAGAACCCAAAAAGCAGACCCAGTGTTTACTTTAAAATGAGGGTTGCCATGCCAACATCATGGATATCATCCTGAAACAGGACCAATGTGAAAAACATCAAGCTGGCACATCAATGCTCAGCAAGGTGGCACTTTCCAGCGAGCCGCCTTCCCCACGACGCGTTTCCAACGTGCTACGCGCCTGCCGCCCACTCTCCCTGCCTCCCTTTGGATCCATTTCAAGAGGGCTCCTTCATTCTTTAGGAATTTTAACTAAAACTGGTACATTGGGCCACCCTGGGGAAGTTTGGTTTTTTTGGGCTCTTGTGAGTGATTAACAGTCCTCTGCTGAAAGAAAGGTTACTGGTACAGCCTCTGGTGCAGCATTGGCCATGTGGTTCAGTCACTTGCCCAGAGCATCCAGCTGTTTCTACTATTACTACTACATTTTCTGGCCATTATGTGTTTGTAGCCATGACTCCAGCAGCTTTTTCTCATTTCTGATCACTATCTTTATTAGCAGCATGAGTACAGCAAAGCAGACACTGGTTCTGGGGGATCTGTTTTGCCATGTGAAGATCACCGTATGTTACAGACTTGATGATCACGACTTCAGCTCTGCAGGAGCACAGAGCCAGGCTGTACTGCTGCTGCTGCTGCTGCTGCGCAAGGTCTCCCAGGTCCAGCCACAGGTCTCAGCTGACTTGGCTGGGATCCCTTCTGGTTATGACAGAGTTTGACTCTCCCTAAGAGGCAGAGCAAAGGCATGGAAGTAGACCATTCCAAACTCTTTCAGTGCTATCATAAACTGCCTTTGTGCTCTGCTGTTAATTTAGTACTATCATTTATTAGGCAAGATCTTGTATTTTCAGGGGTTCATGGGGTTTTAAGGAGGAAAATATATTAGTGGAATGTAGAAAGTGCTGCTTTGTTTAGAGAGACTCCAGAGATGGTGCCATGAGGCATGTGGGTCATGCCCTGTGACCATCCAGGCAGAGCTTACTCTGGGCTTTCCCTTGTTCTTTGCTGTCTCCCTCTTTCTCCCATTTTTTTCTCCCTCATTTTGCAGCAAAGATTCCAAATACATTGGCCATCTTGGCCGGCAACAAGAAGCATTTCTTGAATGAGCCAACCATCTCCCTGGCAACAAGGCAGGCTGTGACAATAACAAGTGCTTTCCTCTCTGTTTCACGTTTCCCACCTCTCAAGAAATGCCCTGCCCTTTATTTGTTCCCCACCCCTCAGAAACACGAATAATGGCAACTGAAATGGGCCTTGTGGAAGGACCAAGAGGGAGGTGTGTGAGAAAGATGGCTGCAGGATGGCTCCACTTAATGGAAAAGTGACAGAGCTTTATGAAGGGCTGGCTGAAATATTTGTCCTGGACAGTTACTTGGTTATTTGTACTGGTCTGATATAGTACAGCAAATATGATTAAATGTGAGCTGTGACTATTGCAAGAAGACATTGTCTGCAGCTGGATATCTGGACAAATGCTGACACCAGGTAAAAAATGGCATGTCTAGTGACACCTCTTTATTCAATTTTCCCTTTTCTTCCACGCCATCCTGCTCTTCTACAAAGCAGCCCTAAGTTCCCATCACTTACAACAGCAGACCAGCAAGGACTGGCTGCATCCTCAGTCAAGCAGCACAAGCCCAGGAATCCTGTGTCCATCCCCCAGATCACCCAGATAGATAAGGGAGGTTTCCTACCAGCACAGCAGTGCCTGATTAACCTCACCTGCCCTCCCTCAAGTTATTAGCAGCCTTTTTGCATTTCTGAGAAATCTTGGGTTGGGGACACAGTAGGAGCCAGCTGGTCCAAACAGATACCTGACTCAAATGAAGCAGCACAATATCTTGAGCTGACAAGTACAAAAAGGCAGTTACGCAGAGCAGATCTTATGAAAGAGAGATCCTCCCCCACACTGCTCCCCTCGGGCGCCTGGAAGGCAGCAGGTGACAGCGGCTGCGACTTGGCTCCTGCCACTGCCAAGCAAGAACAAGAGGAAGAGGGCAGCTCCTAAAATCCCCTTTTGGCATGTGCAGAGGGGAAGGGGCTGGAGGCACCAGGTTTCTACAAGCACCTCTCTGTTCAGAAGCAGATTTGACGCAGACCTCTTTGCCAGCCACCCCGGGTGGGCTGTTCAGTTACACTACAGAAGGGTTTTCTGCAAGGCTACCAGCCAGTATTTTAAAATGTCCCAGCACATCTTTGTTTGGCTCACAGTTCAGGAGTTGCAGACCGTACACAGCAGAAGGTCACCACAGACACATTTTGCTACAAAGTCCAAAAAAGAAAAAAATCCCAGTCAAAATATTTTAACACTTCAGCAGCTTTTTAGTTTTCCTGTTCATAGCTGAAGCAGAGACGTGTCCAGACTTACACTGGGAAAAAGTTCGATGTGAAGATCACTGCCTGCCACCTCTGGACCCCAAGCACTAAACTTGTGACCTCTCACCTCAAACACTTGGATCTGAGCCATGCAACTGATATTTGCATTCTCTATTCAGTACTTTCTGAACAATTTCAGCCTGTTTCTGTCTGGTTTATAAAAATATGAGCATGCTCTACAGCTGCTTTCATACCAGCCTGCACAGGGCAGGATGTCCATTGCAGCCTGGGACAAACCCAACATAAAGACACTCCTCAGGACCCCCAGCCTGGCTGCAGCTCTGGCATTTCACCAAAGTGGGATTGCAAGTCTGCATTTCCAAGCAGGTTCTGGGGTCAGCATTGACCCAGACCTTGTGCTTCTTCTGGCTGAGGTTTCTGAAGCCAGACTTCAGAACCAGATTTTCAAACAGAGATATGAAAATCCATCCTTACCCTGCCCTTCCAGCTTGATCCTTTCCAAACACTTGGACTGACTTCTAGATTCCTGGTTTCAAACCTCCATTTCCCATTTCCTCTGCCTGACTACACTGAAATGGAATCAGTGAGGAGCTTGTTTTATTAATACATTTGCACTTTACAGGACCATTTAATCCAGAGGCTACATGTTACAGCCTGACTCTTTCCTGCCTGTTAATCTGATTATCAAGGTAAGGACTGAGTAGTACCCTACAGACCAGCTGGAGAGTCCTGAGTAGGCAGGCGAGACTAAGCCTCTGCCTCTCTTCCTGT
The DNA here is from genome assembly GCA_013400575.1 of Peucedramus taeniatus. Taxonomy (NCBI): domain Eukaryota; kingdom Metazoa; phylum Chordata; class Aves; order Passeriformes; family Fringillidae; genus Peucedramus; species Peucedramus taeniatus. Next base: position 351,199 of record WBNO01004506.1, read on the forward strand.
GTGTAACCCCTTGTCTTGTCAGGGATCCAGACCCAGGGCAGTGGTGGCCCTGGAGATGAGCAACACCCACAGATGCCACTTCTCCTGCAGCTGGCTCCTGTCTCCTCACTGACTGCTCCTTTTCTGCCCACCCTCTTGTAACACGTGAAGGATTTGTGACTTTGCACTTGCACAGCTTTTCTGGAGTTTCAGCCTGGCCTTCCATGCTGTGCAGTGATAACATGCTGTGAGCTGGCAGGATGTGCTCCTGCCTCCTGTGCTGAAGGTCATGAAACAAGGACCTGGGTGCTGCCCACAGGCCATGAACCTTTTGTGAGCTGGGCAAAGCTGCAAGAAAACCCGCTGCCCTGGACAAGGAGCACACATAAAAGTGAAATCTGACACGTAGGCTGTTTTTTTCTCAACCTGGGGACAAGTCCTTATCAGCAGAGAGGGTCAGTGAGACCTGGAGCATATGCTTTTTGTGATTTATTTTGTCTTTTTAGGTTCTATTTCCTATACTGATCATGGTTTGACCGCCAAAAACAAGCGGGGGGGTTTAGTCTTCCCCAAGTCTTTTCACTTCTATCAGACTAAATACTGGAGGTACAATTATGGGTAGGAGAAAAATGAGAGGATTTGGTTATTTTCTGTCAATAACAACATGCATTTATTAAGTAGGGGAGGTTTTTTTTTTGCTTTGTTCATGGTCAGGGTACCATTTGGGAGGGATATAGGTACAGATCCATCTCCCAGAAAGTGGGATGGAGGAAGCAGTAATGGCCAAGTGGTCTCTGGGGAAAACCTGTCTTAGGCCCAAGTCCCCTCCTTCCCTGCTGCTGAATCAGGCTGGAGCAGCCACAGCCCTGGCTCCCCTTCCTGAGCTCCCTTCTCTTGGGGGCTTAAGTGATGAGTAGGGAAAAATCCCCCACTAAAAGATTTGCATTGGAAACCCTTGGCTGAGGAATGACTTTTAAAATAGAAAAGCTTTGCCTGAAAAGGGATGAACCACGTAGCATAATACTCAACAAATCGCCTGTTTAATGGCCTCTCCTTTTAGCAGCTGTGCATTAATAACAAAAGCAGGGCAGCAGAAGCCATGTGCTTCTTTGTAAGATTAAAATAAATACTATTTCATACTAATACCAGCAACTTTCTGTGCCTAAGAGAAAGGAGCAAGTGGAAGATCACAGCCTGAGAGACTTGGTTTCCTTCCCTTAGTTTCCCTTTTCCCCTTGGTTTCCTTTTCCTTTGTCTGCTGCTGGATGAAGAAATATTTCTGCCATCTATGAAGGGAACAGATAAAGTGAACCACCCTCCTAGACACTGGTTTGGTTTATGGTGGTTTGTGGCAGGTTTATGTCATACAGGCAGCATGACACCACTGTAAGACAGGAGTAATTCCTCCAGAACTACATCTTAGGGGAAACAAGGCTGGGGAGAGCTTAATCAAACTTACTTTTGACTTTGCAAAGCATAATACAAGATCTCTACTGCCATAAAGCATAAATTGAAACAACAGTGGCTCATGCTAGACATAAGGAGAAACTTTTTCATCATCATAAGAGCAGTGGAGCAGGCTGCCCAAAGAGGGTGTGAAGTCTCCATCCTTGAATGATTTCAGACCCAACTGGGTAGAGCCCTGAGCAACCTGGTTTGACCTCACTTTGCCTGAGCAGGGGTTGGGCTCGACACCTCCTGAGCTCCTCTCCAGCCTGAGTTATTGTACAACCCTAGGAACATTTGGCATCTTTTCCATGGGAATATGAACGGACACAACATTTTGTTCAGCTCAGAACTCCACCTCTCGTTCCTGGCAGTCCTGATAACAGCTCTCCTCCTCCACCCCCTGTACTGTGCCAGGCCTGGCACTAAAGCAGTGATGAGTTTTCCCTCCTCAAATTAGGACTTTAGGTGTTTAAAAAAAATAATAATTTACATTTTAAAGCTGTCTGCCACAGACTATTTATCAGACATGGAGAATGACTTGTTTCTGTTTTCCTAGGCATAGGTTTTAGCTGAGTGAGATACGTTGCCTTGCTGAGAGCTGAGTCACTGAGTAATCAACAGATTAATGTATTCAGTTTGAAAGCCATCAGCATTAGTCCTCGGCAAGCTCACAAGAACTCCATTATGGTATCATCTCCACGTTGGGGATGGAAATGTCTCCAGGATTTAGAGTTCCTACCGGAAAATCCCTAGATGCAAAGAAATCAAAGTACCTCTTTGTGACTGGGAGAAATAAGGTACCTTCTCATACAGCAGGATTTTGGCATCCCTTTTAGTGAATGCTTTTATTATCAACACTCAGATAAGGAGTTTGGAGTATGTTGTACATCTGTCATTTGATAGCTACCTAAAAATAGTCATGACAAACTCACTGGCATATAGGACTTTGCCTTTACCAGGTCTTTATTTTGAAATTATTTTATTTCCAGTGAAATGAAGTCGTTTTACCTTCTCTGGGATTGCAGCATGCAAAAAGGGTGGTTTTGACATCATTCTAGGGTTCTGAGTTCCTCTGTGTGAGGTTGCTCTGAACCAGAGATGCAAGGCAGAGGCGGGCAGGGGCACCTCACAGAGGAGCCACTGTTTAAAAATAGGGAGCTGGTGAAAGTAATCACAGACTAGCAACTGTAAAAGGACAGGCTGGCCTAGGTGTGTGGTACAAGAAGGCTGCCAATGATCACATAGCTATTCTGATAAGACAGATGCCAATGCTGCTGCCTAAGAGCCTGTCCATACCAACCTTGCTGAAGTAATCCACCCCCTTGTTTGCAACTGAAATTGCTGTTTGGGTACACTTAAATGGGGGATGTGTGAGTAGAAGCCAGTCAAGCCCCAATTAAGTCAATCCTAAAAGCTTTCCTACATTAGCAGGCTGGTGGAAGGGCTTTGAATGGCAGCAAGACTTCTCCCTAATTCACCAGTCCATGCAGCCTGTGTGTCCAGCACAGGCACAGGAGACAGGACACAGGATACATGTTCTCACTTTTTTCTCAAATCTATCAGTAGATCTGTCTAGGCTATCCCTAGACAACAGATTATTTCTCTTCCCTGGCCTGGCTAGAGCCGGGGCATGAGAGATTGTGGCTTTTGTGACAAAGTGGTCCCCAAGCCAACACTTCCCAGTGTAAGTGTACAAATGGCACATCACATGCAATCGTGTCTCTGTTGTACAAAATGCATGTGCAGGAGGCATACAACAGTGATACAAATCTCCCCTCCCTCCTTTTCCCTCCAAGGCATTGAGATTGTGCAAATGCCTCCTGTTCATGGTCTGGAGTCTCTGTGCCCATGCAGTGATTTTAACTTACCCGTCGTTCCTTGTCACCGTACTCAATGCCCAAGGTATCCATGGCACGGACAATAGCTGCCAGTGACTGTATAGTGTTGCTGTAGACCACTGGCTTGTACTGCTTCACATCTTCTCCAGAGAAGCCATCCTCATGGATGATCCTGAAGAAAATGCAAAGGACAAAAAACTCTTGAGAATGTAATTTCAGTGGGAGAGACATTTAAAAGACAGCTGTGCTCTTCTGAAGAGCACATCTGCTGGCTTGATTCTCTTAATTTAGTCAGCATTTCTTTTTAAACCTTTCTGGTTGTTCACCAGTAGTATGTCTGAGCCCAGTGCTGGAATTAGCATTCCTTTTGCTCTCTATCAAGAAGGTTTTGTGCACAGTTGGTGCATATGGTACCTCCTTCCCAAATGAACTGCAAACGCTGAAGCCTGGAGCACCTTGTGTTTGCATGCTCAGCAGTCACGGGGTGGGGTTTCCAGGTCCAACATTACCTTCCCAGGCAAGGTCTAAGGAAACATGTTCAACGTGGACAAATGACCATCAGATCAGATCTTAACCACTGGAACAAGTGATAGAAACCCTCTATTTCTTATCTAGTCCTTTTAGTAGTAGTAACTTCTGGAGTACCTTACAAAAGGGACCAGAGTCAAAATATCCCTGTACACATGGGGACTCAGGCACAGAGGGGGGAAATGTCTTAGTTATGAAGCACTTAAAGTACTTACCCTCCACACATCCTCCTCCCTCCTTCTCTCTCCTTTAGAATAATTGCTGAGATTTCTGCCTCAAGGCATGTTATGTTATCCCTTCCCCAAGCAAGATGGGAATGTGACCCACAGTCCTACCAGCTCTGTGTGCTGGATTTGCTGTGCATTGGTCTCTATTGAACTATGCAAAGGAACTATTTGATGGAGCAAGTTATTGCAGTCCCTTACTTAGGTCAGAAGACTGACCCCTGTAATTTATTCATCTCTAAGTAACTCCAGAACTAAGTCTGGATGTGTCTCCAAAAACAAGTAGGATTTGCAGAACTAATTGTGTTTGACAATAATTCTTCCCAGTGAAGACATAAGTTATGCCTTAGATGTCGGAAGAGAGGATGATCTGCTTAGCTAAAATGAAATCCATGTTTGCTCATCCTCAGATGCCACTGGACAACAGAGGGTCCTTCAGTAACAGATCTGGTCTCTGATAAAACCTAGCACCCTTTCTGTAACAGGATTTTTGATTCCTTTTTTTTCTAAATCAGATACACAACATCAAAGGTCCCGACAAGTGCTGGCATCCCCTGGGAGAGAGGGAGCAGTAGCTCACACTGTGAGCTTGCAATAGATACAGAGCTGGGATGGAGAATGGGGCTGGATGCCAGCCCAGTGTTATTAACAGATGACTACACTAAGAACAAGGCTGGTAGAAACATGCTGACCAAGACAGAGACCTCCTTCCCCTGATGTGAAGCTCACAGAAAGGTTTTCTAACACAAGTGACTGACTCTTTGCTGTCCCCACCACAACCTTTGCTTACTCAACACTAAATACTGAGCTCCTTGGAGGAGCTGCTCAACAACCCCTGAGTCCTGGAAAAAAAATGACTACAAGCAAAGACAGCCTCAGACAGACAATAATTCAAATCAATTGGTGACCAGGATATTTTTAAGCTACTGATCTGGGGAACTGGGCAGAGCCCCCTGCTTGGGTACCCTCCAGCAAAGGCAAATGTTGCTGGTGTGCTGGAAACAGCACAGGGGGCTGCTGGTTCCCCTCACCTAAGCTGAGGAGAACAGGGGTGGATGAAAACCTGACTCAATAACTACAGACTTGACAACTTGCCTAAAAATTTTCAATAACTTGTTTTGATTTTGATGGAGTTATGGGCAACAGCAGATCTTGTATTCTGTAGCTTTTATTTCCTGTGAATCCAGTGATTGTGGTGAGGTTTGGAACAATAGCTTTTGAGTGATGGGGAAGGAGGTGGGGCAGCAGAGCCATGCATCAGCACTGGATCTCATGGATCATTTACTGTTACTCAGACAAGTTGCTGAACTTCTGGGAAATGTGCTCTTTGCCAAAAGGAACAGTCAACACAAAGAGTTATGGGTGGCACAAGGCAAAAGGACCTGCATCAATTCTGTTTGAATTCAAGAGAGACTGTACAGCAGCACTTCCTCCCAGCTCTGAGCATGACAGCACAAAGCACAGCAGAGCAGGAGGTCCCACGGGTCCCACGGGAGGCAGGCAGGTGGTTCAAGAAAGCATCACCAAGGAATAATTCATTTTTTCTAGATGGTTGGCTTGTGGCTAGATTTTAGGGAAAGCAAGATTAAATGCTGGGTTTTGGGCAACTAAGAGAATGAAACATAAGAGGGGGGAAAGAAAGGGTGAGGACAGGCACAAGGGGCAGTGTAATGGCCTCAAGAGGATGCTGCTGAAATTGGTTTGGTCCAGCTGTTGGTCAGGATGGTGGAGATGGGAGTGATGCCCACAGCTCAGGCTGGATTTGTTTCCAGCTTTTACTGACAGGCATCAACTCAGGAATTCAGAAGGCAAAAAGAGGGCTGAACAACTGTATGGGGAAAGAGGTGAGCTTTGGTTTCTGGTCTTCTTCAGAGTTTAAACCATTTTTAGCTTTATGCCATGAAGCTGGTTACTGACATTTTCACTTCTAAATACTCCAAGCCAGTAAGTTCCCTATTGAGTAACAGGGCTCCTGGTACTGAAGGGGCAGAATTAAGGGATGGAGAGTGGCTCTGGGATCCCTCAGTGAACACAGTGCAGCTGGGCAACAACGCTGCCATCATTCAAACACAGAAGTAAAATGGGTACTTTTAAAGGGGGTAGAAAGAGCATAGAGAAAAAACACCCTGATTGTTTCTGTGTGAAATCTCTCTAGAAGGCAGCCATGGAGACTGAAAGCAGCACTGTGGATGCCAGCATGGAAGTTTTGCTGTGGGAAATACCTATGATGGATTAATCAATCATGCAGTGAGCACATTACCTAATATTTGAGTGAGCAAATCCCCCCTGACTCCTGTTCCAAAGCCTGCTAGGACACTGTGAACTGGTTTATTGTCCTATATGCTTTTCACAAGTGTTTCTCCATTTGCCTGCCTTGGCAATCTGATGGCTCCAATCCTGCAGCAGCTTTTTCCATAGTCCTTTGGAAACATTCATGCTGCCACTCACCTGTTTGGGATACACCTTTGCCCTCATCTGCTGTTGTGCTTCACTGTATAGAGGACATTTAAAGCTCCAACACTACTCCTGGGAGATATCTTGCTATAGGACATGGCTTGAGCCAACTCCTGGTGCCACAGGACGTAAGAAGCAGTGGGGTTTGTGTGCTGTAGTGAGCTGGGAACATTAAAAACATACAGGTGTAGGAACTAACAGAAGTGAGCAGAACACCAAGATTGTAAAGTCTTTACAGGTTTAGGTAGGGTAGGCTACTCCTTAATCAACCTGCAAATTATGGGAGCAGAGGGTTTTCAGCACCAATCCTCTGTTTTCCAAATGGCATATATTTTTCCCAGTGTCCAAATTACAAAGAAAACTTGCAGGCAGGTTCCTCCTTGCAACACTAGAACTGGTTCTCTCCAGGGCAAAGGAAGAAAGGGGATTTAAGAGGATCCCCAGGGGCTGTAGAGGGGGGAGAAAGTGCTGTAATTTAAAAAAGTGATTCTGAGCAATTAAAAAGCCATTTCATTCACCAAGTGACTAATAAAACACTGTGCTCTGAATGGAATGGTGAGAGACAACTGAAGCAACCTGATTGCCTAAGGTACCCATTAATGCCTGCTCCCCATCCCTCAGCTGCTAACAGCAAAACCCATGGCAGGTTGTGTTGTTGTACTCATTTCAGAATGGCAGTAACAAGCAGGTATTTGCTGGAGAAAATGGTTCCACCGCAGATCAGATCTTCTGCCATCCCCTGGCAAGTCGTTAATCCTGAAGAAGTGCCCAGTGCCTCAGCAATTATTGCTTAATTACAAAATAAATGAAATACTTGGAAACAGGGGGTGCATTCTGCGTAGCAGCTTGCTTTGGCTTCTGCTCAACAAAGCACTTACCTGCCTTCAGCCTTTCACTACACAATGGATGCACCAAGAAGGCAAAGGCAGGGATGATTTTGCCGCCCGTCCCGGCTGACACGCACGGCCCCGGCGGCTGCGGAACAGCGGCTCTGAACAAAGCCCACGGCAGCTCCCGTGCACTGGGGCTGGAGCTCAGCTGGGGGCTGATTCCACCAAGGAGCCAGTTTGCCCAGGTCACTCCTGAGGGAAATACTTGTCCATCATCTCGACAACTTCCTGGAGCAGAGGCTACAGCCATCGTCATTCCCATACATCAGTTCCAGCCAAGCTATTCTGGGGCTTTCCTTCCAGCCCTTCCAACCTGAGCCAGCTTTAGTCAACACACTGACACTTCCCTACACCTTCTCCAAGCAGGTCCTCCTCTTCTTTTTTGAGGCACAGTGCCCCAGACTAGACCCAGTCTTCACATCTCCAATCTGCCAAGATCATTTGAAGCTGTAAGGTTTATCCTCTGATGTGCTGAAGCACCTCTCCCAGCTCTATGTCACTGCCAGGGGTAATAAAGGATGTATTTTCATCCATTTTTCACTGATGAAAATTTAGAAAGAAATTGACACAGACCCCAGTGGATTCCTGGCTGACAGAGTCCTCTGCTCTGACCATAAGCCACTGATAACTGTATACTTTGGGAATGAGTTGTGTTACTCACCCATTTTTGTGTAAGACCTGTACTAGGTTTATCTGCACTATTTTTCCAGGTCACTTTTTTAAAATCCAGTGGGACTCTGACAAACCCTTCCCAAAACCTAGATGTGGCACCAACTATTGCTCTCCTACTTCTGCTGAGAAATCAAATGAGACTAGTTTAACATGGCTTATTTTTGTATAATCCACGCTGTATGTCACTCATCTCCCTTTTTATCTCCTAGGTGGTTGCAAATTACATGATTGATAGTTCAATTCTCTTGAAAGCTTCTAGAAGTTGACTGGTCTATAATTCTTACTCCTCTTTTCTCCCTCTATATTTAGAGAGAGGCACCATGTTTACATTTTTTCCCTGTCTTCTGGTGCCTCACCTGCCCTCCAAGAGCTCTCAAGGAGAAGTGTTTGTATTTCTGAGATGGCGCCTATAAGTATGCACCAAGAATTTCCTTAAACATGGCTGACCTGAAGGCATTTAGCCTTCCTAAACTTGTCCTTTCTGTGCTAGAAGGAGGGCCTGGCATGCTCAGCAGTGGAGATTTGTGGACACCCTCTCTTGCTTCCTGTGATCAGCAGCCTCCATCCTTTTCACAGCTTCACATGCAGGTTCTCATGCCCCAACTGACACAGCCCTGTCTCGCCTCCTGCCCTTTGTCATCACTCCAAAACCTCAAGCCCATGCCTCTGAAATACTTCCTGCAAAATTCAGGGACCTTTGTGTGGCTTCAAACTGTCTGCATCACTGTGAAAGACATACTTATAAACTTCCAACTGCCTACCAGAGAAAATAAAACCCATACTGTTTCTGTTTTACCTACGATGATTTACTTTCAATCAGCAAGATGTTTCCAGCTGAATGAAGTTTTCCCATATCAATGCACATCCCTACAATTACAGTGATTTGTTTGAATAAAACCAGGCAAGAAATCACCAGGAGACTATTACACTCAAAGTGTATCGCAAGCAAATACCTTACAAATGAATGGTCCAGTTCCTATAAAAGCAGACCTGCTCCTCACCTTCACCTGGACAAATTAGGGAATTTAAAGGTCATTGCACAGCTTTCCTACAGAGCCCTGTGCCTTGGCAATGAGTTTCAGCTCTCAGGGCTCTGGGGCACGGAGCTGGTTGGGGCTGGCAGTGGCACCACCCCGTGTGGCACCCGCGGGTTCCCTCCAGCCTGGGTGGCTCTGAGCTCCTCAGCAGCATCTCCTTCCACCTCAGGACAGCTCAGCATTCCAAGTGCACACAACACTGTAGGACAATGCAAAATGTGTGAGATGATGCTGGTGGGTGTAAAATGCTGTGTAAAGGGAGGGCCATGGCAGAAGGGAGGTGACATTGCAGAGACAACAGAGAATTCGTCCATAGACACATTTTTGCTCAGGCTGTTGACTTCCATCAGTACATTCATGTTTATGGTATAGACTGATCCAAGGTGGATCTTAGATGGGGAATCTTGGAACAAACACACCACAAAATCTATTTTTGCTCAGCAAACTTTGCTGATTTTTATCCCCTTCATTCTTCCCCCTTTTTTCTTTCAAAAATAGTCTTTCCTGTCTCCTACCTGGAATCAGGCAGGTTATTCTGGTGGGGCTGGGCAGAACTTGAGTCAAAAGAAAAAAATCTAATTCTGAAGAAAACTCCGCAATCTTTATTTGCAAATGGGGAAAAACAGCACAAAAATCTGACTTTAATATGTAGAGAGGAGGATGATCAAATTCTGATGGAAAATCTCCTGCTAATCAGCTACTTTAAATTTATTTTTATCTTGATATGAGGTTAAAAACTTTGTTTACAGGGGAGTTATGAAGCTAAATTCCAGTGATTCTCTTCTCACTCATTTAATAGCCTGAAATGCGATTAAAAACTCCTGGATTATGTTAAACTAAATCAACGCAGATGCCCATGACCTTGTGTTCAAAGACTGCAAAGGCACAGTTCAGACCTCCGTGACAGGGTGCAAATCTCTCTGAACTCTCATTCTTCTTCCCCCCAGCTGTGCTAGAATGCCATGTTGTACATCCTATTCCCACAAGAAATTCTCCGAGATGAAAATTAAGATGACTGTTTGCCTACATGGCCTTTTTTTAAAAAAGAAAAACAACTTCCTTAGCCAGGGTCATCTAAAAACTGCAAATGGAGCTCATTCTAAAAAGCATAATTTTTTCAACCTGGACTTTTAACAGTGGTCCAAGAAATACTGATGAAGCCCTGTGATAGACACCCAGCTGGGGAAAATCTCCTTTCTGGAGGAAATACCTTTGGGTCACTCAAAACTGAATTCTTACCACCAAAGTATTTCTTGCATGCAAAGATATTATTCTAACTAACCAGATGGTTCACGTTAAAAAATAAGCAAATCCATCAGGCGATTGAAACGCTGCCAAAATCTACAGCCCTGGAAATGGCCGAGCTTACCCAAATCAATTACAGAAGTTTCACAGACCTGTACAAGGCAGAAGCATTCTTGCTCCTCTAAGGCATTTCAGTTTGTGCCTAATGCCTGTAAGTCCCTCTGATGCCTTCATGGTGTCTCTTTAAAGCCAGCCATGTGCTGCTGCACTTAAACTGCTGGCCAAAAAGCTTGAAGATGATGTTATAAGAAACTGTCTTATGTCTGCTCAGAATCGACATTGCTACCATCTTATTTTTGTCTGTAGACAAGTGGCTATTGAGCCAACAGTGATTAGCTTCCAGACATACAAGAATCAGATACTGCATCTTCCCCAAAACCTTTGATTTCAGATTGTTTTCAGGTGTATAAAATATATGCAGAATACTCTTAATTTCCAGTTTAATACAGTCCTAAACTAGAAACATGTACAGCACTCGCAACATGGTGCTGTGTCCCTGCAGCCCTGCGGCTGTTGCGAAGTAGCTCTTAGTTTTCTTTTAATTATTATTATTATTTTTTAATTGAGTTCTACATCAATGCCTAATTTTGGCTTTGGGCTGTCTTGAGTGGTGATCCCTGCTTTGGTTGAATGCTGTAGCTGAGTTGAGAGATGATTTCCTGGACTGCATGCTGAGGTTCCTGCTAAGTGTCCTTCACTGGACTGGGGTGTTGGGCTGGCTTTGGCACCCCACATTTGGGATGCACCAATGACCTTCCCATCTCTGCAGTGTGAGGATTGTTTCAGCATTTACATTTTCAACAGGAAGCAGTGGAGCGAAATACTTTAAGTGTGTGTATAAAACAATTTCAAGAGTGTAAACAGTCTCCTGCATCCTGAAAGTAATTAATTAGTGTTGATGAATGAAAGACACCAGCTCGGATATTTCAAAAGAAGGCAAGCCTGATCAGGCAGAGCAAAGCCAGCTACTGAGCTAGTACTCCACCCAACACAATAGGGACGCGGTTGTCCTTTGAAATGTAACACTACAAAGTCAGGAAAATAATAGAATTGTTTAAGTTGGAAAATACCTCAAAGATCATAAAATCCAACCCTTACCCCAGCACTGCCAACTCCACCAATAAACCAGGTCCCTAAGTGTCACATCTACACACCTTTTGAATGCATGCAGGGATGGTGACAGCCACTTCCCTAGGCAGCCTGTTCCAGTGCTTGACAACCCCTTAAATTCTTCTGAATATCCAATCAAAACCTCTCCAGGTTCAACTTGAGGCCATTTCCTCTTGTCCCATGGCTTACCCGTGACAATAAGCATTGCCTACACCAAGCCTAATTGTGCACAGGCAACCATACCAGTGCTTTAACCCACTTGAGGCAATCTAACAAGTTTTTTCCAGCAGAGATTGCTGGCCACTGGTCACCAGAGGAGTTCTGGGGTACCCCAGAAGTACCCAGATGCATTATCCTGCTCCCAAGTGCTAATGACCATAAATGAGCTCCTCCTTTCTTGGGAGCTGGTTGTGGTGAGGGCCAGGCTATGGGCTAGCTGGGGAAGGTACACTGATGTACACAGGCTCAGGATCTGACTCTCAGCATGGAACTGCAGGGATTCAGTGCCTGGCTCAGTCCCCAGTCCAAACCTCAGACCCTTCCCCTACAGCACAGATAAGGGATGGCACTATAGGGGTGTGGTCAGGGGAAGAAAACCCCATCACACTAGCTAATACAGAAGCCACACATAGACCCTCTTTTTCCTGTTCCAAATCTGTTTCTTCTGCTCCTGAGAGGCAGATCTGCCAGATGGGAAGCAAAGGGTGGAAGCAGGGTGCAGGCAGAGGCTGCCCCTGACCCCCATGTCCTGCACAAAGCTGGAAGCGGTGCAGACTTGGGTTTTATGCAATGTCAGGCCACTGGCATAGTTTGGTTTTACTAAAATTTGCAGTCAGTTAACTTTGATAATGTACCCTCTCCTGGGGCCTTTAATATTAAGATCAAATATTGAATACCCTACATGCACCTAATTAGTTTTAATATGCATCCTGCTCGGCTCAGTAAGAACAGCAAAGAAACACAGTCAAAAACAATTAGATCAGGACTTTTTTCGATTAAAAAAAGACAGCTGGACTACACAGATTCCTGCAGCAGCATTTGCATTAGATGAGATTGCATTTTTCTGTGGAAGAAGCCTTGGAGCCAAAAGGGTTTCAAATAGCACCAGAGGAGGCTGACAGCTGCATTCTTTGTTGTGCATTCCCAAATAATAATTCAGTGAAGGAAAAAGTGTTCCTGCTCCCAGTGACTTATCATCTCATCCCATGCAATGTGCTACACAGTCAATCTACTTTGGCCACGCTCTGCCTGAGACCAATGAGATCCCTCAGGGAAAAAAAATCCACCGGGCTGGTGATGACCCACATGAGAGAATTCTCATTAATTCCTTGGTAATGTTACATAAGGTCATTTTGTTGAATTAAAATTATTTGGATTAATCCTCTTAAATGTTCTCTTAGATGCAAGGGGGATCCAACTGCAGCTGGATCATCCCACAGCTGGTTCTAGAAAGTCCAAATAGTGTTTTAAAGCCCCATAATGGTTTTGTTAAATTCATCCCCTGAACAAGGACACAAAGCAGCTTTTTATGGCTTTTTTAGATCACTTACAACTTCTGTAAGCTGTCATTAACTATCATCAAAGCCTGAAAAACGAAGCAAATGGGTTCAATGTCAGTTTTACTGCCCAAACCTAAATAATATTTTTGGTTTCCCATCTGCCTCATCTGAAGTGTTTTGATAGCTGCAAGGTGACTTTGCCTTTCAAAACCTTTTCAGATGTTGCTCTCCATAACCAAATATTCTGTGGACAACAGAGGAAACAAGAAGCATGCACAGTCTCTTCATTGCCCCATGCATTTCATTCTCACAATCAAGTATCACTGCCAAAACCCACAATAAGAAGACCAACCCTGTGTATTTTACCCAGACATTAAGAATGAGTGTACAGCTCTCTCAGTGCATCAAAGCAAGGCTTTGGTAGAATGTACCTGGTTCCTCATCTTAATGCAACAAACCTGGCTTCCAAAGCCCCTTGTTCCACTGAAATCCACTGGGATTCAGAGTTCCTCTTCTGTGTCTAGAGCTGATCTTTGCACAGTTGACATATTTTTCTGTGTGTCCTAGTTGTATTAGTGCTCATTAGGAATTGTGTGCTGTCATGAAAACACTCAGCTAAAATAAAAAGATGCTTTAAAGCAGCTTTGCTTTTTTGGGATATCAAATCTAGCAGCAACTGTCTTTCTGAAGCAATAATTGATGTGTTTGATTAGGTCTGGTGGCAGATGGGGGTTTTTCAGTACTTTTGATGTTTCAACATGTTAAGCTGAGAAGGAATCAATTCTGGAAAGAGCGATTATGCCATTCCTTGTATCCTGTCCATCTTCTCTGGCACGATTACAGCTCAGGGGCTCCATCTCCAAGCAGTGTGCTTGCCACAAGCCCCTGGGTGTGCTGCCAAGCTGACATTAGCCTCCACTAATCTCAGCTCAGAGATTTTTGAGTCATGGTGTTCCCAGCTCTGCAATGTGCTGCCTTTCTGTTAGAGGATGTAATCAAGCACCACACCACACCCCACAGAGCACAGGCCAAGGGAGAGTATCTTGCTGCTGGGAAAAATCCCTGAAGACTGCAATGGATCCTCCATCAATGGAAAATTTCGCAGTCAAAATGAGGATGTCTGGTGTAGATGAGATACAAGTCCTGGGTGGAGGAACAGCAGTTTGGCCTCTGTCACTCCTGCTGCTGCAGGCAGCAGAAACCCAAACCTTGCCTGTCTAACCCTGCTATTTCTTGCAATGGGGCTGCAAAGTTTCTGCTGTCTGTGTTTACTGGAGCCCCATGGAAGTCTGCCTGCAGCTGAAGTGTGGCTCTGATAGAGCAGGGTAGGCACCTCCCCAAACAGAGGTGGTGAGAGCTTGCTTTGGGCCCCTGTGCTCAGTAATGCCAGGTCATGGCTCTGAGCTCTCCCAGCCTGCCTGCTCAGGTCTGCTCACTGAGGCTTTCCAAGCTGAAGACTTTGAGCTGAAACCTGGCAGATACAGTATTTTAGGATTCTGCCCACACTGCTAATAAGATTTCACAGCAGGAAGGAGATATGTAGCACTTGTGGTTAATTACATGCATTTGGATATATTTGAATCATAACTTCTACACTTGTACTCAGAGAACAGGTTATCTGAAAGGAAGACAAATGCACAGCTTTTACAGCTTTTCCCTGACACCTGCAAATAACCCTTCAGTGATTCTCAGATGCAGCTGATGATGAGAAAATACTGTCCCTTGTGGGGGGACAAGGCCTTGGCTGGTCTAACTCAGCACATGCCTCCAGACATACCTTACCTGTAGCAATGGAGGAGGGCTCCACCTCAGCTCTGAGTCTCCCATCTAAAACTGCCATGAGAAAGAGGAAGGAACAGTTTTTTTCCAGTGTTTTTCCAAGCTTTTCAGCTAACCTATTCCAACACTATACTGTTTGAAAAAGGATATGAAGACCTTGGGCATCCTCAGTGTCTCATGGCATTTCCTGGCACAGAGGACACCTGCTCTGGTGTCCCTCTGTGTCTCTCTATCTCCTGTCTCTCTGAGCTGGGACAGCCAGTCAGAGTCTTCATGTGAGGCTGCTGGGGCACGATGTGGAACTGGGAGTGGGGTGCTGCCAGCAGAGGAAGAATACAGACATATGCCACAATCATTGCACCCACTGCCAAAAGACCACAAATAATTATTTGTCCTTGCTCTGCAGAGTGAGCTGGCACTTTGTAACCAGATCCAAGTGCTGTCCTGTGACCTCCCGGTGACAGTGGGGGAGAAGGACAGGGCTCTAACCAGGAGAATTCCTGTAAAATCAGCAGAACAAGGACTGGCCACTGGCACAAAGCACACCAGCTCCCCTGCACCCCTGGGTGACTCAGCCACCCTGATGGGATCTGTAGAGTTCCCTCGTGCCCCAGGCACAGCTCTCACACCCTCTCTGGGTAAGGCACGGGTCCCTGCACTTTCCTAGAGTTTCATTTCAGCTCTTGGCACAGCAGCTCCTGCCAGCAGAGAAAGGAGTGATCAAGAATCAAATAACTGGGGTACCCTCGCCAGACACTCTTCCATCTGAAAGCCTGGCTCAGAGCCAGGCTGGCACTTAAGCTCTCCTTCCCAGGCCCGTTCTTAGTTAATGGGAGCCCCGGGAGTGCTGCACTATCAAGAACCAAGGCTGCCACTGCCGGCAAGTGATCCTCTGGGGGCACCCTCCAGCCCCCAGAGCAGGGCACCTTCCCCAGCCCCTCCTGCGGCCCCGCTGCCTGCTGGCCACCAGACCCCGCAGGGGCAGCAGCTGCCACGGTGTGAGCAACTGCCCCTGGGTGTACAGACTCATTCTGCTTCAGCCACCACTGGCTTTCCAGGAGACACCATAACCGAGAGCAGAGCCACATCTAAACAGATGTGTAAATGTGTCTGCCCATTACACTGGGAAGCCACCGCTGCTACAAGCACCTCAGAACATGAGTATATTCCTCCTACTGCTTTCATCAGTCTTTGTCATCCCCCATGTCCTCATCTTCAATTGAAAAATTCCTTATTGATTTAATTTGCAAATTTGCCTGTAAGTCTCTCCCAAGAGTACCTGAGAAGATGCAAGGCAGTTCAAAGTGCCTGTTTGAACCGTCTAATAAAGCATCCAGCTAGATATGATAAATCTGCACCGTAATAAATTTATTCCACATCTGATCATCAGAGCTTAAGCTTATCTCTAGTATTATTTTACTGTCTCCAGTGTAAAAGATTACTGCCTTCTGGAGAGGTTTGATTAGATTCAGAGAGGCTGAGGTTTAATGAGCATAGACTTCTTTGACTCTCTCTTCCCACCCACGTAGTGGGTGCACTGCTGATATTTGGATGATGAGCCATTTTGATGCTGTACACTTCTGTTTTTCCAAAACCTATCTAGGAAAGCTTGGACAACTCATTTGTTTCTCAAAGCTTTCAAGTTTTCCAAACAGCACAGACCTTCTCTTTCCCCTCTGGCAGGGCTTTTCTCCTCTCACCCACAGTGCCATGAAAAGGAACTGCTCCCAGCTTTACTACTGTTGGTCTGGGGAGATGAGCTGGGAGCACCTCTGCCCTTTGGAGGATGTGGGCAGGAAGAAAAGAAAACAAACACAGCAGTGATCTAAACTTAGGAAACATAGGTAAGGAAGTGCTGATTTAGCATCTAATAGCCCTGACAGTGTCCCCTTTAAACAGGGTGATAGTGTCTTACTAATATCCATATGATAGATTAACAACCTACAGAATATGGGGAAATGCATGATAAAAAGCAGCACCTAATCTATGAGCAGAGGCAATAGTGCTGAGTAACCTTCGGCAAACAAGTGGCTCATTAACCAATCAATTGACAATGTTAAATGGAGTAACTCATGCTGAATGCTGCTGCTGCCCTGGCAGGGCTGGGGAAGGCAGGCAGGGTGGATGAGTCCATCCCCACTTTGGGAAGGATTGTCACAGGTGCCTCTACTTGGGAACTGGAGAGCTGGAAATCACATTTATTCCAACTAATGCCCAAGCAAGAGCCTGAGATGGGGTCAAAGGTCCCCTGAGAAAACCCCAGGAAACAGACTGGCCTTGAGGCTGTTTATCCAGCTGATGGAAGTGAAACTTCTATTGCTGTTCTTCACTGATACCTCTCAGGGACTCCCAAATCCCTCAGAATATCAGGGCATGATGCAAGATTGTTCCCTCCTCTTTATTTCTAAATCCTTCCTTTAGAGGATGCTGGGCAATGAGGCTTTCACCTATTCTCTAGGAATAATAATCCATAGCATAACACATTTAATCCCTCAGAAAGAATTCCTGCTGTCCAGTCAAAATGTATGTATTGACAAACTCAAAAACAGCTTCCACAATGTCATTCACACAGTTATTTTTAGTACCAGTGCTGCCAGCAGAAATAACAGGCCTGATGTGTTTCCTCCCCCTGGCTTAGAATGAGGCTTCTGAAATTATAGATGGGAGCACTAATTGAGTACCAAGAATATTACAAACGATTTGCACTGCTGTGGAATCTGGTAGCAAACCAGTGTGCTTCCAAACCAACTTGCACATGCAATTATGCCACTGTCCACTCAAAGGGTGCATATCCACTGGCAGGAGTATTTGTGACCACAGTTTACATTTGTTGCTACAAACCATCCCTGACAAGAAAGCATTTCACATTTTTTTACCCAAAAATAACATTAATCTTAAAGACCTTCCCCTCCCCTTGTTTTTCAGTTGTGGTTCTACAGACATAATAGGACTGAAATGAGTCTTTCGACTCTCTTGGTTTCTGTGGTGGGGTGATGGACTCATGCCCAGGGTTCCAGGACTCCCGGACCACCTCCCAGTCCCACACTCGACCAGCCCAGGAAGGCTTCCTTGCCAAAGTCTTGCAAGCAACTGTGCACAGCTAAGGCTAAACTATAACACAGCTACTGAGCAACAAAAGGAAAGAAAAGCTTTCTGTTCTCCAGTCATTTAAACAAATAAGATAAACAGCATTTCCCAGCCCAGGAAGATTATGTGTGGCTTTTGTCTCTCCTGTTTTGGTTTCCTGTGCTAAGCACTCACTCACCCATTCATAGTCACTAATGCCCAAGGCTCAGAGTAACACTCCCTTGTGTTGATTTCCATGTGTACTTTAGGGTTTCTTTACATACCCAAATCCTCATTATCACTCTAAACCACGGTAAATTACAGGAACAGTGGGCTGATAAAAGTCCTCTTAATTCAAAGCAATAGTGAGCCTATTACTACTGAAAGCACTGGTCCCTGGCTGCAGCAGCACACAAGAATTGAGTGGGAGAAATAAAAAGAACCTGGCTGGCTGAACAGCCGGGATGGAAGGATGTGCGGTACCAAGAGCACAGGAGCGACACAGCTCCACTGCGGCGGGAGCAGAAGGCGCACAGGACCCTCACCAGGGCTGGGGGAACAGTCACCTCAGAGGACTATTTCCACCTCAAAACCAACAAGGTTTCCTGATCATTCAATTCAGATCTCTCTTGTCCCCTCCCTAGTGTCTTCCTAAATCAACATACATATTTCTGGCTTATTTTTCTTTCAATTGCCCCTCATTTTCGTATTTTACGCTCTCTCCTTTTCTCGAAGCGTGAATACTAATGTCAATCTCTGCTCATTTAGTGTTGCCTCTTGCTACCCCACTCCCTTCAGCATCTGCCTTTGGCAATTTGGATCCTTCCTTTCATCAGTTTGTCCACCCAGGAACTCACAGCTTCATAAAACCTTGCAAACGTGCGGCAGCAGCAGGAATCCTGTCACACGGAAAGCCGGCGTGCCGGAGCTCGGCTGAGCCCGGCTGAGCGCAGCTGTGCGGGGACAGGGGCTCGGCCCCCTGAGCTCCCTGCCCGAGGATGGAAAGACACAGGGTACTTAACGCCGAGCCCTTACTACACACATTTCCTGGGCCCTGTGCAATTAGTCATCAGCAAAGGGGCTGTTAAGTGCTGGAAAGAAACTCTGCTGAAATCTGTGAGTGTCTCTAGTTCCTTTCCGAAGAGTTGGATCGGGCCCTGGGAATGCATTTGTTTGTTTTTCCCTTGTCATCAGCCTGCCTTTGGCTGAAAGCTATAATCCATTCAGGGAGGACCTGTTTATCTGTGAGAATAGCAGCATTGCTGTGAAGAGGTAAGAGTGGGAGTGTGCTTCAGGCAAAAAAAAATGCAGATTATAGCCCCCTAGTAATGAATTCAGCACAGAAAGAAAGAAATGCAGGCTGTTCTAATTTTCTGAATAGATGTAATTCCATTTTGTTCCCTATGAGTCCCTTCTTTGACAATTGTCTGAGTGGAGGGAGGAAAAAAGGGTTCCAAGCAAAACACTTGTCTATGAAGGATGTTATTAAAATGTCCTACTTGAACACAGGCTCTCTGCAGACCAGGGTTGCAGAATACAAACGTTCTCTCTCCCTTAGACAAGCTTTGTCTAAATGCAGAATGTTTGTCAATTATTTCCCAAAAGCACAATTGCTATCATCAGAATTAGAGCTGGCTTGACTTGTCCTCCCTGATTAAGCACCCACTTTAACAGGGTAGGTTCAGAAGTTCAACATGAACTTGAGGGCTTGGTTGGGTTTGCAGCAGGCTTTAAAAAATGCTCAAGAAAAAAACACAGCGAGGGAACAGATGCGAGATATACAGAAAATAGGGACAAAATCTGTGAGTAGTCAGAGAAATTTAAAAACTCACTGTGGTGAGTGAAAATCCACTGAAGAAACTCTGTGGCCAAAGTCTGACTGGGTGAACTTTAATATTTTGGCTTCTGAGGTCTCATGTTCATTCACACCTGCATATAAACTTGGTTCCATAAATTTGCTCAACCTGGCAATTCTTTAGCCAAGAATTTGGCTGGAGGTCTGCAGCATAGATGTCAGTTAAGTTTTAGCACAGAAATTTGCCCTGCCATCCTCCAATATAACTTCCTTTTCTTTACTGGTCAGGGCAACATGTCCTGTCTTGGGCATGTGCTACAAACAAGACGGGTGTTCCATGAAACAGGAAAATGTGTATGTTTGTGGCTATGTGTGGGGTTTGTTCACTGCAAAATTTAAGAGTGATGGGGCTTCCCAGGGCACTCCCTGCAATGCAATCAATTACATCACATCATGAACCTCTCTAACCTGTGAAGCCTGAAAGCATCTCACCCTGTCCTTCAAGTGCTTTTCTTCAACCTCTCCTTGATTTGTAGCAAGAAAGGTGTAGTTAATTCTGCAGGGCTGGATTCCAACTAGACACAGTGACTACCATGGGCTAGGACTGAAATAGATATAAAAAAGAGAGAACCTGGCTGTCCCTCACCCCATCACCCTCTTAAAGGTTGAAGAAACTTGTTCTGACCTTTCCTCTTAAACTAGAAGAAGTTTTGCATATGAATTCTGATCTGCCTTTTACATTTGCATTCCCATACCACACAGAGGTACCAGGGGCACCAAAGCTTTATGCCAAGAGCAAAGGGAACTGGGGAAAAGTGCTAAGGACAATCACATTCTATTCATTATGTGAGTAGCAGCACCATCCCCGGCGTGCTAGGGCCATGTCCCTTGTGAAGAGGACACAGTCCCTTCTCCTAAACTCTGACTATGTGACTGTGCTATTATTGGTACACTCAATGCTGAATGGCCAAAGGAAAACACTGCACTGGCTCCTGCTTTTTTCAGATACAGAAAGGACAGCAGGCACAAAGGCAAACATAGCCTCTCCTGTGCACATGTGACAGTCACCGCATAAGTGACTCGCCATCAAAATGCCTCATTCCTCCTGACAGGTCTTGTCCTAAAACAATGTCTTAAAGTGTGCAGCTGGGCTGGATTTTCCATATCCAGCTGAAACTGCCAAAAGAACAGCAAAAGCCCTGCTAGCAGAAAATATGCCTCGTAGTTTGTAGAGAAAAGCCTTCCCAGCAGTCTGTCTATATGCAGTAGACATGGTTTGCCATTCTCCTCCTGAGTGGATGTGCAGCTGTGGCATCTTAAAGCAGAGTATGCTTGGGAAAGGGTGTCTGCTCTGCTCCATGCCTGTGCAGAACTGTGGATAAAGGGTATTTCACAGAGAGGGAATGGTACAGTTTCTGTAATCAATGAGGGTGGTTTCCTTTGCTATATTCACCTAGATTTGGGCTCTTGGCTCCGAAGCGTTGAGTCTATTTTCACATGGCACCTGCTGGGTACAGACTGTACCCACATGAGAACTTGGCTTGGGTGAAGCACAGCTGCAGTGTGGGACAGTGTCATTTCTCCCTCTTAAATGCAGCACCTTTATATTTGTTTCTGAGTTTTACCTCATTGATTTTCCTGGGCTGTTTCAGCAGCACTGTTTCTCCTGCTGTCCACAGAAGCGCTTGCAGATCTTCCCCAGTATTTCTGAGCTATATCTTATTCTGAGTTGTACTCTTCTTATACTACCACACCAAACATGAATGGGAACACTACACAGCACTGTTTGAAAGCACATAAAAACAGTGTGGGCACTTACAAATCCACTGCACACTCACTCTATGCTCAACACCATGTCTTACAAGGTGCTGTTTATAGGCTGCTTGATAATTTTTGATGGCATCTCTCACTACCAAGTTCAGGTGCAGCAACATTCAGTTCTGTAATCCCTCTTTGTTTTTCTAAATTAGTGGTCTTGCTTTCTCCCCCCTGTACTCAGAGCTTTGTGGATAATCCATAAAAGAAAAAAGGTGTACTGTTCCATTTCTATCCTAGTGATTGCTTCTGAGCTGTTTTGCCACAACCAAGTCATCCCTTACAAATGAAGGAGAGCACTTCAAACAGAGCAGCCTCTAATGCTGCCACTGCAAAAGTCTCTTTGGTTTGCATCCCTTGTGAGAGAGCAGGGGAAAAAAAACCTGAACTGATCAGCAACAAACCAGCCTCTCCTACCTGGATGATCCCTGGATTCTTTCCAGCCTAAAGGAGTATTGAGAACAAAACCCTTGCTGAGCACGCTGCCTCTGATCCTGCCCCGCTTCAGCAAGGGATGTGTTGACACCAAGTGCTGCACGAAGACAGACTAGAGCCAAGCTGAAATGCTCTCAGCTTGGCTGGGTGTCAAAGCACTGCTTGGAGCTCAGCTGATCCAAGGGCAGGTAGTGTGGGGTGCCTGGCTGGGGGAACAATGCTGAGCTTTCACAGCCAGGCTCAGACTACAGAGACCAAGCCCCTGTCCCTTCTCCCAAGGGTAGGTTCCCCTCCTTGCTTCCAATAATGTTCCACAGAGGCCCATGTTTTGAAGGCTGTGGTGGCCTTGGCAAGCAACAGGGGACCTCAGGCACCTGCCTGGAAAAGGAAATGCACAGAGCACCAGGAAAGGAGCTCCCGCAAAACGAATTAGCCCTGTTAACTAGCACACATTCCTTGCAGCACGTCACAAGGAAATCCTGGCCAGCATTTCTAAGCTTTATCCATCTTGCAATGGTTTCCACCCTTGCTGTTGTTTACAAGCTTAACAGACTGAAGACTGTTTGAAAGAGATCACTCTTTAATCTGGCTTGTCCTAAAACCAATAGGAGAGGAGGAAGGCAAGGTCAGGCATATCCAAGGCCAGCACAGAAACATCCTTATTTATCTTCCCTAAGCTGTTTTAAATGTTAACTCCTTCAAGATATAGTGGAATAGTCAAGCTTTAAATTTGGTGGTGACGGCAGGTGGTGGAGAAACCCTGACACTTTGTTAGCAATTAGTTTTGGTTGGGTTCAGACTTCACCCTGTTTGGTCCCTTTGTGCAGGTCCAAGCCATGAGACCAAATATGCAGCAAAGTACCAGATGAGCATCTCCTGCCTTCTACTTCCTACTCAGCTACAAGCTGTGGGTCAGCCTCAGGGCCCCACTTCTGTGGCACTGCCAGGTACCTGAAGAAAACTAAGAGTCTAATTTGCAAGAGTCTAATTATGCATCCCCAACATGAAACACCATCCTCTAAATATCTGATTGGGGAACACAGAGCCAAGGAGTGAGACAGACAGCTGAGCATAAAGTTATTTTTTAGAAGCTGAGTTTAAGGTTGGCTAAAAATATGGCCTATCCCTTTCAAGGGTTATTTTGCTTACGGTGTTGACAAGAATAAAGCTATTAGTAACAGAGCATTCAGAGTATTTGGGGCTGGTGTTTGTCTGTCAGTCACTCATCCTCCAAAACACTCTTACACTCTTGTCAACATTTGGAAAGCAAGTGGGATGTATGCTCCAGCCCCCTCCCGGGAAGACTAGGAGAGGATAACAAAGCTGTAAGAGCTGCAAAAACCTGGGGCTAAAGAAAACAGGATGGGGGGAAGAAAGGGAAAAGGAAATCTGTTCAGAAGGAAATATATTAGAAGCCCCAAAATGTCAGAAAATGGTTTAGAGGAGGAAAAAAATCAAGTACAGGGAAAAATAACAAAAACAATTGTTTACAAAAAACCATTGAAATTGAGAAAGTAAAATAAGAGACCATGAGTGGAGATTCCATAGGGGAAGAGGAAAAGTGACCATAGGAAAATAAAGTTTTCATTTTTTCCTTTTGTAGTGCAAGAACTATGTTCACACAGCATGGATCCCCAGGACATGTGAAACACTTCTCTTAGAAAAAAGAGCTCTGTGCCTCAGGCAGCCCAGAAGTACAGGACTGGGGGGTACCTTGAGCACCAGCCTTGCAGTCTGCTCTCTAACCCAGCTTGCTCAGCTGCCAGGTAGAAGAGGTGATCACAGGGAAACTGGTTTCCTGCTTATGCTTCTCCTTATCTCCCACAGCCAGTGCCTGAACATCTGCAGTCTGCACTACCCCAAACCAGCCTCTTGTCTCCCTCCTCTGCACCTCTGACAGATCCTGTAACAAGAACATGCTGTCTCCTTTCCTCTCATCAGCTCTTCAGGACTGAGCTCCTAGTGTCCACGACATTCCTTTTTAAAGGAAATCCTCTGCATTTCCCCTTGGTGCTCCCGATGGAAGGTAAGTGTTCTGTTGTCTAACAGCATGTTAAACACGATTGAAATGTAAAGTACCTGCTTGGAAAAGGGAGCAGGAACCTGGTAGGGGTTGTTCCCTGTGCCCATTGTCCTGGGCAAATTGCCTGCTCACTTTCTCCTCATCACAATACCAGCTCCAGCCTCACCCCTACATCTCCAGCACCAAGAGATCTGCAGAGCCAAGAGATATTCAATGCTTAGCACAGCAATTTCTCTTGTGACTAATCCTGCAGTTAGACACCTTTTCCCAGGGATCCCATTGCTGACACACAATCGGCTCCCTCTGCTTGGATCCGTGGTACACAGTGGAGGAGAAGGCTGAGTGAGCTCAGCCTCAGCTGCTGCCTGTGCCCGTGTAACACACAGACAAAGCTGCCTCTCCCCCCGTGGGGTAGAACCTCTCACCTGGGCTGTGTTAGGAAGAATGAGCTCAGCTAAGCATTCCAGGCAGTAATTGTGGTCTGCAGAAACGGGAAAATAATCTGCCAGCACAGTAAAACCCCGAGGTGCCCATCCTTGCCTTCAGATGATAGAAATTATTAACTGAGCAGTTCCGAGGCAGGGGGGGTTGGACACTAAGGTACCACTTATGACAATGAAATGTGCACAGGCAAAGTGTACCTTTCCAGGCATAACCTGGGGGATGAGAAGTAACTTTACTCAGGCTCAATTTCCACCTCAGTCCATGAGGTTGGTCTAAACAGATTGAGAGCTGAGTCACTTAGAGCTATCTTCACAAGGAGCTCATCAATTTGAGTAAACCATCAGCCCCAGGCTATAGCACGTGGCCATCCTTGCTTTCACCCTCCAAAGCAGCACTGCTGAGATCCGTGGAGCTCTATGGATTTACATCAGTAACAGCAGAGAAGGAATAATCTCAGTACAAGAAAATGGTTGTGGTCCTGCTCCCGTTGAAGTTCATCTCAAAGCTCTCAGACATAGTCAGGGATGCAGCTGACCTGGCCAGCTGTGCCCATGAGCAAACGTAGAGCTCAGGAGAAAACAAAATTATTGTAGAGGAAGAAAGCCCTGAGATGGGGTTCCTCCCCTCTCACCTGTCCCCCCTGCTCTACAGCGAGTCACTGGGATCTCACACCTGCTTATTGCTAAGCTGCCAAATAGCTTATCCCTAGGCCTGAGAGCAGCCTGGAAAGGCTGCCACATTCCAGAGGGCACAGTGCAGATGGACTTGCTCTCCAGCAGGACACAGCATGTGCTGAGGGGAAATAGCAAAAGCAGCAGAGAGTCTGTGGAAAAGGCATGAGCAGAACCCAGATCTCCATGCTCTGCACTAGTTCACACGAGACCCATGGCAGCATTTAGAAGAAAATTAAAGAAGGGGAATTAAATGGTTTTGTGAGCAAAGACATTTTTAGGGTTTTTCACCTCATGGCTTTGTCATTAGCTTTCTAAATAGGAGCTTCTATGATGAAAAATGCAACCCATCCCACTGGTTCTCCAGAAAGAGGTAAGGCTGCAGTCATGAAGGGTAAAATCCTGTTTGCTTCACTTGTGGACCTTAAACACGCAACAGACTGTAAATACTGCTCAGAGCAGGTTTATAAGGTGGAAATCCTTTGGAGACCTTTTACTGCAGGGGGAGGAAGGTAAATATGCCAATGATATTAACAAATTCTAAATATTCAGTTGTTTAAATAAATAAAGCTTTTACAGATTTTTGGGATTTATTATTCATGGTATGCTGGGGGTTGTCTAGACTGTGTACCAAGGCATGAAACCATTTTAAGAGGGTAGAAAATGACATTTAGTCTCAGAAAAGTGAATCAGTTTGTGTACTGAGTGCTGGTCCAGCCCTGTGTATCACTGGACAAATGAGCTCCAACTACCTCGGTACAAAATGCGCCACAATTCACTGGGCATTGTAGCAAAATGACAAGTAGCAATACCAGAATGTGATTATTTTCTTTTCTAAACATGTTGAACAAGAATGGGGATCTCTGTCAGCAGTAACATTGCAAGGTGTACATGTCTCCAGGAAGGGGCTCAGCAAAAGGTGGAAATAAGCAGCTGTGCTAATTCATTCACTGCACGTGAAATCGGTCTAGAAACGACCTGATTTTCAGCTTTACAAAAACACAGAACATTTGAAGTGCTTTGGTGAAATGATTGTTTGAAGCAGTTGGAGGACTAGAAAAAAGGCCATTGTAATCCTTTTGGGATGCAGCTTTCCTGTTAGCAGTATGCCAGCTCAGTGTCACCATCAGAGCTTCAATACAGGCTTCCTGACTTGATAAAAACACCACCCTATTTCTCTAAGACTTTAAAACGCCATTCAGAATCCAGTGTTTTCCCTGTGCCTGTGTCTGTAATCACACTGCATGATCTCAGAGAAAACACAGCCAACCAAAGATGGGCTGCTCTGACCTGAGCAACACTGTCTCCGTGTATTTGTGCTTTGTCTTGGCATTTTCAGCAGGGTACAATTAATTAAAATTCCTGATTAATTAAAATGTTTTGCAACAAGAGCAGCAAAAATTGCTCGGAGAAGAGCCTGTGCAAAGTGAAACTGGAGCCTGGTTGGTATGAATATACACAGTGCAGAGTACACTGTACTGGCATGTGCAGCCTGTCCCTAAAGTAAATGACATAGTGAAGGAGGAGGGAAATAGAAGCTTGACAGATGATGACACAGGGGTGTAAAAATTTGCATTACCCCCTGCATTTCCCTTACTGCCTGTATCTCACAGTGCAAGTGCATGGGAATACAGTGGCTTTCAGTACAGCTGGATGAATGCATGGCTCTGCCAAGGAATTAGGACTTGGCTAATGCTCCTGCTCCTTGTTCTGACCATCACTGGCTGAAAAAGCTTGTACAAGTTGCTTTCCCCTCCTGGGCCTCAGTTTCCCCTCTGTAAAATGCGAACAACACAACTTCTCTATCTTGTGTGAAGTGCTATGAGAAGGAGAGAGAAAGAAATACAGTACAGAAAGAGAAATACGTGTTAGCAAGTGACTCTCTTTCCTTTAGCCTTTGTCAGATCCGTACTATAACGGGAGCCAGCTCGGGGCGCTGGGAGCTGTGAGGAAATCCTTGTTGTGCTCTGAAAGCCCTGCAGCGAACTGACATTGTCAAAGTGCTGATGAATGGTTCCACTGGGATCCAGAGCCTGCTCCGGCGGGAAAGCAGCAAGCCTCAATAAACAGCTCCTGCTCCTGCCCAATGATAATGAACACTTCTGCAGTTTCACAGGGAAAATGCCTCCTTGTTGCAGAGAACGCGGGGGGCCCTCGGCCCCGTTCTGTCAGAGGAGCAGCCCCAGCCCTGGCTCTGCCTCTCACAGGGAATGCCCTCTTTGAAATGCCAGCAAAGGGGATGAAGTTTCTCCCCTTTCCCTCCTTTCATTTTCAAACCAGGGTTTCTTTGGCAGGCATGACTCCCACTTTAGCAATCTAAGGGCTACATGGAAGAAGTCATACCCTGAAAGAGCAATTTCAAAAAACATCTGCCTGCAAATGGTGCGTGTTTATGCAGCAGCTCTGTTCCTGGAGGGGGTGCAGGCTCTAGGCCGCTCCTTTTTAGGGTCAAAAATTAAATTTTGCAACTTCCACACCAAGAGGGCAAAGAGTCAGAAAGAGATCTCTTGCCTTGAGCAGGATTACCAGGGCCCTTCTCCTCAGGACTCATGCCAGTGCCACGCAAAATACTTTCAGGGCAGGATGACACATAAGAACCAGATCACCACGGTCACTGGCTATGGTATGTACACAAGTCAGAAAAAAAATCTTGATTATGAGATGTTTTGCAGATTTTCAGGTGTTTAAAGAGATGACTCATGAAATTGCTGCTCTAAAGCATAAAAGAATTGCATTTCTCAAATCTCTTATATTAAAGTATGATGAACACACATAATTTTTAAGGTTTTTGGGTCCACTGTCAACTTATATGCTGCTATGGAGGATGAGATTTTTCTTTAAAAAAACCAAAGCTCTAGAATTGAGGTTTCTCGAATTCATGTGCCTCCAGGGGTTTTTAAGGAAAATTCAGGAGATATGTAAGGCTTGCAAGAAGGGGTGGGAACCCTGCAGTAACTTTTGAGCATAGTCAACACTAGAATTATTAGAGTAGAGCCACAGAAGTTAACATTAGCTTTTTTTTTTAAAGAAACAAATCACCATGTTAAAATTGATTACTATCCACAATTATTTACTGCACTAGAAATCCAGTTATGTCCCCTGACTGCTTTAAAATTTTGGCTGTCAAGCCAAAATGAATAATCTTTTATGTTTTAAACATGACCAACCCTATTTCTTCTTCATTTCAAATCATATTTCCTGAGATTATGCTTCAAAGAGGGATTGGGATTTTTTGTTACTCAAAATCCAGCAGGTAGCCAGCTAGGAGGCTCAGACCAGCACAGTGTCACAGCACTATGCAGTGTGTGAAGCTCAGTGATACAGAATCATTTCCACCAAGACTCAAAGGTAGCAAAGAATATTCCCTGGGAACATAAGTGGCCATGACAAACAGTCCTTCCAACTCAGGGAAGCACCAACTTGTTCTTTCAAATGCTACAGGGATCACTGGCTTTTTACTGCTTCTTTGTTTAAATTAGAGTGGTGTGACAGGCATCTTACACCCTCTTCCATAGGCTCAGCTTTGCAATCAGCTCTGCTTTCCTGTGGGGCAAAAGGGCCACTGGTGGAGAGTTACAAAACCCCTCTCCCAGAGGCACTGAGTGGGAAGACATATGCATGTACCTTGAGCTTGCTGAAAGGTGGCATGTTTTGGAGTAATGATTAGGATGTGGAGGAAGGAGGGGATGGGAGACCCTCTGGGTTTGACCTCTGGCTTGGCCAACACGCTGCCAGATGCACAAGCCAGTCCCTCAACCTCTTCCCACCCCAGTTTCTCCACCTGTAAAACGGAGCAATGATACCAGTTTCACCAAGGAAGTGCTTTGAGATTCACTAAGAAAAATGCTCTGGATGGGTGTTATTCTCATTTATCCATCTAGTACTGACAGTCCTGTTGGCTTAAATGAGCTCATCCATGTGAGTAAAAAGTATGCATAGGCAAAATGTTTAGCATATTAAAGGAAATATTTCTATAATATTAGGCATAAAATAATATTAAATATTAATTTATATAATATTTATATAACATTAGGCCACATTTAGGGCTAACAGCTGGTTGCAGAACAGAGAAACTGATTAGCACAAGCAAATATTAATTAAAATTACAGTCTGTATTCACACACAGGTTTTCCTTCCTATTCTGTTCCTCTGCTTTTTGATTAGAAAATAATCATCACATTACACAGTATTTTCCTCATTAAACTACAAAGATCCCTTGCTTCTTTGGCCAATTAGTGCCCGTGTACAATCATCAGGAATACAAATCAAAGCATGTTCCAGCTCTGACCTAGTAAGTCATCTAGGCAAAATCTAAGCTCTGCATTTTTCTGTCACTACAGCAATTCTTTTTTCTTTACCCCAAAGCAATCAGCACTGAACAGAACCCTTCCTTTCTTAGGAAACTACAAACTGAAATTGCAAGGGCTGGGGGCTGCCAGTCACCTCCAGCTTTGCTGGTGACTTTGTTTTAGTCAACAAACCCCAAGAATCTTTCTGTGCTCTGCTTGGGTGCAAGGCTGGCAGGGTGGGTGGCTCCCAGGGCACAAGGAGAAAGAGGAAGAAAGAGACTGGAAGAAATCTGCATTTTCCTCAGGGCACATCCTGCAAACAGGGCCCTTTGTTCCTGGCGGCTGGTACCCACTTCTCACCACAAACAGATCCCTTCCTGGCCTCCCCTTTTTTTCTCCTCTCAGAAAAAGGCCGTTTTCAGAGTTTGTACTTCTACATCCACCCCCGCCCCAAATCTGTGTAAGTTATTCTCACTTAAACCAATTTTGCTTTCCCACTGAGTACCAAAGTGTTGTGAGTTACACTGTGCCGCGCTACTCACGCCCACCCGACAGCCATTTTCTGACCAATTTCCTTCTGACATGCATCTTAACCATCTTCAGCTTCACTTATGAATTTGGCCTAAATTGGAGAATAATATGCTGAAACTCTGCTAAAAGCAGTACATAATTGATCCCTGCCAGAAGGGGGATATGAGCTTTTCTGTTGTTTTTCAGGGAGACAGAGGGGGAGGCGCTAAGAAGGGGGCTGTGTGCCTGGAGCTTCAGCTCCTGTTTTCTACTTCCCCAGCTATCTTACAGAAGGCAATTAGCAGTGTCTGTTCATCAGTGTGATTCTATTTATTGAAACTTGTTAATAAGCCCAGAATTAGTTTTCCTTGTAAAAAAAATGCTTCAGTGAAGAATGATTTCAGAGTGGCTTTAGTATGTTTACTTGCCTAAGAGTAATTAGGTTTAATATCTGTCCAGTGGTTTAGGAAACCTGGGTGATAGCTCTCCTGAAGTGTTTCTCAGTCTGCTCTTTCTCCATGCATCACCTGTTCATGGCCCCCATGTACTCCTGCATAATCCTCCCGCTCCTGTTTCAGTAATGTTTCAGTTTCTTGTCCAATTTTAGCAAATCTGGTGGAGATCTCAAAGGAACTGAGCTCCTAGACTACTTATACAAGGTGTGGTGGAGGAGAAAAACCCTCCCTGTTCCATCTCTTAGGGACAGGCATCCCTGAGGAACCAAACTGGTGCTCACTTTGGAGACGGAACTCAGTGAAGCTGGAACTCACCATTTCCAATGCTCAAGGCATGATCTGATTGATTGAGAGGTTTAAAAGGAGCAGGGAGAATCAGTGAGAGCACACCTCCCTGCAGCAGGCACCACCTCTCTGTGCTGGATGTAGAGCTCCTAATGTGATGGGATCTTGCTCAGGTTACAGCTTGCTTGTGCTCTGGGAAAATCACTGCAAGCTAGAAAAGATAATCCCTAACTAACTTCCACTGGGTGGTTCTCCATGAAGGAGAGTCTTCCTCTGTCACTGTGAACTTCCCTAATCTAATTACTGCTAATCAGAAGTGTGAAGAAAAGCATTTTCTCTGGGTCTCAGGTGCGCAGCAGGCGGAGCAGCCAACCTGTGGAGTGTGGATATCTGTTTGTTTAAGTGGGTGGGGAAAGGGATGGACACTGCAAATCCTGCAGCATGTCAAAGCAGCTGAAAGCCCCATGAAATGTTAGGATTGGGTCTGGAAGCTGTGTAATCCCTTTGAACTTTCTAGAAAAGGTTATGGAAAATTTTGTGATGGCAAAGGGGTGGAATTGGCCTATTTCTGCTGTGATTCACCTCATTGTAGAATGTGTGGCACCTGCAGCTACAGACTGACACAATATGTTTATTTACTGAAATTATCAAACTATCTCTTGCCACGTGCTCCGATCTTCCAGCCCAAATTAGTGGTGGCTCCACTGCTCCAAGTGGAACAAATGTCAGTGTTGTGTTTCACTTGGTCTCCTGCTGCTGCTTTATTTTATTTTGGGTCCTGCTGCCTGTCAGGAAAGAAGCACAATCCTGATTTTGTGAGGTTCAAGTGAGCAATTTCACTTTGAAGCTGAACAGGCCATTGCCAAAGGGTTAATGACCATTTTTATCAGTATCCTGGAAAATTGAATCTTTATCCCAATGACAAATCCTAAGGGCTTTTTCTGGCCTGCGTAAGCCAGCACGTATCAATTGCTGCCCTTCAGCTGGCTTGGCAGTGCTGAGGCACTGAGGATGTGATGTCCCCTGTGTCACCAGTGCTGGCACACCAAGCACCCTCTAAGCAAATCCACCATCCCCAAGCACTGCAAAGGCAAATCATTCCACTGCTAGAAATCTTGGCCTCTAAAAAGCAAACCCATCAAAAGCATGTACTGCTTGCTTTACATTAATGGGATGCATTCCAGGCATCCTGCTCTGCTGATCAATGCATTAAAAAATCCATCCTTGGCTAGGTGTGCAGAAACACATCATCAGCGAAACGAGCGTGCGATGGAACAAGTCTATCCGAGGCAGAGGAAATTTTGTTAGCCCAACACAATCTCAGAATAGTTAAACAGAGCAAAACAACTTGTATTTGTGCTCAAATCCTGATGATGTTTATTTACTAGGACAAATATAGCTGAGGGTAGCAACTTATCAAGGCTTGCTTTATTTCAAGAGCAAATTGCTACCATGGAACCAGACACTTGATGTTTCCCTGCTATCGCCCAACAAAGAAAGCTCGCTTTACTGACTCGGCTAATGACCAGCAAATTCGCCTCACGTGGATTATAAAAGTAAAAAGGACAAAAGCTTCGGGATGAAAAATAACAATTTCCCTTGCTTGCTTTTGTGATCAAACAGTAGGAAATTCGCAGCAGAAAACTCTGCTTTGAAATAGAAAAATAATAGTAACAGTGAAAATAAATGACAAGGTCTTGGTTCTATTGAGCTTTAGTGAGCCTGAAAACCCACAAGTTTTGCTGCTGGAGAGTGTATGAGGATTCATTCAAAAGTCAATAATCAGTAGAAAGGGATTAGTGTCTTCCAATAACTCTTCTAACGACAAAGACAGTAAAAGGCTCGAGCAACATCCATTATCTTATCCCTTTTTATATACGCTCATGGCCCTGAGCTTCACATGTACCATGTTTACTATCATAGCAAAAAAGCAAATTTGATCAGAGCAAAACCAACAAATAATCAAAGAGCACCATTGGATAAAATCTGCCTTGGTACTTCGTGAATTTGCTGAGCTGCTGCACCCCAGCCTGGCTTTCCTGGACTGTGAAATATGTTCTTGCACAGCCTGATTGCATCTGTAGGTGTGCAGCAGACTCCCGCATGCAGGGCTGGGCACTTCTGCCCTTTGGGACAGACTTCCCTTCCTGTTCCTGGACTGACCAAAGTCCAGAACCCCCACATGTCAGCTAGGTGGGAGCAGAGCAGGACATTACCAGTTTGCTCTGTGCAGGCATTGAAAAACCAGGTCTGATAAGAGCTGTTTCTCCACGTTTTGCAGCACCCACAAACAGATTTACTTAAAAGATTCATAATGTAAGAAATCAACTGGAAATGGAAAGTTCAATATCAGATGAAATTGGTTTGGCTATCTCTGACACAAAATATTTATCTGCTAGGTTCCCAGAGACGTCAAGCTCTGAATCAGTTATCTTAGAACAAATCTACAGTTGTAAGTTCTCTCATTTTGGGTTTGAAGTCACACTTCCATCTTGGGCAGCAAATGGCATTTTACTACTGTTCCTTATGGCCACTGCCCCTTCAGCTTTGCTATTAACATGTTTCTAGGGTAAAAAAGATAATTAAAAGTCACCTCCATGCTTATGCATTCGTCTTTTCATGCTAAAATTTATTCTTAGCTGAAGACTTCAGAATAATTGGTGAACTGCTTGGTGACACCTGGCCCTCTGAATCTACCTTAGCACCCACCCTAACAAGATAGCAACCTGAATTTAGTCTTGAGCATAAACAAGGCACATGCCAGATCCTATGCTGAAGTGTGGTGCAGGCTTGCAGGGCACATTTGGTCCTGAGGGCTGATCTGCAGACCAGCTGCACCTGGAGCCTTGCAGCAAGGATATGAGGCAGCATGGGGGAGGGCAGGTGGCTGCACATAGAGGGCCACTGGATGGTTCTTGGAATCAGATGTCTGTTTACCTGGCAGAAAGAAAGTTGTTCTTCCCTTATGGGCTTGTGTCTTGGAGGAACTGCCCTACAAGCCACTGGTCCACAGCAGAGTCTTTATTCACTTCTTGGTTTATACTTCCCAGATTTTCTGGGAAGATCAAGCCCCTGAAGAATACTTCCTGTGGGCCAGGTTGGGATGATTGCATGATGAATGTCACACAAAGCTAGGTTAATGCTTCTGTGACACCTCTGAGAAAAACTCCTGGTTTCCACACCTACTCTGCTGCTGGTTCAGTGTTTAATGCCAAAACCAAACCCCTGGTTTTCTTGACTTTTAAATGAATTCAGTGTAGACTGGTTGCTGCTCCAAAGGGTTCCTGTAGTTTGTCCTTTGTTCATATGGTGTCTCTCAGAGGGGGGAACACACCATATGGGTGCAGTGTCTGGGCTCTAGGAAGACATGAGGACACTACACCAGCTGGCTTCCACTTGAATGCAAACATGTCACAGGGCTTGTTACAAGGAGGTCAAACTGCTTTGGTGTCAACCAGCAAGCAGCAGCTCTTTTTTGAAAGGGTGTAGTGCAGTCTTGAAAACCAGCAAGCAATGCCTATCAATGCAGTAGGGTCATTCATGGTCTGCAAATGGACTGGAGGAACCTCTTGAACTAAGGCAACCCACAGCAGGACAGATGGTATCTCTAGATAAGAAGTTATGAATCTCAGGGAAGGGCTCTTGTGGAGATCTGTAAGCTTGAAAATTTTTAGTCTGTCCCTATCCCTGTGTTTTTGTGTTAGAAAAGGCAGAGGGGTTGGGAAAGACAGGGAGAGTCTAGATCCACCTTAAACACCACCAAAGAGATGCAGACTAAAAGAAAAGATAAGCCCAACAAAGGGGCTTGCTGAAAAACCAACTCTATCAACAAACCCCAGCTCCTGCAGCTTGGTGACTACGCTGCCCAGTGACTCCTGCTCATAAAGGGCTGATTCTCCTCCCTTTCAGAACACAATGTGTTCCACACACTGAAATAAATAACAGCCCCCCACCAAGGCCCCGGCAGTGTCAGGGGGTGTCAGGCCCTGCTCAGAGGATAACAAAGGCGTCAGCATGGAGCCAATCTCCTCCTGCCATCTCAGGCTGCCCTTGCTGCACTGAATGAAATTTTTCTCCTAATGGAAATGAAGAAAACCTCCAGTGCAGATAATCCTCTGTTATAATGGCCGTAGATTTGGGAAAGGGGCCAAGCAGTGTAAAGAACAAGACAAATCTCTTTTACTTAAAGCCTGGCCTGAATGTGATAATGTAATGACTTTGATTGGGATGTTTCAAATGCCATTCATTGGAATTGACTTAGCACATAGATGATATCAGCCAAAATAATTAAGAACTAGGAACTGAACAGATAGGATCAGCTGACTCCTCCTTCCTAACAAAGCTGGTATCCTTTTGCAAGTAGAGGAGAGGACTACTTGGTTTAAACACTGCTTAGTCCAACCCAGCCAGCACCCTTTCATTCCACTGCCCTTTGCTTTCTGTAGAAGGATCAGTAACTATCATCTTAAACACGGGCTGAAGTCCCAGGAACCCTTTTTGCAGAGATCCTGGTTATTTTGTGCCTAACCTCCATCTGGCCACTGCTGATCACACTTTGCACTCAGAACCTGATCAGAATCCCACTGAAGTCCTTGGGAAGATTTGTGTTCATTTCACTGGATTCTGGATCCATGAGTTTCTTTCAGCAATGTAGGTTTCCAAAAGTGTGGTAGCCCTGGCTGTTG
Organism: Peucedramus taeniatus; assembly: GCA_013400575.1. Lineage (NCBI taxonomy): Eukaryota > Metazoa > Chordata > Aves > Passeriformes > Fringillidae > Peucedramus > Peucedramus taeniatus. Next base: position 386,436 of record WBNO01004506.1, read on the forward strand.
TTTAGCTTCCTAGTATCTGTCATAGCTAACTATTATTTCTGTTTTACAGAAATAAAACACAGCTCAAACTCTGATACTACATGCAAGCTTAAAATGGCTTTCAATTACTATTAGCAGGCTTTTAAATGGGATTGTGGTGACAACCCAAAAGAAGCAAAATACTTAGGGGAGAAATTAAGCTATTGGAATGACTGGTTATATTGAACATGCTCCTCACACAGCTGGCAAAGAGCAGAATAAAGCTGAAATAAATTGATGACGACCACATTCTGGAGGAATGGCAGTTTATCTTAAAAGGGAAAAGAACATTCAGCTTCTCTGCTAAAACAGCTTATGACACTGAGCATTTGGACACTTCTCCCACAAACCAGGAAACCAGTAGCAACCAGAACAACCACAATAGATAATTTTCTATATCCCACACCAGCATAACTGAGCACAGAAGGTAAAATGAGTGCAAAATGCCACCATTCTGAATTTAATATGTCCAATGGGCATCATTCTGATGGAGGATGGCTACAAAGGATGGAAGGTAACAGGGGATTATATTCATTGTCCATCTCAAGTCTTCCAGCTGGCAAATAAACTGAGACCTTCAAAAAAAATCTAAAAAAACTCCAAAAAACAGACCAAAACCAACAAACAAAAAAATGCAAACAAAAACCTCATACATTGGACAAGCTTTGGAATGGTTAAAAGGCCAAGATCTATTGTTCTGGTTGAATTTGTTACAAGCCCTGGGCATATAATAGAGGAATATCTGTATTTGAATGTTTTCATCTTCCTGGTCATCTAATTCAGCTCCTTCCAGAGAGGTAATTTATTTTCTTCACTGTTGCCTTCATTCACTAGGTTTAGAGATGAAATCAAGATGCATCAGCAGTCTTGAGCAGGGCATCAATGCTACTTTGAATTTTCCTTCTCTTCTGTTTAATTGAATTTTCATTTGTATCTCCTCAGTTGTTTCCCCTCCAAGGCCTTTCCTCCCTCTCTCCCCCCTTTTCTCCACTCATCCATATAGATCATACAAGCATTTCTGGCAAGCACCAGCTGCAGATACAAGTTCTTGGGCATCTTCTACTTTTAGAAAAGCACCAAGAGCCCAAATAACACCAGTGCTTGTTGTATGAAGCTTGAAGTCTGCTTTTCAGAAAGACCAGTCTCTTTATTAAATCCACTGCCCTCTCGAAGACATATGATAAGACATGGGAGGGCTGCAGAGCCATGCAGTTGTCACTGCAGGGGACAAAAAGCTGTGTCTGGGTTTACAGCCTCTGTTTTGCTGGGTCAGCATAGCCAAACAAGATTTTGCAGTAGCATTAAAAAGTTATTTCGAGATTTCTCTTCCAAATTCCCCAAAAATTGCCCTGAGCTCCTGGCAGGCCAGCACTCCAAACGCAGTCTAGCCACAACCTCTCCACTTCTGATTTGTTTGCCATCAGCATAATCTTTCTTTCAGCTTTGAGCCTGCTTTATTAGACACAAATTCACTAGGAGGGATCTGAGATGTAACCTGTGAAATCTCCCACCTTGAACTGGTATCGCTTCCTCCAACCACTTCCTTTCATTGTGGGGACTGAACAATTCCCATCTGTGGTTGAGGATGGTCTCTCTTGCACTGGAAATCTTCAGTATAGGAAAACACACCAATTCCTCCATCGAAACCTTGGTACAAAGGGCTAGAAAAGATACAATTTCTCCCAGAGATTCACTAGTCATACTTACTACTCCAGCTGAAAGTGATAAAAGCTCTTCTGTGTGGAGAAGTGATTAGGAGAAGCAAGAGAAAATTTCAGACAAAATTAGGCCATTAGAGAAAGTTCTTTAATGCAAAAACTATCTGCAGTTGAGTGATACACAATTCATACAACAATTTAAATACTGATGTTTTTAAGTCATTTATGAGTAAACCATGCAGAACACTGAGGAATATGTAATCTAACAGAATTCTGCATTAGGATAGAGATGGACAAAATGACCTTTCCATGATCTACTCCATCACTCACTAGTATAATTTCTGCTTGTAATTCATTATTCTGAAGCTGTTTACTGTTTTGTCTATGACAAGGGCAACTTCCATCAATGAGTTCTTGAATGTGGAATTCCTGGCTCATTATCAGAGGAAACCGAGATTCTCATTTGAATATTCACCTTTCGTGCTCTTGTACAGGGCACTTGATCCATCACTGAAAAGCTGACATTGTCTTTGGCACTGATGCTCTGTCAGTCTGACATAACCTGAGAGATATTCAGGGTATGTTTTGCTACTTAGTGAAAAACTACAGCACTTCAATCATTAATAATTAAGTGCGAGTTTGCAATTGGATATAAGATCTGCTTCTGTAGGTCTGCATTTATTTTTATACTCATCACACTGCTGTTAGATATATACTGCAGGAGCTTTGGGCAAATGGTTCAGTGTCTCTCCACTTACAGTAAGGACCTCTACTCGAAATAATATGTACTAAGGAGGTCTTCTAGAAGAGAATAAATCAGAGTATAAAGCAAGCTTGCTTGTAACTGAAGTTGAATTGAAACAGTTTCTCTCCTTTTCCTCCCGTGTTTTGATGTTGGTTATGGAAGGATTTTAAAAAGGAAAAGCACATTGTATCATTTTATCTTTTAGCTTGTAGAGTTCTGAGTCCTGCTTCTTCAGCCCCATTTAGGAAGTTAGTCTTTGAGTCTTACCATGAAAAGAGAGATTGCTAGGATCTCTCTCGTTGGCAATCTCTTACAGTCATGTCCTACACTGCGAATGGGGGGTTGCAATTTCTGCTGCCAGCTTTTGCCCTCCTTAACAGCTCTGACAGCTCTGATCCTCTTACTCTTGGCACTTGCTTTGAGCAAGGTTCACATAAAGATGTCGGTGTCCAGTCCATGCATTGTTGTATCAAGCTGCTGTCAGTCTTCTGGATGACTGCTTAGCCTCATTTTGTTATCCAGAGCCTGAACTTGATCATGATTCCTTGTTTGACTCTTGCTTCAAAAGATCAAGTTCTGTCCCTTTCTGCCTCTTTTTCAGTATCTACACTAAGTTCTTGTCTTGCCTGGTGATGTTAAACCTCTGCCAGGCTGGCCATTTCTCTCCTGCATGTTTGTAAGTGATGTAACAAGTAAACAAAACAAGTATTTATGGCCTTATTTTCTATTTCCTTGGGGGATAATGCAGGAACACAGTTGAAGCCAAGAGGTTACTACTGCAAAAGGCAATGGGAGCAGTGAATTGTTCAAATTCAGAAGCAAGTGGGGCTTCAAAGAACACTAAACAGCCTGGTGTGCTTTCTTGTTTTTTCCTAAGTTCCTTAACATATAGCATCTTCTTTTGGGGAAAAAAGTGTTTAAATGGGAAGCCTTCTCATAGGGAAAAGAGGAAACACAAAACTTACAAAGGGAAGAGATAGGGCAGGTTCCTTCTGGAGCTTTTGAGACACTATGAATGTGACAAATACCTTTCCCAAGGAAGACTTTCTAGACTGGTTTATTTACAGTCAGAGCACAAAAGGTGTCCTAATAAAGCTGTGAACTGGTGAGCCCTTGTGAGGCGGGAGGAGCACTGGGATAGCTCACTGTCTGAATGGGAGATGGGTGAAGATTCAATTCTCTATCTCCCTTTAAAAGGCACCAGTGACCTATGCAAACCACCTTGAATACCAAGGTTAGGTATTCAGTTAAATCTTTTAATGCAGGCTTCAAAATTTGCTCCCAGTAACATGGAATTTGAAAATGTTGTTCAGCACTTTTGTAATCAGGATTCTGTAGCATTGTGGCACCTCAGAAGGGAAAGTTACCTTATAAATAACAAAGACTGTGTCTAAGGCTGAGAGAAAATAGAAGAGAGAAGTCTCCAAAGCCCAGGACGACTAAAGCTTGTTATAAAACCAGAGCGATCATTCTAGTGTGAAGCAAACCTGAGCTTTGCATTAAAAATGTAAATGTGATTGAAATAGCATAACCAGATTAAATGGATTTGACCTCTAGAAGCATGAAAGATGGTCTAAATACAGTGAAACAGCAACAAATGGCTGCACTTTCCTTTTCACTGTGTTATACATCACAGAAAATTTATTTAAACAACACAGAAATTTCAAGCCAGTAAGAGATTTGCATTTCTTTTACAAGAACTCATAGATTCTTGTAATAAGGCTGGTTTGGGAGAAAACACCCATAATTTAAATGCCTAAAGGTACAGAAGATCTTAGAAACTGCTTTTCAATCTTGAATGTGACTGATTTACCCTCAAAATTAAGCCCTAGCACACAGAACTAGCCAGGAGTGACTGAATCCTTCAAGCCCACATCTCAACCTTCAGTACATTGCTGCCTTAAGGGAGCATTTGACAGACATTTCTTTCTGAGTTTTTGGGATTTTTTTTGAGTTACATTAACTCATATCAGTGCCACAGTCTGGTTCACTGAACTGCCATATATCACCATACAAGTGTCACCATACCACCATAGCTGGTAGGGACAGACATCACCAACAAAACAAGATGTTAGTCAAACCCCAGCTTAGAATTTCAGAAAGCTGCCAGTAAAATGCTGTATGGTATAAATCCAAGAAGACAACACTCAGAAGCAAAGAAATAAACCAAAGTGGTGTGAAGGGGAATTAGGAATGATAACCAAACAGCCCCAGCTAGGCCTGTTTTTTTATGCACTCACAGGGAAAATTCTGCTTGTGCTGTGCAACATTGTCCCTCTGGTTTCCAATTAGAGAGGTAGATCTTTAGTCAACCTTGATATTAGGAACACTGAGCAGGGAGATAATTTTGGATTTTCTCATCATAGAATCATTGAATAACTTGGGGTAGAGGTCCCTGTCCAGAGCAGAGCTACCATCTCATGTAGGTCAGATTGCACAGGTCCTTGTCCTGTTGAGTTTTGAAAATCTTCAGGGATGATGACTCTCCCCTTTCCTGGGTCCAGTTCCACTTTTGCATCAACCTCCCCATTAAACATTTTTTCCTTACATATATTTCCATGAAATGCTTCTATGTTGCCTCTCATCTTTCACTGTATATCTCTAAGAAGAATCTGGCTTCACCTTATCTCTTGCCCTCTTTGGGTGGTAGAAAGGAGCAGCAAGGTCTTTCTCAGCTTTCTCTTCTTCCTCAGCCCCCCTTTACATGACCTGTGCACCAGCCCAAATACCTTGGAGGGCCCAGTTTATCAGTGATTCACCCCTTGATTTAGGAGATACAAAACTGAACATGATATTTTCAGATGCTGCTTTATGAGCCCCAAGTTGGGGGGGAACAGGAAGATTTAGTTCCAGATGATTTCACACAAGCTCATTTCTTGAAATCATTAAATACATATAAAATGCTACAATTAAACCTGCTCTTCCTAAAACCAGTGTTTTTTTCCTTCTCCTTATACAAGTAACATGGCAAAGTACTGTAACTGAAATAAATTTGAAAGCTGGTACTTGAGAGCTCCTGTGGCAAAAGAGAAATGCATGTGGCATGAAAAAGCCCACAACACAAGAATATTTTTTTCCCTGATCTTTTATTTTCCAAAAGGAGTAAGAAACATAATAATATTTGGACAATGGTTAGACACACAGAGTGGCACTAAAACTGGGTGGCAAACAGCACAAGCAGAGATGATGTGGTCTTCAGCAAGGCTCAGCTGTTAACCCAGTTCTGTTCAAGCCCGTTGATGTTGATGTGCACAGTATTAGAAAACTCAGTTGTTCTGGGGTTTGGGTCTGAGCATGAATGAAACATGAGCTACCTCCTAAACTCAACCACATACAGACTAGTTGCAGCTCTAATTTGGAAGCCCTGTAAGTCCCTTGGCCTCAGTGCAGCAGTGCTGAGCTGTACAGTCCTCGCTCAGCTGCGGGGCTGAGCACGGAGTGAGTCTTCAGGAGGATCCAGACAATGGTTCTGCTGAATGAGGAGGATTCTCCTGCAGAACAGACTGAGCAGGATGTGTCTGAGAGCTTCAGACAGGCTCTGTGCTTCACCAGTGTGTGCCCAAGTTAGTGAGGGAGCCACTGAAAATGTTATGGTCATGGTTATTTTAAAAATCTCAGTATATTTATCCAGTTGCTTTAGAATTTAAATACACTGCTGTGGCTGGGTTTGTATCATTGTTCTGGACACTTCATAAGAACTTTTTTCCAAATTTTTACTGGAAACTCCAAAAACCTATTTCAAAGACCATGAAGGAGTATAAAAATAAAACCAGAATTTAAATTTAATCCTGCATACTGTGTATCTGTTTATGCCACAAGGCTTCACCTATTTGTTTGATCATAGATGGGGAAATTAGTACTATTTGATCTCACTGATCAGAACTAAAAGTATCAGTGTAATAATTCAATTTTCATGCTCTGTCATGTAGGAAAAATGTCATAATTTTTCAGTTAAATATTAATTTAAAATAAAGAGATTTCTTGAAAGTATCAGCAAACAGAAGTAGTAGATAAATAAAAACTTACATAGAAAAATAAAGGCTAGATTCTGAATTATTTACTGAATGATATTAAAATTACGAATCACTAATTTTTTACCATTTATGGGCTCTCAGTGTTTCTTTCCTCTTCACGTTTGTTGTTGTTGGGCTTTTAATAATTAGCTATGCTGAAAGACACTGAACAGACATCAATATCACCACAGAAGATATCAAGATTTTGATTTGCTATCAGCATCTGGATTCCCCAGTGCCAACACTGGCTTTCCTCTGTCCTGCACATCCCACCTCACTGCAGAGGTAAGATCTGGCTGGTCCCAGCAACATGCTTCCAGGGGAATTCTTGTTAAGCACAAGGCTGTTGCCAGGATGAAGGTATTGGGGGCCCTTCCTCTTTTCTAATGTGACCCTGATGCCACCAGTCAGTGCTGGAGAAATGCCAACCCTGGAGCTGAGATTTGGCACCGCACTCTCCTGTTCCTCCTTACCAGTGTTTCACAAGGGCTCAGGACATGCAGAGAGATGCAGATAACAAACCATGACCATCAGCTCATGTATCTACCATTTAAACATCTTAAATGCCCACACTGAGCAGCATCAGGTTTCCTGGTAAAGAACTGGCTGGACAGGAACCAACAGCAACAAGTTGATACAGCACCGTGGCTTTTTTCCTGAGCTGTAAAAGCAGGATATAAATTTATCATACTGCTAAATTGAGGAAAACAAGGGCATGCTTCTAGGAGCTTTCTGCTTTATTAAGTAAACATCTCCTCATTCATGTGGAAAATTTTTTTCCAATTTGGCTAAATAATTAATCACCAAAGGGTGACTGGTGATTAATGAACACTATGATGACTTTTTGAGGTATATGTTCATCATGACAATTTTCTTTCATCCCAGTGATTTGTGTTGATGTTACTGACAAAATGTGATGATAAAGGCTCTGCAGAGTCTGTGGTGGGGATACAGATATTCCAATGATAGAAATCTGCCCATTTTAGAACTTACAGGAGGTGAGATGGGGTCCCCACCTAACCTTGGGAAGGAGCATCTATCACCTGGGCATCAGGGCACCAGCCTGGCAATGAGTGACTCATTTCTTATTCTCCAAGGGCACTGTAGTAAGAGCTCTCTTTGGCCAGTGGAAAGAGCTGGTTTATTTGCAACAAGCTAAACCACTCTGTAACCACCCCTGCTGTAACACCCTTTCACACTGCTTATGGATGTAAAGAGGCTGTGAGTAAATAAAAACAGATTCCCAAAATGCACTGAATCAAATACTCAGTTCTTCACTACTTAAGAAGCCAAGCTGATTGTGTTACATTTAAAACTCATTATGAGGATGGTATTTCTCTCCTGTGGATGAAACTGAGCAGAAACCTTCACGCTGTGGAGAAGCACATGCCCTGCCATGCCAACTATTTAGAAGCACAGGAGAGGATGACAAATTCACATAGCCTTAGCTACTGCAGTCTGAAATTAGGGCATGCAGATCCACATTGTGGTGCCCTGGAACTAATTTTAAGATCTCACCGTGAATTTTGGAGAGACCCAGAGCTGGTCTGCACCAGTTCCACACAAAATTCCTCCAGAAATATATACATGGGACTACTTCATTGTGAGACATGAAAATGAAGATATTCTCCCTCCTTTGCTGTAAAGGCAGGAGCTGGATTATAGCAAGGTCCAGCTATAATAAATAAGAATCACTGTACTGGCAGTGGAGAAACATCTCTGCATCACTGTGAGACAGCAAACACCACAGCTCTAGAAATCCACCTATAAAGCCTCTCATTTGTTACCTAGATAATTCTGCTTAATGTCCATTTTGGGCACTTATCCTTTCCTATACACTTTTACTTAATGCCTTAAAACTGGAGCTACTAACTCCAATCAGCTCTAAGAGGGTGAGGATAAACCACCCAATTCTGCTAGGAAGTAGTACACATTTTTATCATTTAAGTGATATTCTCCTCAGTGGAGACCCATTCTCATCTTATTCCCTTCTGTAATGATTTCCAGCTGATGCAGAAATACTCCAAGTCTTGTACCAGACTGTTATGGTGTGTACAAGTTGCTGTTGATTACGCTCTTGTAGACAAGAGAATTTAATACAAGTCTGAAGTTGCTGGAATCTCAAAGCATGAGTCACTGCTCTGCCTTTCAGACTGTTTTAAGCACTTGTGGGGTTTATGTTTCAGAGAAGGGACATGCACAGAGACGAAATGTCCATTGCCAGCCTCCCTGCCAAGGTGTAAGACTGGGGTTGTGAATTCTCTAAAGAGGATATTTTCTCTTGGACAAGTGAAAGGCTGCTCACTTGAACCACTCAACTGAAGACATCCCTCATGGCCTCCCAGTGGAAACATGGATCTTGCCATTCCTACACTATGTTGCCTGACACATGCCAAAGAGAAGAAAATCCCTTTCTTTGTTATCAAACCCTGTATTTCCTACCTGCATTGGATCCTGCTTCTGCTGAAACCTGCTCCCAATTTTCCTGGAACACCTCAATTCTAAACAGTCAGTCAAGAGCTCTGGGCTTTGTCAGAGATCACACCTCAAAGCACTTACTAGGATCGGCATCTCCCAACCTTTTCCCATAAGGAACTCCTGCAACATGAACCAGCAGAATTTCTGCTGAAAGACTGCACAAGTTATCCTTTAACAAATAAAACAGATGATAAATTGTCTTTGGTTCCTGAAGACACAAGACCCCACAGATGGACCTGATGGGGAGAAAAGGGTTATTAACAGCCATGGCCCAAACTCTTTATACTGCAGGAGGATCCCATGTTACCCATCCCTCTTGTCTCTCTCAAGCTGTTGTATTCCAGCTCTTTTGTTTTAAGCTTACAGATTTTATACTCAGATAAAAGGTTTGCTGATGAACTGAAATAATTTTTGGTGATCAAACAAAGCAGGACATGCCCAAGAATAAAGAAAAACAAAGTAATTTCATCTCTGCCAGTCCTTCCTTTTCAATGTCAAAAGCTGTATTGATTAGCAACTGGAAAATAGGCGTGATGTCAGCTTACTACAGTCTCCTGGGCTCCCTTCTGAGGGCACGCCTCAGTTCTTTCTCAATTAATGTGAAAGCTGGGGAGAGTAAGCATTTTTATTGGTAAGTTAAGAAATGCCTCCATCAAGAATTTTATTCTAATATCGCAGTAAATACACAATGATTGAGTTTTGGATTAAAATACTTTTGTCTCCTTTTTTCTCAGCACTAGAAAACCATCAGTTCCTTTGCTTTATGTTACTCAGTAACATTTTCCAGCCTTTTGCCTTTTCTGATTTTAGGCAGATTCCTTAAGAGCATCTTGTAATCAGGACTGTAATCCTCCAACCACCCTTACATCTGTCATTTTCCTGAATGGTCTTAAAAATAAAATGAGAATGATTCAATTAATGGTTTAGGGGGATTTTTACATTAGGCAGAGTATTTCTTCGGCATTAGAAAATATGTGGCACAAATCATTAGTATTTCTCTCTATGAATAAAAGAAAAAAAAATTAAGGCAAGAAAAATGGCTGTAGGTTTAATGTGCCAATGCCTTCCAGATCTTTTTGTTTCCTGGTTTTGGTTTTGTGAATGAAATGTAGCAATATCCAGGATCCCACCAAGTGTCACAAAAACATTTGAAATTCATCACATCTCATAAAACCTACAGATTGAACAGATATCATCTTCAGTGTAGGAACAACTTGGCCCAAAGTCCAGTGAGCTCAAAGAGAGGATTTGGGGTCAGTAGCATTCAAACTGATTTGAAATAAGTGAGGCTGCTGGTTTCAATATTGCCAATGCTAAAAGGTATCAGGCTTCAAAAGTAACCGAGCAAATGAGACATATTTGGTTTCCTCACCTTCATTTTGGGAATACTTGATTCTTGAGTACTGAGGTGAGAATAAGGTAATTTATTTAACATTTTCTGAAGTGTGGAGAGCTGGAAGTTTTCTTTCAAAAACAAAATACACATCTAAGCAAAGACCACCTGAAACCAGAGCTGATCCAGTCATCATCTGAGTCTGGGCTTCACAGAAATTATTTCAGGCTCTACACAAACCCCCAAATATCAGGAGATTTGCAATAGCACCAGGAAAAGGGACTAGACTCTTAAACACACCTGCCACTTGAATTTGAGGTTTTGGCAATTTTCACCTGCTGGAGCTCCTCTTTAACCCAATGTTATAAATAAAGGACCTAATCCCATCTTTCACATTCAGCTGCACTCAGGGTGTAACCACGGACTTCAGAGTGTAGAGGATGGGTCTGTCTGTGCACTGTGTACGGCTGCTGCCTCATCAGAAAAGCTTTTTGCCTTCTTCACTATCTCAGTAGAAGTTTGTAAAACTGAGCTCTTGGACCCTGCACTTGCATCATGCTTTCTGGCTGCATATCCACCAGCTTCAACACTCATTTGTGATTTTGTATCCTGCAGATCCAGGAGAAACCAAGGGAGCTTGATACTTGCAGAGGTAGGCAGTAACTCTGGAAGGGAACTAGGTAATTATGAGTGTGTGAGACATTCCTGACTGCTCTTCCTCTCCAGCAACCTGCTTCTGCCTTGGCCATCAGTGAAACACTTCTTCATCTCACTCTTTCTCTTGACCGGAACAAACAGAAGAGCCAACAGAGTGCCTTGATCTCTGATTTGTCTCTTTTTCATTCTTCCCCCATTTTGATTATCTTCCCCATATTCCTCAGGTAAGCACCCTGGAGATCTCACATCAGGTATGAAGTTGTATGCCAGACAAATGGGAAGGAACAGACTGAAGAGGAAAACCACAGCCTTCTTTAATTTGTTACCTAATTCATTTGTCAGTCTAATGTCTCTTACAACCTCTGGGTTAGCCAAGCCATAAAACAAAACAGATCCCTGGTTACATTTGTGCAGCAGATTTGTCTCTTTCTTTTGAGCTCATTAAAGCAACTGCTTTCATCTCATTAGATTGCTAAAACATTTCCAACAGGACTAGATGTGTCATGTCAGAATATGACAGGCAAATTTCTTTTAAGGTTTTAAAACTGGGTTGGAAGAGGAGAAGCTATGCAGTTCACTGTTGTCACTGAAAGATATTTTTACTTTTATGAGTCCCTAAAACAAGAAACAAATTAAGAACTGTCAAGGAAAAAGAAAAAACACAAACCCAAAATGTATTCCATCTTGCCTTCTAATATTGTTACTGCTTTTCTCTGAAATCTCTCTCAGTCTAATCACAAGAACTTTAAATATAAAAGAAGGAACTATGGTTATTAATGTTTTGGCACAATTCAAAATCCAAGAGGAAGAAAATAAATGCTGAAAACATGATTTCCCTTTGCAACTACAAGCCACAATGAACAGCCTTACCCTCCTCTGTTCCCAGCTCTTATTCTTGCCAGTTTCAGGGGCAATCTCCCTGTGCTGTGCCACTGCAAAGTGTGGAACATGACACCCACACCATCCAGAGATGCAAGAAAGCATCTGTGAAGGTGGGGGAAAAAGCTGCCATGAGGGGAGAGCCCCCTCCTACAGCAGCCTCCACTGGGATGATCTCTGACAGCCTGGCAGGAGACCCTGCCTTGCTCAGGGCGGGCAACACACTGCCCAGCTGCCATCCCAACATCCCAGAGCTGCCCCAGCAGGCAGTTTGCTGCTGCTTTCACTGCAGGTTCCACTGCCAAAACAGCCCCACCAGAGCCTCCTTCCTGCCAGGGTCTGTGTGCCACGTGCATGGTGCCAAATCCACACCCACAGCAGAGTGCGCTGGGGCAGGTCTTGGGAGAATGACACAACTTCATCGGGAAGGCTGCAGCTCTTTCCCCTGCTTACTGAAACCCAGCTCAAATACTGCCCAGGTGCAGCCTGTCACTGCCCTACTTTGGGCTTTAAATCACAGAAATCCTGGAAAACAGCAGGAGATAAGTAAGGGTGAGGATGGCTCAGCCTGACCTGGTGCTCTAGTGAGGTTTGTGCCTCTGGGTTGCCAGCTCACACCACGATCAAACAGTTCCCAGATGGGAGCAGAGCCGAGTGGGGCTCTGCACCCAGTGCCAGAAGGCAGAAGAGCTGTGCTGGGGAGTGGGACAGACCCCATGAAGACGCAGTGTGCAGCCCTGTCCCTGGGAAGATGCTGCAGAGGCGAAACAACTCTGCGCTGTTAGCCCCTGTGGGGTGAAGTATTCCTGGGGGAAGGGGCTGCAAGTGTGAAATCACTACGGATTTGAGACACAGACATGTAGCAAAGAGCACTGAAGTGGGTGTTCACAACACATCATTTCATTTCAATGGCATTTGGCATCAAATTGCTGTAAAACCAGTGGGCGGGGACTGCTTCTCACTGAAGAAGTTCATTAGATTATAAGTAATTTGGTTACATAGAGAGCAAGTAGAACCTGGGGCTGTTTTGAGGGGCTTTTTGAAAAAGGTCAGAACAATATATCAGCCGGCTGCTGGGACTGATGGCTGTTGGGGAGAAGACAGTAGATATTTCAAGATAAACACTGTACACTAGTGTATTTTTCTCCTGATTGTATATTTCCATCCTTCTCATACTTAACATAAAAAACATTTTGTGAAAACTGGCACAGCAGAGAAGCCTATCAACTGAGTTACTGCCAGCACTTCTGGTGAAGAGGCACATAGCTGCTCTGGAGGACATGCAGGGCTGGAAGCTCTGGCATCTTGTGAAACAGAGCTGGACCCAGCTCTCTGTGCCTAGCTCAGCAGGGGACAGAAGCTGCTGCTTCCGCAAAAGCAAAATCCAAAACCAAAACCCAAGCCCCAAGATTTTTCCTGTGGGCAGGTGAAGCCATGTATTCTCTGGAATACCATACCTATCGCTAACCCCTTGTTTGGGAAGGTGAAATATTGCCCTGGCTCACCAACCAGAGTGGTGGCTGCTGAGTAGGTGGCAGGACCTTGTTTTTGAAGCCATGCCAGCTAACTCAGCCTCTCTGCATAAGCACCATTAAACACTGAATTCCCTGGAAGCCTTGTGCTGATGGCAGCGGATGGTGTCCCCACCCGAGCAGTCCAACCCTGCTCACCACTGGATCATTGCACAGATTTAAGTGTCCTGCTAAGCAATAAGAGATGGAGATATGCTCGGTGTCCTGCTCCGCTGGGGCTTCTGATGAACAAGCACATTCACCAGAGTTTTAAGTCCCCACAAAAATATTCTAGAATAACATCAGTCTCGATTTCATGCTACAATCCAGGTACTCCAGAAAAGAAAATTGTAAGTTCCAAATTCTGCATGTGCTCGACATTTATTTCAATAGATAAGATCTAAAAAATGTTAACATCTATTGCACTCCTGCATCATAAATTTACTGAGATAGGGTGGTGTGAGTGGAAGATGAAATTCTCTTGTCCAGCAACTCTCACCTTCGAGCTTGGATTTTAAAAGAAAGCCCCAGCTTTGCTTGGTTACAGATGGTTTTTAGATTAAGCTGAGTGAAAACAGAATCTGGACACAGCCTGATTCTGAATGCTGTGGCACACTCTGGAGTCTCATTGGCTTGCATGGCACAACCATGCCTTTCAGAACTGTTCCTCTGACTAGCTTGGCTCTGACCCTTGATTTTGAGTCATGGGTAAAAGTATCTGGACTGCAGGACTGGTTGTGGAAAAAATACACCAAATTAATCAGCCAAGGTGGAGTAGTCAAAGTGCAAGGCTGAAGGGCGTCAAAACAACCATGGGTGCTTAGAAAAGTGTCATTCCTAGCCTATGTTGCCACTGTTTGAGATGTACATTCCAGACTCCAGCTCCACCTCTCTATCATTCACCAGTACCTCTTTTTTTTTGCTTGATAACCCCCCACTCACCAGCTAAAAGGTATAAAGGTATCTCCAAATATTTCACTAAAAATTCCAGAATTACATTTACAAATCCTTATCTACATCCTGGCTACACTCTCAAATTACTCAAAGTAATTTCTACTTTTTCTCCTGCTACCTAACATTTCAAGGATTAACTGGGCAGTGTGTAACCTCTTCTACTCCTATGTAACAATGTCTGCTCTCTGTTCCTTTGTCTTAGCATTCTCCAATCTCTCTGTAGATTCCTGTGCTTGTTTTCAAGGCAATATCCAAGTGTGAAGCTGCTTTAGCCATTCATGAGGATGAGATTTATTATCTAGAAGCACACCAATAATACAGCATTAAAAAAAAAATAGCACTCTTTCATCAAAATCTAATGAACATGCGATTTAATCTTTATTAAGAATTCATTAGTTTCTCAGCAAGGCTGTCTAATGGAGCTTGACCAGGTGAAATGCTAATGCCTACATTATATTTAAATTAATTTTCAGCAGTGTTAGTTTCCCCGCGCTGCTCCCTGCTCATCGCTCTCCCCGGCGCCCGCGGCTGCGCGGCTCTCTCCAGATGCTGCTGCCGTGCTCATAGCAACACCGCTGTCCCCACCCCAGCCTCCGCACACTTCACTGGAGTTTCCACACTCACAGATGCCTCCCAGTTTCCAACACTATAAGCCCATCCACCATAGCAGTTTCCTTGACGTTTTCATATTAGGTACAAAGCTGCAAGCCTAGCATGCCTTACTTTGAGTAGTTGTAATGAAATGCATGTATATATATACATACATATATATACACACACAAAATGGGTATATTTCAGTCTACCAATCTACTCCAGCAAACAGGTTATTATCTTGATGTGATTTGCTTCAAAAAACAAGAGCTCTGCTTTTTGGAAAACAAGAGTGATTGTACGCTTGTTGTGTAGCCAGTGTGGTCACTGCCTGCCCTCCTGCCTATGGGCTCTACGTGTGCACTCCACTGTTGTAGTTCCTACAGCCTCTCCCTTCAACCAAAACCCATCGCCCGCCATTCCAGCATGCTCCTGCAGAAGCAATTCCTAGAGATTAAATAATTTATTGGTGTTCATCTGCAGCGACATGTCTCCTGATCCACCTTCTGCACACAAACAAGAGCAAACCAAACCTACCCCACCCCAGACCCAAATCAAACTGTGGGGATGAAAGGGGGTAAAGCCCCCTTTCAAACATTGAAAGGGGATAATCAGAGCCTCTGCCAAAGTAGGGTACACAAACGTCAGTGGGGAAAGCCTCGGACACCACTGTGCACTGGAGGCGAGTCTTCTCACAGTGAGACCTCCCAGCCCCGCAGCGCCTTGGGAAAAGCATTGCCTCAGGCGGGGATGATGGTTTCATTGAACCCCCGAGGGGTGGGCACAGCGGCCACAGAGTTGATACAGAAATATCCGGGTCACCCGCTAAGCCACCCTGCCCGGAGGGGAGCTGGGCTGAAGGCCCAGATCTGCCCCCGTGGTGCACGCCCATGCACGCGCACATGCACACCCACATTCACACACACTCACAAACTCACACACACGCACGCACTCACACACACGCACACCCGGGGCGGCTACGGGAGCTCAGGGCTGCAGCTTGCGACGGCCACGGGCCCCTCTGCTGATTCCGTAGCCCCTTAGGCTTCTCCCCGGCCCCTCCGGAGGCAGCGGAGCGCGGTGCCGGAGGNCCCGCGTGCCATCCACACCCATCTCTGAGCCTCTTCTCCTCGCTAAGCAACCCCGGTCCCGAGGGGGCCCCTCCCAGCCACGGATCTCTCTGCAACCACCAGCATCGCAAAGCGGCAACCGCTCCCAGCTGAAATCCAGACCCTGAACCAGCGCCCAGGCTCGTTCCGTGATGGCGCCCGCCTCCAACCAGCCCGTCATGTTTGTAGCGGTGGGAGGACGGGATGTTTCATTGTATTTTAATTAAAAAAAAAAAAAGGGGGGGGGAGAATAAAGGCACCACGGGTGTACCTCCACCTCTATTAGCCTTCTCTGCACCTGCTTTCCTACGGGGTGCATTTACACGAGCCACGGGGATGCTTGGAAGAGACCCTGCGGTGGGGCTTTTCAGTGCTGTTTATTACACGGTTACATCTAATTAAACACAGAAAGAGGGTGTGGGAAACCCCAGCGAGGAGCAGCGCCGAGTACCATAGGGAGACTCGGATCCCAGAGCAGGAGAGGTTTGAATGAGATGAATGGCCAAGCTCGTCGTTCATTAATTAAAAGAAGACGGTACAAGCTCAATAAAAGGGGCTTTTAGTGATAGGAAGCCTTGGTTTAAATCCGCAGAGCCGGCAGCTAACACCCCGACATTAAGCTTAACTGACAGCGGTTCGCCTCACGGGGACATCTGCGCCGAGGGGGAAGGTGGGCTGCCGGCCTCCCTCCACCGCCGCCGGGGGCGAGGCCGCGGGGCGACGCTTCAGCACCAGCGGGCCCTGGACAGCGNCGATGGGGGGGCGACCGGCGGGTTCTCACCGAGCAGGAGTAGTTTCACGTCTTTGGCCGCGCTGATCCCGTCCTCCTTCAGGTTCTTCTCGATGGCCTTGCTCCGCTCCAGGGCGGCTCTTTCCTCAGCACTCAGGGTACATCCCATGGCGGCGATGAAAATT
>WBNO01004506.1:403768-451016 GCA_013400575.1 Peucedramus taeniatus
CTCGGCACGGACGGAGGTCGCGGCCCCGGTGCCCGTCCCCTCGCCCCGGGCTCCGGCGCCTATCCCCGGACGGGAGAGGCCGTGGCTTGGGCTGCTGCCCCCCGTTCCCGGTGACTTAGTGCTGGGGTCTGCCTTGGTGGAGGGTCTAAAGGGGAAGCCATACGAGGAGCGGCTGAGGGCACTTGGCTTGTTCCGCCTGGAGAAGAGACTGAGGGCAGAGCTCATCGTGGGCTGCAGCTTCCTCGGGAGGGGCAGTGGAGGGGCAGCACCGATCTCTTCTGGCTGTGACAGGACCCGAGGGAACGGCTGGAGCTGTGCCGGGGGGGAATTAGGTCGGGTATTAGGGAAAAGTTCTTCACCCGAAGCGTGCTTGAGCACTGGAACAGGCTCCCAGGGCGGTGATCACAGCACCAAGCCTGGCAGATTTCAAGAAGTGTTTTGTCAAGGCTCTCAGGCACATGGTGTGGCTCTTGGGGATGTCCTGGTCAGGGCTAGCGGTTGGTCTCGATGATCCTTGTGGGTCGTTTCCATCTCAGGCCATCGCACGGTTGTGTGCTCTGGCCCGGCAGTGCAGAGCTGAGTGCTTGGGGATGTGGCAGCAGCGTGTACGTGGGCACTGGGCTCCCCTGGGCACTGCCCCGGGCACTGGGGGGACCCTGGCTCCCCACGTGCCCTGCGGGTCCCCCACAGCTCCTGCACCCGCTCCTTGTGCCTGCCCCCACCCCACAACGCCGTGGTTGTGACCTGACCTGCAAAGAGCCCTTTGGGAGCTCCTCACAGTTCAGGCACTTTGATCAACACTTGCAACGTGAATCGTTTACATGCTCCATGCAAAGCATCAGGTTTCACCACCATGTTGGATTATGTTTTCCATCAGTGTAATTAACAGATGGTTTGGGTTTTTTGTGTTGCTGTGCGGTCACAGGCCTCACCAGATGACCTGCCTTCTTTTTATAACCATTCCATGACAACTAACAGTGATTTAAGAATTCTAGTGAATTAAAGTCCCACAATTTTCCTGGCAGGTTTTGCCGTTTCACAAGGATGGAAAAGAGAGAAGGAAACAAGTGTCAACAAGGAAAATAAAATAAATAGAACTTTGTTTAAAATGCTTTCCTTCAGGCCCAGACAAGTCACAATATACTCAACTTTAATCCATAACATTGATTGATATGTGACAATCTAGCTATAAAAAGATCTAAAGAGGAAAGAAGTGTTGAGCACAGCGAGGTAAAATGCATCAAACTAAAATGAGGATCATCAAGGATTGCTACCTGATCCACGGAAAGGACACCCACCACTTCAGAAAACAAGAAATCTGCAAAGGGAGGTTCGGTTTTTCAGAAGTAGATGTGAATGCTGAGGCTGCTGATTTTGCCTCTAAAAGCCACTCCACCTCTCTGCCAAAAGGAACCCAGCTACAGGAGGCTTGACAGGCTCATCCCTGTGCTGTGGGAAGGAAATCAGGGCTGCCCCACAGGGGCTCGGGGAAGGCAGGGGGCTGCTGTTCCTGCTGCTGGGTGTGGGTGACCATGTGCTTACACTGTGTGGGTTTTCCACTTGGGACCTCTGATCACTGCCTCTGCTGTGATCATCTTACCTGCTGTCCTGAGTTCACCAGATCCCATACCAGGACCGTTTCCTTAGGGATACAAATATCATTTCTAATACCACTTAGAGTATTTTAAGCATGAAGTCACAGGCACTTTCCTTCCAGGCAATCATCATCTCCTCCCAGTGCTGTTTCCCATCCCTTCTTCTTCACAGAACATGTTCTTCCCATTTTCCCTCCTGACCTCTGAAACAAAAGGGAAAAACAGGACGTGTTTAACGAAGTAAAGAGGGGTCTGAAAGAAAAGCAGACAAAAGAAAGCAAAAGGTAACTCAGAGTATTCAAGGACCAGTAATATTTACTACACGTTTGTGAGCTAATAGGTGCAGTATATTTGAATTTTGGGTAATTTATTTCTGGAAGCTCAGGGGACTGAGATGGACAAGCAAGCCTACAGCATGTGTTCAGCAAGGAATAAATGGAGATGGGTGCGGTTACAGAGCAGTTCCTGCTCTTTCATATTCGCACAAATCTCATGTGTAAAATCAATAGGATCAGAATTTCAGTCAATAAGTTTCATTTCAATGGTTCTAGCCAGAGGGAATTACAAAAAGTGCTGTATAGAAAAAACACAATGAAGAAATACAGAGGCAATGTGCTCATGAGATGGCTGCATTTTCTTCCCGTCTCCTCCAGCAGCTTGCCAGCCTTGGACTCATATTGGGAAACTCTCCAAGGGTTTTACTAAGAGAATTAGTCTTTTGTATCAGCCTCTGGCTACTCGTTATCTGACAAATTTGTAGCCTGAGTCTCCTGCCATGGAGAAAATTATTTCTCTTCTTCTTGACCAGTGTGGAGTCTGCAGTCAGCCCTTTGTCCCATGAACATCCCCATTGCTACACAATAATCTGCTAATTTCTTTCTTAAGGGAAAATCAGAAATTGGCAAGTCTTCTCCTTGCTCTCTCAGCTCTCACAAAAAATTCAGGGGAGCAGCTGTGAAACTGAGCCATTTCTGAGCCTTTTTTTTCCTGCTGCTAACTGAGCAGAGCTGGTGGAAGTGTTTCTTTCAAAATTTTCTTAGAGGGAAATTTAATTTTTTTAAAAAATCTGCTTATTCATGACAGATGAATTTCAAGAACATGAAAGAAAAAAGGTTGCCTCCTCCACCAAACAAAATGCATTCCAGCCTACTTGGCTTTTGAGATAAATATATTGGGTTTTGTTGCTGAAAAAGATGTTTCCCTTTTTCAGGAGCTGACAGAAGTCCTCTTTTAATAAAAAGTGGTTGCTGGTAGTAACAACTTCAGATGAAAATAGGCTTCTTTTTTTTTTCCCTGTAAATGGGAGAACCTCTCCATTAAAGGTGGAGAGGAGGAACTTTCTTTCTGGCTATTCCTGCAATTAAACTATGTCATCAAGGTGCATAAAGAACATGCTTGTTTCTGCTCAGACTGCTCTCTTCCAAACCTAAGAGTCAGCACTGTATTTTAAGCAGAAGTCTTTATTCTCCTGTATCTGATCTGTGCCTCAGCAAAACCCAGCTTCTTTCTGCAATCAGTTTTCAAACATTGTGCTAGGAAAGTTAATCAGATAGTGATTTCTTTAAGAAGTGAAGGATGGTAACAGAACTGATGGATGCCATTGAAAAAGACTGTGCCAAAGTGATATTGCAGGGTAGACGACAACTTTGTGATCTCATGTGTGTTGTCTTATTCTGGGTGTTTCCAGACTAGGGAGAGATGAGCCTTCCAACACACATCACCATCGAGGGCTCTGCTACCCAGCTCAAGGGCTTGTACAGTGCTCTGGCTTCCTTCCTAGAATCACAGAACAGTTTGGGGTGGAAGGGACCTTTCAAAGCCATCTAGTCCAACCCCTCTGCAGTGAGCCGGGACAACGTCAACTGAGCCCTGTTGCTCAGAGCCCTCCCCACTCTTGCCTTGAATGTTTCCAGGAATGGAGCATTCATCACCTCTCTGGAAACCTGCAGTGTTTCACCCCCCTCAAAATCAAACATTTCTTCCTTATATCTAATTTAAATCTACCCTCTTCTAGTGTAAAACCATGACTTCTTTTCTTATCACAACAGATCTTACTGAAACGTTTGTTCCCACAGCTTGCCCAGAGGTAGTCAAGAGGGGTAAGAAAACTGTTCCATGGGCCTTGAGAAAGTCTCATAGCTACCACGACACTCCCACCACCACAACAGAGGTTGCAATAGTATTGGAGGGAATACCACATTGGTGCCATCCCTATAATTAGCTGATATTGCAGGATCAGCACATCCTCAGAGAGTTGGTGGGTGGTATGAGGAGGGAGTAGGGCAAGCCCAGAATGATGTGACCATAGGAGGAAAGCTGCAGAGCTTTGCAGCTTGTCTTTCCCCTCCTACTTCAGGGTTGTTCTGTCCAATCTATAATCTTATATTCCTTCAGTGTGGTTTTAATGCACATGCTAATGGAACGGCCACCAATCCCACGGAGAGATAGCGATGCATTCTAGCAGATCTCACCATTAGGAAGTTTTGCCCGGATATTCAGCTTAATTTTTCATTCTTTAAATTGATGTCAATTACCCCCCAGCTAAACCTAGTTATGCAGTGGAAGACAGGTTTAAAATACTGCATGATCTCACTAAATTGGAGAAATGGACAGAAATCAATACAATGAAAGGCAATAAGAACACCCATAAAGGTTAAGTGGTTGATGGAGGAAGAATTAATGAAATGCACAGATACTAGGTTAAATTGCAAATATCCTTACTTCACTCTTACTCACTCCATACCCCACAGATATGTTCTACTCCAGCAAATCAAATGAGGAAGCACCTTAGAATTTGACTAGTGATTTGGAGGAGTAGAGATGAGTATTAAGGGAAGAGATGCTCTAGGATGGATTTATTGTGTGGAAAACTGGCTGTAAGACAAGAATGAGACCCCAAGAGTAAAAAAAAAAAAAGTTACCTGTTGATAAGAATATGACCTGCAGAAGTAAGTTAGCCAGCTTGATGAAGTCAAGAGAAATGCAGAAAAACCCACTTTTGTTGTTAGTTTTTCATGCCTGTCTGGGTGGACAATGATAACTACTGTACCTGGGAGTCTTTGACAGCTCCTGTCTTGAAATCTGCGAAATTGTTGGGCTAGGGCTTGTGGGGTTAACACATTTGCATGGCAGAGAGATACAACAGCTTGTCTTCAAAGTACTTGGAACTAACCTTAGAAAGTTTTCTGTTCAGGTCTGTCATGCCACAGAGAGGAGAACGGGATGTATTCTGGAGAAAGTTACAAATGCCAGAGAGAAGATCTGCAGTGGAAGCTGAGGAGAACTGCATGTACCAGGGCTGGAGGAGGTCCTGGGGCTGGTCTGTCTTGCAGTCCCAGAAGACAGCAGCTGAATGAAAGCACTGCTCAGTACTGTGGGTCAAACCAACGATTTCCTGAGGATCCACATCAGTTTCTGCACAGTAAAGTTTTTTAAAATATAAAAGTAAAGATTTCTACTACTTATTGTGAAAAGACATTTATTGTGTGGCCTGAAACAAGACATTACCTAAGTTGCAGAGGGTCCCAGCTTATGGTTTCTCAACGTAAGAAAGAATTTGTCAGTAACCCTTAATGTGTTGTGAGGTTCTCTCTCTTTTCTGCAATGACTTTCAACTTCCAGTTCTAAGGAGTCTTTGCAGTGTCAATGTTTTCCATTTTCTAGTGGTTCAGGGACACATGGTGGTTAAAAGACTTGTAGGCCTACTGATACCTTGGGGTTTAGCTCTCTATTTTTTTTTATTTTTTTGATTTTGTGCTGCTTTGGTGTGGGGGTCTGGGTTTCATATAAGGGGATAGTAAGGTGTGGGTTTTCATATACAGGGATAGTAAGCTCTGTTCACAGAGGAGGTAGACACAACAATTCCTTCTCTAGCCAGGGACCCAAGGACAGCCAATCCGGATCTCAGGCCCAAGAGTATAAACAACGTGGACTGAAGAGAGAAAAAACAAGAAGGATGGGACTTTATGGACAATTAGCTGTAATTGGACAATTAGCTCCAATATGATAATGGACCAAAACTTATAAAAATGTGAGATCTTGTGACCAAGCCCTCTTTGCTTCCATATTGGAGCCATCTGGGCAGAGCCAAAGCTGTGGCCCTGGTACTGCCAGGGTGTGGCCTTTGAAGGCCTTTCAGTAAATATCCTTTTATTCCCCTTAACTCTGTCTAGCCTCTGTTCCAGCTGTTTAAGGCTGTTTAAGGCTGTCACTACCAAAAAAAAAAAACCCAGAAGTGAATTTATTAACTCTTTTGCTGCTGATCATTGAGAGGAAATCAGGACAGATTCCATCATGGATATTTTCACTGCAGGGGACAGGTTTACATGATGGGCAATTTTCTTCCCCTTCATCTGATCCAATTTCTGCCTGTATGGTAGTGCAAGTATTTGTCCTTCTATGGTGATGGGAGAACCTAATGGAGCAGGACTGAAAGTGGGGAAGAAGCTGACATCTATCCACTTTCCACAGTAAGAAATATGGAATAGCATGGGTCATTCAGCAGATGCACCAGTAAGCTTGAAAAGCCACAAAACTGAAGCTATGCAATATTGTTCTTCAGGCAAGGGTGAAATGGTGCCAAAAATGAGACAGGGAAGCTGACCCTGGCTTGGAACTTAATGACAACAAGGATCCATCAGCCCTTTACTATTCCTATTTTCACAACATCAAGGGTGATGATTTAGTAGGAATTAAATTATTCCAGCCACAATCCAGGAGTGCTGGTTAGAGGCAAGGTCTTGATTACTGTGTGTAGGAAAATCAGTCATTGCTTGGTCTTGGTGAAACTGAGCTTAACCTTCTGCATTATGCATTCAAGCTCAGACATGCAACTGATTGCACACAAGAGTAATTTCATTCAGCTGCTGTCATCAGATGCAAGACTTGGACAGACAATTAAAGCAGCTCCATTTACAGCACTTCAGGAACATTCCTGTTTTTATACAAATGCTATCCAGAAACCTTGCAGCTCTCATTCACACAAGTAGTCCTGATGAGTGATCTTATTGAGGAATGCTAAATCAGTCCCTGAAAATATCAGTGTATGCTTATAAGATTCATGGCTCTCAGAAGCTAACTCCAAGTACAAATATACCATTAGTTACATACAACTCATGCACCTTTTCTCTGCAAAAACGTCTCAATTCTTTTTTTCAGAATGAGCATTGTTTTTCTATCAAAAATATCTGTTAAAATATGAAAAGAAGCATCAGCTCTACCAAGTGTTGTTTCAATGTTATGCAGTGCTTCCTGACTCTAAGTACTGATGTGATTCACAAAGGCTGGCTTTAGCTGACAGAGGCTGTAATCAGTGGAGGAAAAGAGACACTCCTCTGGAGGATGAATAACAGGAATCATCTCTCACCTCTGATTTTGAAGAGAGCCTACAGACTGGCTGTCCTTGGCTGAAGCTAACCTTTGTGAGCATCCCTCACAATGCCCTAAGACAAGGACTTGCTTTCATTGGGAGGGGATGTGGGAGAACAAATTCTGCACATGCAAAACAGGCAGTGGTATTCTGAGAAGGTCATGTTGGGGGAAATGACATCCGGGCAAGAATGAAACAGTAGCTGAAGCAAACTCTGTATTTGGAGGATCAGTGCACTCAATATCAAAATATTGGCTGGATGCTAAACCTGATCCAGGTTCAAAAAGCAGAAGAAAACAGTCCTGTAGAAAAGATCCATCAAAGGTTATTAAATACAGAAAATTACTGCCTCTGGCTAAAGTTGTCCCCAGGTGACAGACTGTCAGGAGCATGAGTGCAGGAGGAGGGGCTGCAGTGCTCTATCCCTCCTAGTGCAGCCTGCACTGGCCTTGGAGAGGATCAAGGAGGCTGGGCTGGGCAGCTCATCTGCCCACAGTCTGCTGTGGTGTGCCATCCTTACCTGCTGAGTTTGGCTGTGGCCAGCAAATACCATGAAATTACCAAGAGCAGAGTGTTGCCCTGGGAGCTGCTGTTGGCTGTTTCTCATGGCTTCACCAGGCAGCAGTGAAACTCCCCTTGATTTTGGTGATGTCAGAAACTTGAGCATCTGGCCAGCTCAAGAGACTTCTACATTAATGACAAAAATGTTGGGAAATGCATTGTCACAGCATGAGGAATTCAATTTCTATAGTAGTCCAGCTTGTCTGAGATATATTTCATTGTGGCCTGCACCAGAAGATCCAAAAATTGGCTGAAAATGCTTATTCTGTGGCTGAAGAAAGGTTTTTCAAATGCACTGCATGAGCTCCCTGATCTCCTAACAGAATTGTGTCCAGAATGTTTGGGTGCTGGGGTGGGATCTCTGGCAACCTGCATCAATAGTTCACATGAGTATTAAGCTGGCTGCCTCTTGCTTTCTCAAATTCATGGAGTGTTGTATTCTTTTCTTCACCTCATTTACTGCTGGAAAACAATTACACTAAATTTTTAAACATCTGTCCTATTCCACCTTTCAGCAGGAGGTGACATGAGACATAGGTAGTCCTATGATTTGGTGTTCTTTTTTGGGATGAACAGATATGTAAATATAAGTTATTAATATCTTGATTTTTTTAAACCTTTGGGAAAAGTAGATGACCCATTATCGTACACATAAGGATGGTATTTCTTTCTACCCTCTCTCCTTTTCTTTTCTTGATATGAAGAACAAAGTAGGTCATTGAGAAGGGTTTTTTAAAGTACTGAAGATGAATATGGATTTACCCTGTTTGCAGAGCTGGAAGTTGTTTGGAAGAGAGAAAATTCTGGCTGTATGTAAGTCCACTGCCTTCAACAGGCTGATGCCAAGGTAGAATTAAAATGTGTTTTTGCTAAGAAATAAAGGGTCTTAGCAGTTATTTTTTCTTTCTGATGATAATCAGTGGTCGTAGAGGGTTTGGTGGCTCATGTGACAGCTGTAGATCTCTTCTGTCCCAGGACAGCCCTGACCTGCATGAGCTGAACACCAGAGGCACATTTTGGAATGCCACCTGTACTCCTGGCAGGAGGAGGATGGTTCAGGAGGGGTCTCTGACAGCTCAGCACTACAAGTGTTATCAGGCAAATAAAATGTGCCTCCCACACACATCAGCCCTGTCTACTTTAGCATGTGACCACAAAATAATCAAACCAAAGTCCAGCGAGGAACTGAGGATATATCCTGGGCAGTTTTGACATAAAAAAGTGGTGAGGTCATTTATTTCCTCTATCCATTGTGGCAAATGGGTCATACTGGCTGGCTGGCTTGGGAATAAATACAGTTTTAATCTCTTAACCAAGCCTACAGGAAATCAGTCTCAGTGAATCTCAGCTAAATGAAGAGATATAATGGATATATTTGAGGAAGGAAATATCTTCTTGCAGTGTGGCTGGGCTGCTGGGTGAGTGGGTTGCTGGGCTCACCCTCCATTCCTGTGTGCCCAGACAAGCCAGAGGATTTTGGGAATGATCAAATCATGGTAAAGCTGCACAGTGGTGCACCCCTTGATCACATCATTCCAGGAGGAGCCAGGAGAGGTTCTTGGGGTACTTGGTCACTGACCTGATCCTTCTCTGATGAGCAAGTGGCTTCCCTGGTTGCTGGGAGATGGCAGCACTGAACAGCAGCACAAACACATGCTTGCGTTGCTGGGCTGGTCCAAGGCAGGGGCTGGTAAAGCACAAATCTCTGCCTGTTTTTCTCTTTCCATGTAAGAACTTCAGCCCATGCCTTACTCTTGGGTCCTGGTCTCTGCTTAGCCATAGTGAAATTGCAATGTGTTTTCCTGTGGAATATAAGACAAAAAGGAAATTAGGCTGTGCATTACTACCAGGAGGGTCACAAAGAGGAGAGGACCCCAAATCCTGGATGCCATCTGGAAAGTGGCTGCTCTGTTCTCTGAAAATCCTTTTCACAATTTCTGTTACAGTTCTATGGATAAATACATCCCAAGTCCTCAAGCATTTGCTCAAGTTGCAGTAACAGGGAACATTGCAGGGAACAGAAGAACAGGGCACTGAATCCTTAAGTATATAAAGAGTTATCAAGTGGTATCTAAGTTCCTTGGCTTGTGACCATATCAGGACATTTGGGTTCCTACTGTCTCCCTCCTAAAATCTCTGTCTTGTTCCACTAGATACATAGGAAGAATGATGAAGTGTGTCTGAATAATTTCTGTGATTGTATGGGGCAGATGGAAATCTAACAAAATTCATTACTTTATAGAAAGAAGTGAAAAAGCCTTATCTGAAGAAAATCTGAACCTGTAAAAATATCAGGTGTCTGAGAGCCTTCTCGAGACCATTTTACATTTCCTCTTTTCTTCCTGTGATGTTTTGTCTCCAGATTTTTTCCTCCTTCTGTTAACTGTCTTTCCTCATTTCATTCCACACTGCTATTCCCAGGATTTTTTTCTTGCTCAAATTCCTTCTCCCTTTTAGAGAGCATGGGGGTAGCTGGGAAGATGTCTGTGAGTCACAGATAAACAGTCTCCACTGTGAGTAACTATTTCAGATCTTGCCATGCAATGACACAGGGTGCTGTCGGTGCCTGTTAAAGAGAAGCTCTCCCTTGGGAGCATGTCCTTGCTGATGAAGAAGTTTTGTCTTCCAAATACCTTTTAACCCCTACTTGAGTCTGCGTTTGCTTGTCTCAAGACAAAACTCAGTAGCTGCTGTTGGTGGTGCCAAGGTGAGGTGATGTGAGCCCGTGGATATGGGTGCCCTGCTCTGGCTGTGCTTGCTCTCTGCACTGCCAGGAAGCTCTCTGAAGGTGGTTGGACACGGTTTATTTGCACAAGGCTGGGAGCTGCAAGAATTACGCTTATGTGACTTCATCTTAGAGCAGAGCAGATCCTGGCAGGGGGATGTGTTCCCCCACCCTATGTTTGAGTGGGAGATTCTGGGAAAAACTGTCATTATTTGGAGCAATATCAACACACTTGGTAGTGATCCCCCAGCCACCCTCCATGCCGGTGTGACAGCCTGAAAAATGCTTTTTCTCATGTGACGCTGCTTTGGGGCCAGATCTAGGGAGCAGAAGGTGCCTAAGGCCTCATCTTTGGGTTTCCCAAAAGGTGTTTTTCTGGGACCATTTGGTATGATGAGATGAAGAGCTGCAGGTTTGTGGCATGCTGCCCATGTTCCCATGGCTGTGGCATTTCAGGAAGGTGCATCAGGATCTGCTTTGCAAGTCCTAGTTTTGCTTGCCAGGAGATTTTCCCTGTTGATGTCTTTGTGGTAGTGGCCCTGGGTGGGCACCACGTGAGAGCAGAGCTGTTGTTTCCTGCTGGCAAAGAGCAACTAAGGCACCTCCAGTCTGTGCAATGCCTTTGCTGATACAAACACTTTTGCTCTTCCCCTGTGACAGGACAATCTTACCTTGGTTTGCTTGGCTTTATTGAGAGAAACAAGCTGAAGGGGTAGGAGTTATCTGAAACTCCCACTCATCTGCCTGGTACATTGCTTCTCTTGCAGAATATTTAGCTTTCAGGCCATGGAGACTGCATCAAGCTTCATCAGCTGATGTTGAATGTTTTTGAAGTTTCAATTGCTTCCTTGCCCGAGATGGAGCTATCATTTTTATTGCTTTGGTTGCTTAGGCAGGGAAAGGGAAAGATGAACAAATCAGTACAGCCCTCTTGAATTAGGATTGATTTTCATGAATTCTTCTTGTTGATTTTGAAACACAATTGTTTCTAAAACATTTAATTGATTGAGGTTTTTTCTTTCTCCATTCTTTTCAGCAGCATTTGTCCTCAGCCATTTGCCACTGCTGGGAGAGGAAAAAAAAGAAAATAAGCTCTGTGTGAGATCAAGATTTCAACGCATTACACACCAAAACATTTGTTGCTATTTACTTTTAAAAGTGCCCTTCTGAGGCTGCATGGCTACAGCTGCCATCTGTTCGGGATTACGCTTTGGAACTCCTGGTTTCTCTGCAAACCTCCCGCCTGGCGCTGCTCCGTTGGCAGAGGGAGGAGGTGCTGGGGACAGGGCTGGCTGCAGGGGAACAGCACCTGCACAGCTGGATCTCCTCAGGAGACCACCAAGATGGAAGAAGATTGCAGTTAGTGAAGGCAACTCCAGAGTGTTTTTTCCAGGATTCAGTGAGATATTCATTAGGTGCTTGTTGAAACACCAGAGAGGGCCATGAGAGGAGTGTTGCCATTCATCTCCTCTGTTTAGTCAGACAGCAGGGGGATGTGGCCAGCATGTGCCTGGGCCCCTGGAAAAGCCTCTGCCCAGATCAGCTTCTGAGCTGTGTCATGTGGTGGCAGAACAGAGTTTTTCAAGGTGCTGGGAAAAAACGTCATCCCCTGAGGTGGCAGGAGCATAACTGTGTCCTGGAGTCCATCTCTTAGGCAGGGTGAGCAACTTGCAGTGCTGGGAATCTCTCACAAATGTGTGACAGCCTGAAAAATGCTTTTTCTCACACAAGAAAATGTGCACATCAGTTGGTGAATCAACTGAGGGAGGTTTTCTTCAGGAGCCAGTGCAGGCTCTGTTTAGATCTGTGTTTTGGGAATAAAGGGCTTTTCCAGTACAAGAAACATGAGGTTTCGTTGTGGTGTGGTCTTTTTCTCTGTTTTCCAAAACAAGTTTGTGGATTAGTTCTAAGCAAATTCTCTGGGATTCATTTGGCAAGGAAAATGATGGAGCTCCTGTTGCCAGATGTGCAGGCCCTGCTCTGAACTCACAATTTTCAATGGCTCCAAGAGCCTTCACCAGTCCCTCCAGGTGGTGGGAAGCTGGAGAGTCCCAGTGACCAGCAACAGACCCAATGGAGATGCTGGCACAGCATTTTCCTCCCTGCTTGGATCTTGCTTACACGCTCTAATGGCAACAGATGCTAATTATTAACATAACAGTCATCACCTTTGTGGCTGTAACTCTTCTCTACATGTCCCTGTACCCTTAGCCCATCCCAGCTCCTACATCACTGATGTGACAAATGGTTAAGCTATGCAGGAGCCTGAAGTTGGGTCTGTGTTTACCAGCTTTGAAAATCAACAAAATGATGTAATAAAGGCTGAAGGCAGGGTATTGCTTGAGCCTGTGTCAGGGAATTCTGCCTGCCTGAAAGGGGCCTGCTTTTTGCAACATGGGCTTCTGAGGCCAACTTTATGAAATTGCTCAGACATGAAAAATGAGTAGTGTTTTTCACAAGTATTCAGCAAACAAGAATTCTTCTTGTGCCAGTGCTGTGCATATGAAGGAAACTTGTTTCTCTGGGCCAGATTCTGGTTGTTTTTTTGCATTTTTTGACTCGTGGGCTTGGATATCTGGGGAAGGTCTGAATTATGGATAATACAGTAACCCTGTTCCTCTGAGTCCCCAACACACTTCTGCTACAGAGGCTAAATGGATCTGCTTTTCTAGATAGTCTCTTACTCAGATTTGTAATTACAGCCAGAAATAATAAATTTTTTAGAAACTGACAGAGTTTAACCTCCCAAGTGGTGAGCAGTTTTTAAAAATTGCCCTCAGTGCTTCTCAGTGACTTGAGTAAATTAGAGAAATATATCCTCTCATGTGCTTCTCATCTATTTACTTATGCTTCTGCTGCCCAGAAATTATTTGCACAGCTAGTGAGGAGGCAAGCCAAGACAGCATCCCTGTTTATAGCAGCACTGCCATTTGGAGGATCTATTCTTGCTTTGGATCACCCTGGCCATGCAAACTCCAGCCCTCAGAGCAGCTTGGTGGGCTCAGTGCTGGCACTTGGCATTCCTCATCCAGCCCAGGGAAGATGGTTTGGGAGAAATCAGTGTGGTTCTGTGGCTTCATTCTCAGCTTTCAGTGGTAAGGAGCTGCTCTACATTTGGTGTGCACAGTACAGCTGCTCCAGTGGAGCCCTGGGATGGTCTCATCCAGTTGTTTTGGTTCACACCCCAGATTTTTATGGGTTTATCACTAATCACTTCACAGAAGCAAGGTGGAAACATATGCAAGGTTAGTTGTATAGAGGTTTTGCACTTGCTGGACCATGTTGACTCAGAAAAAAGTTTCTATGAACCTGGTGCCAGGTTTGTGAGTAGCTGGGATGGGGAGGAATTTCTTTGCTCTTTAAGTGGCCAGATAGGCTGTGCTGTGATGTGCAAGCATTTAGCAGGTCTATTCTGCAACTAAACTACATGTTAGACCTTTCCATTTCCTCTAGGAATGCTTTTTTCCTTTTTTCCCCTTGGTATCTGTGTCAATAAGATCTGGACTGACATCATGCCAATGCTTTTCCAGATAATATCACCAAATGCAGGGGAAAGGAATAATGCACTTCCTGGATGTGTCCCTGGGGGCTTGCAGGGCTTCTGGTGACTGTAGGGGTTCTGGCTGTGGGCAGAGAATGAGGCAAGAAGCATCTGGACAGCATTGGGCTGGGAAGGCAGTGGCCAATTTTTTCTTGGACTAATTACATCAGGCAATAGAGCCAGCAGCAAACTGTGTCACGAAGAATGTAAAATATTGGCAACATCCCAGGCCTTTCCATTAGGGCTGGATTTCCCATCTCATCTCCCTCCTTCCTCAAACCCATGTTGATGCTGTTTTTTCTTGAAGAATTAAAGTATGTCAGATTCTGGCTTCTGTCAGGTCACAGTGTTGTCAACTCAGGCATCCTGCCACAGCCCAGCAGAGTCTCAGGGAATCTGCTCTCTAAGATTACAAAATCAAGGCTTGAATTGTAATAGAGAATTAATCTTTTCTAATTTGCCTTTAGCCCATGCAATTCTGACCATCTCCATATTCATATTGTAAATGGGTTTTATAAATTTGCTGGAAAAAGCAAGGGACAGTTTGCATTCTCCTTGCTGGAAAGCAACATTGTTTAACCCTTTAGGTCTGATAGGTGTGGCTGGAGGGAATGGGACTGGCTTTTGCTGAAGGCTGGGGTTAAAGCTGAGAGGCACATGGGAGCTGAGACACAAGTGTGACCTTTCCCTGACCAGGTTTCCAGCACTCCAAGGCTGACCAGCATCATGGTTTGCAACCTCTCCAGTGCTGGAAAGCTGGGCTGGCAGAGTCTTCACAGAGCTGCCTGCAGCACTCAGTCCCTGCTACAGCAGCATCAGCAGCATATTCAGATTCAGTGCTGCTTTTCCACTGCAGCCTCTTGCTTGAGCCCAGGATTCAGCAACTCTTTGGACAGAGATCAAAAGCTTCATCAGAGAACGGGGGTGCTGTTGCTTCTGCTTGGTCTGTAATCAAAAAGGCACAACCCATCAGCAGCTCTTGTTGACAGGACATGCAGGGCAGTGAATCCCTTCTTTCCTCCAATGCTTAAGAGGTGGTTTTGATTTTCGGATGCGTGATTGTGTTCCTCGGTTGTCAGGCTGTGTTTAATTATTTAATTAGTCATGCAAATTTCACTGGCATTTTAGTACATCCAAGTTGTTACTCTAGCAATTAAAAGGCTGCTTTGATGAGCTCCTCTCACGGTGCGTGGTGCAGCAGAGCCTGCTCAGCAAGGTTTGGATGGGGTGGGTGGTGCAGAGATGAAGATTTGCTTTCTGGCTCATTGAAGGACCATCAGGGCTACGGACAGGAGGGGTCTGCTCCTGGCAGTGGAAGACTGGTGATCTCCAGACCTTGGGAAGCTGAAGATACCAAGCAATAGCTAGTCTTTGTTGGAGTAAAATGTTAGCCTGGGGCACTGCATGAACTCACCACTTCAGTTTTACTGATGGCAGTAAAAGTCCCCTGGAGTCCCTCATTGGATGCATCATCAACCACACAAGTAGGCAGAAACCTCCCAGTTTCCCCTCTCAGCCTCACAGGGAATCAACAGGAGGACATTTTTGACAGGTAATGAGCTTCTCTGAAAGAGAAACATCCAGTGCCATGTTCAGTGGTGCCTTCAGACCAAGTTGTACATGTCTCCTTGTGTAAATTGGACAAAAACTGGCCAAGGCAACTGGAAGAGAGAGTCCTCAGGCTTGTATGATGGGAGCAATCACTTTCTTGAGAGTATGTGTATGATATGTGCTGAGCCAAGAAGCAGCATCTGTAGGTTCCTCCTCTGCCAGAGGAACTGGTGGTGAACAGGAATAGTTTCCAGTGGCCCATGTGAGCACTGTGGGAAGGGAGGTGGGGGTAGTAATGTGTGGGAGTGGCTCATTTTATGGAGTGCAAGTGACTTCTGTAGATGGGTCCAAGTTTTATGACCCTACCAAAAAAAAAAAAAAAAAAAAAACCCTACCTTGAGGGTAAAAACTTATTTTGTTGGCTCTGGAATGGCAGGAGAAACCCTTGGGACAGAGAGTGCTTGAAGGGCACAGCCTGGTGTCATGCTGGGAACTTTCATTCAAACCAGCATTGGTGGGCTTGAAGTAAGCTCAAAAGCTTTGATTGTTGGTTCTTTGGAAATACATTTATCCTGCCTATCACCCTCCTGAAATTAGGTTTCATTTCTCAGCCCTTAATTGTTTTACTTTGTCAAACATTGTTTGATGGGAAATCAATCTCAGTGTTTTTGCTATTGCTTTCTCAAGAAGGCCTCCTCTTTCTCCAACTTATTCCATTAATATTTATTGCACTGGAAGGTAGGATCCTGAATTAAAGTTTCTATTATTTCCCCATCTCCCTGCTGCTTTCTGTGTACTTTTGATCAATGTTCAAGTTGCTTTGACTCTATAATTTCATTGCCCTATATTTTCTCTTGCAGCCTCCAAGCTGCAGCTGTATTTTGCTTGCAGGTCTCCTGAATCCACATCTCCTTAGCACTGTCCTCTTCCAGCCTCTCCTGTCTCTGACTCTTTTTGGTCACTGTAAGGAAGAGGCTGCTTTAGGACCTCATTGCTCACCACTGTAATGAATGCTGCATTTCAGCCCTGTATCTGTCAGGGTTGGGGACAGGCTTCTTGTTGGGAGGTGGTGAGGAAGTTCTCCACTGGGGAGGCAGTAACTTCCCACTGTCCAACCAGGCATGGTCACCACTGGGTTGGCACCAAGGCTGGTGTTTCTTTGTGGGGGCCTGGCCTGGTGTGCCAAAGCCCTTAATGTGGACAAGGGGTGGGTGGCTGGAGGGAGCTGGGGAGGCATCTCTGCTGACACGGAGCTGGCATGATGCTTCAGCATGTGAACAGGAACTTTGTGCCTCTGCCAGGGAGGTGCTTGATTACTCTCACTGAGAATGAGACTTCCTTCCTCCTGGAAATCCTGCCTGGGAAAGCAGAGGAATCAGTTACATGAATCTGCTGGGAAAATTCACAGAATAGAAAATACTATTTCTGCCTGTTGGAGCAAAACAATTCAGGGGCCCAGTGGTGGGCACTGGAATGGGCTTAGCAGGATGGGCTCTGTCCCATAAGCTGCAGCCCTGCATGAGCAGGGCTCTGCAGTGCCAGGGCTGGGAGGGGAAGCTCCCCAAAGGCCGTGCTCATCTAGACCCAGCCTCTGCCTTTTGGGGCAGGGGAGTAGAAAAGGTGCACTGGAGGGAGCCTGGGCTGTCATGTTAATATAGCAAATGGCTTTTGTGAGCTGGCTTACAGAGCAAAGAGGGTGTTGGCTGGCAGCACATGAGCTTGGCTTTTCTCCTCTCCCAGCAAGCTGTCAGAGGGTGGGTGCTCGTGCTCTGCAGCAGGTGAGTGATGTGAAGTGGCTTTGTCTCGGCATCCCACACTCCAAACGCCCTGCAATTGGTGCTCCAGCAGCACCCAAGGGTGATCTGAGCATCCTGCAGCCCTCAAGGAGGGGATGTTGTAACCCAGAAGCCCGGGAACAGCACAGGATTCCCAGCACGTGGGGCAGTATGTTGCAATGGAGTAACATCTTAGGTAGTAATAAAGAGCAGAAGATCCTCAGTTTGTTACATGAGGTTAACTACCAGATCACTTAGTAACTGAGCCTAGACCAAGCTCAAGAAGAGAGGGAAAAGGAATAATTCAGTGATATTTTAGTAGTAAATTATTATTTATTTATGCTTATGGCTTGTTCCCACATCAGCACGTGGGTCAGGGTAGGATGTGCACTGTGTGCTGTGTTTGACACAGGGCCAGGTCCCAGTGCTGGGTCCCAGCACAGGGCTCTCCTGCACACTCTGGCAGCTCAATGAACATTAAAAAAAAAGGGAACTTTGGGAAAGTCCTGGAGGGAGATGGTGTTTGTGCAGCTCAGTGAACCACTGAAGGGTGTATGGATGGAAAACCAGAACAGGAGGAAAACACTGACATTAGAGTCAAGAAGACACCTATTTCTGTACCAACTTGCTCAGCCCTGGCTGTATTAAAAATCCATTTCCTTCCCATCTGCCTCAGAGCTAAAACCCCAGCCTTGAGGTCACAACATGCCCCACTTGCCCTGTGGCTGAGGGTGGGATCTGGTCCCTCAGGGTGATGTGCAGGACCCTTTCCCTCCCATGCTGGATGCAGAGGGCACAGTTCCCCCAGCTCGAGGGGAGCTCAGGTTTCAGCCCCTGTTTGCTGACTCAGGGCCTCGCTTTTGGCTGCTGCCCCTTCCTGCAGTTCATTGTTTGGCCACGCTTCCTTCCTCTCCGGTCCAGCGCCGCTGAGCGAGTGGGATCCCCTGCATGGCCCGAGTGCCACTTCACCCCCATTTTCAGCACGTCCCCTTCCCCATCCTGCCACAGCAGCCATTTCCAAGGAGAAGTAAGGCCACAGAGGAGGGGAGAGATGCTCCCTCCCTGCCTCTCCTCTTCCAATCCTTAGATCCACTGGGCACTCAAAATCCACCACTGCCTTCCGAAACTAATCCTCAAATGACAAATGAAGTTGTGGCAACATCTGGGAGAAGCCTGCTAGGATGCCCTGACCAAAGTGTCTCACCTTGACAACTCCCTGGTTTTAGACTCTGGTTACGTAGAAATGGGTGTTTAGATCTTCAAAGGCTTTTGTGTCTTATGGAAATGGAGAGATAAACAGAAATTTCTTGAAATGTGCTGAATGAACGATGGATGAAATCCAGCTTGGTCCAGCTGGTAGAGGTTTTATGCAGAACACAGTCTAGCTCATTGTTGGGCACCTAAGCTTTGCTTAACCTCAGATTTACAGAAACCAATTTTAGTCTCATTAAAGTATGTCCCAACAGTCATTCAGTTCCATCTGCAAAAGGAATTGTACCTTTCCCAAGGCCAAACAGATCTCATTTGTGCTTCATTTGTTCAGCCCATTTGCTTCCTCTTTGTGTTGCTTCCTTTCAGCCCTCTTTGAATAAACCAGAGCTGAATTATATCCTGGAAAAAGAATGCAATTGGTCAGTGGAAATGAGGAGCAGAAGTGGATTATTTGGATAAATATTCATTCCTAGAGGCTTTTGGAGGTAGCAGAGCTTCCAAGGAAGCACATGGCCTTGTGGAGGAGGGGGTGAAGGCTGGGTCCAAGCAAGGTTTGGGATAATCCCTCTACCCAGGACAGAGCTGCATCTCTTGGAGGCCCATTTTATCCCCACAAGGTGCCTGTTCTGACCACATTACCTGTGTCATTTCAAGACCTGTCTTCAGCAAAGCCCTCTAACCCAGCTGCTCACAGCAAGGGCTGGCAAACTGCTTGGCCATAGCTCAGCATGGCTGTCCCTGCTGCAGCCATGCCAGGGCTTGTGCTGTGTAGTGCAGGGATACTCAGAGAGGTTCAGCTCCTCCTGCTGTCACTCACCTGGCAAAAAATGCTTCACTAATCCAGGCTGACTCATGGCCTTCTGTTTTTTTTTTTTTTTTTTTTTTTTTTTTTTTTTTTTTTTTTTTTGTTTTTTTTTGGTTTTTTTTTTTTTTTATTATCTACCTTTGCTCATCTCACCTTGGGTTTCTTTTTCTGTGTTTTCTCCCCTACCCCTCCCTCTCCTCCAGCTGCACTGCAGTTTCACTAAGGTAGCCCAGCTGGCCTTTCCAGACTGCAAGAAAGCCCTTTGCAGAAAATAAGGGGAGAGATTTCATTGTACATCCATTCTAAAAATAAAACGTTTCTGTATTTCTAGAGCATCTTCCAGCTGCTGATTTCAAAGATCCTTGAAATTCTCAATTAGTGAAGCATCCCAGCTCCCTCGGGAAGGAAGCCCTGGGTATTGTTATTGGTGCACCCTGCAAAGGAAGCACTGTTGCTTGTTCTGGGCTTTGCTCAGTCCCTGAAACTGTGAGCTCCTGCATGACAAGAGGGAATATGAGGGGATTTGAGCCCTGGCTTCCTGTCTGCCAGATCCCAGCAGGAGCAAAAACTCTATTTCTTGTTCTAAATTAGGAGATATGGTCCCATGCAGTCCCTGTCTGTGTTCTGCTTCCATCTTGTATTCCAGTTGAAAGAGGCAAAATCACCTTCTTCCTTTAATTTTTAAACAGCACTGTGTACAGCCAGGACTGAGTCCAAAATCCCCCCAAATCAGAATATGCTAAAACTGGGGGGCTTTCCCCAGAACAGGCTGTGTTTCAGTGGAAGAGGGAATGATTCCCGTGTCAGATTTGACAGAACAATAATACAACAGCCCAGTGTGCAGGGTGGTGCAGACACACAGACCTACCTCAGGCTGCCCAGCTGTCCTCACAGCAGCACATCCCCACAAAAACAGGAGGAAAGGTTTCAGATCTGTGTGAAAGCCTCCAGCACAACCCCATGTCCTGAGCAAGCTTTCAAGGGCTTATTTTTTTTGCATGAAGCATCCTTGAAATATAATGTTCCTCGTGTTAGATGCTTTTTAAAAGCTTTTTTGCTTTTTGAAGGAGCAGGGCAGGAGCAGCAGCTGAGCTCCATGGCTGCCTCACCCCACGGCACAGCACTCCCAGCCCGGCCCTGGCCAGCTCTTCTGGAGCAGCCAGGAGCATCACCTCCTGTGTCCTCACATGGACCCCAAGTGAGGAGGAGCAGGAATGGGAGAGAGCAAACCAGAGCCCTCAGGGGCTCTTCCTGGCCTCAGGGAGGGGAGGGATGGGGGAGGTTTATTTTGGGAGCTGTGGCTGCTCTTCCCGGCACTGGCCATGGGGCAGCTGCGTGCACGGGCTCTGCCCCAGCTCGTGTTGGTGCTGTGCTGGGCTTGTGGCAGGCTCAAAACTTGTGGAAAAGGTCAGCAAGGGCAGAAAATGTGGACTTTTACTTTTCTCAACCAATATAATGCATGGAGAATAAATTTGGTTTTTTTTTTTCTCTAAACCCACCCCCTCCCCTAACCCAACCAGCCAAACTGTGAGTTACATCAGACTGGTGGGTTGAAACTTGTTGATCTTTCTCAGTAAGAATGCCTTGCAGTCCTTTGGGGGACAGGGTTCTGGGGGGGTCACTCCCTGTTCCTGGCTCCCTGCAAGGGACATCTCCTGATCCCCTTGGCATACTCTGCTAGAGGTGGTGGGAGCAGGGATTGATACTCCCGGGCAAAGCCGGAGAGGGGAGAAAAAAGGATGCTGAAGCTTTTCATGTGGTGCACAATATCCCTGAAGCCCTCAGATGCTGTTTTTCAGAGTTTGGAGCCCTGTCGAGGTTTTTTCCCATGGTTACAAACCCATGCTGCCAACTTCATTGCTACTGTGCCTGCTGATTTCCAAAGGAGCCAGCACAGTCCTGCAGCCCACAGGACCCACAGCAGAGATGTTCTGCTGGCATGCAGAAGGCTGTGAGATCCCCACAGCCTTTGATATCCTCACTCCTGTTTTCAGCTTTTTTTATCTTTCCAAGAATTGCTCTTTTCCAATCCTATTTTACTACCCCTGTAGCAAGGCTTTCATCTGCTGAGGCATCAAAAGCTTTTCTGAAGTCCAGAGTGAGTCCTGCCCACTCCTTCCACCTTCCTGTTTGATTACCCCCCGAGCAGATGATGGCCCTGCATCCTGCTCTCCCAGCCAGGAGCCCGAGCTCAGCCAGACCCAGTTCTGGCACAGGGAACCTCAAAACATCCCATCTTCCTGCTGCTTGGATGTAAATGAGGAACCTAAATACCCACATCCATCCCACAGCCAACTCCAAAGTGGAGAGTTGTTCAGGTGGGGTACAGGGGAAAAAAGAAAAAGCAGGTTTTTTTTTTCAAATGCAATTTTTAGAATTATTTTTAGAGCCTGATGCGTGAATGTGAATCATGGGTTTAGCTGTATGAAACCTCCTTTTCATCTTTTTACCTTATCATTATCCTTGCACACTCAGTTTTATCTGTAGTTTGACATCTTTTATCCCCAGCCTTGCAGACAGCAGAAATAAGGGCAGCTCTGCTCCCCAGCACTGGAAGCACTGCGTATGCAGGGCACACCGATTTGAAATTATAATCCTCTTTTTGTTGTATCCTCACACTGTTTATTGTTACTGTATATACTGCTTGTTGTTGTAGTTTTCCATTTCATGCAAAATACATTAAAAAAATGCCACAAATGCTTGAGGTCTGTTTGTTATTCTGTGTGTTTAAAACTATTTCCTAAAACCTAACTTCCCCGAAGTGCCTGCATTTGCCCTTCACTTGCCATCCCTCTGACTCCACTTGCATTAGCACAAACCCTATGAGCTTCCCAATGATCTGCAGAAAGCTCTTTGTTTGCAAAGGGTTGGAGGAAAAACTGTGAGTGTGTTCCCAGAACCGGGAGCTTGTCCCTTTGCTTTGATTTGCTGCTTGGCTGATGTAACTTGGGACTGTTTAGATTTCTTTGATGTGGCTGGTGCTGTGGGTCTGTGATGCTCCTGTGGCTTTCTGGGTAGTCATTATCCTGTCTCTGTCATGCTGCTGACAACTTTTACGTGGCCTTCCCCCCCCACCCCCCACCACTTTAGAACAAAATAAAAATACATCAAATGGCATGTTGTCCTTTGTCTTTAATTTGGCCCCAGCCTGCAGTTTTGGCAGTGAGGAGAGGGTTTCTGTATGCACCAGGATGCAAAGCCTTCCTCTGCAGTCCTACTAAAAGAAGTGTGGAAAAGCACCCCATAACCCGTGGATTTTCATCCTTGAGCAGTGTTTTGGGCTTCCCCTGATGCCTCTCCCTCTGCACAGCGCAGTGAGCAGGGCTGTTGGTCCTCTTGGTGAGGCTGGTCTGGTGGCAGTGCTGCTGGTGGGAGGCAGGAGGGAAGCAGTGCCCCAGCCCTGAGTGTGCAGCTGCCCCAGCCTCAGCTCCTGGCTGGAAGTGGACCCCAGAAAAAGAGAGAGCTGTGATCACTGCTGCTTGGTGGAGGAGATGGGGCCAGACCCAGCAGAGTCTCTCAGGGAAAGCAGGGACCAGAGGACATGAGCTGCATGCAGGGAGATTGAGGCTCTTCTCCCTGATCCAGGGCAGGAAGTCACCGATGTCCCCAGATAAAAGTGCAAAGCTGGATGCTTCTGTTCAATGGCGTTATACAACCTGGCACAAAGAAATCTCATTTATTTTCTCCTATCAGCCTAATGTGATGATTTGGGAGAGGGGGGAAGAGCGATCTCCTGAACAGTTGGGCTGGGATTACACTTTTTCTATGGAGCTCATCACCGTAATAACCAGGAGCTCTGTTTATCAGCCCACCAGCCATGGCCTTTTAGGAGATTACCATTTTCCAATCTCATTTCTCATAAAAGAGGATTGCTGCCCATCCCCTCCCCATCACAAACCCCTTGCTTATGAGTGTTTATCTGCTCAGGGTGTTTATGAAGCTCCAAACAGGAAACTTCTGTTTATCCTCTGCGTCATCAAGAGCTGGAAACTCAATGGGATAATTACTCTTTCAACAACACACGTAGCCCATCAGTAGACTTTGGCATTTTGCTGGTGTCAATAAAGTATATATTTACCCTGCAGAGAGACATAATGCTTATTTGTTTGTCTTTCCTGTTTCTTTAACTTGGCGTGAGTTTGGGGTTTCTGGCTTTCAGGGTATCTCATGGAAGGGGGGATTTTTACTTAAGGTTAAGGACATGTGCTGCTCCCCTCAAAACCAGTGGCACTAAGGTGTCCCTATCAAGAGGGGACAACTTGCCTGGACAGTGCCAGCCCCAAGACATTGCTCACTCTGGCAGGATATCACCAACTGGTCTCACTGGCAGTTGGAGAAGTCACATGTGGAGATGGCTTCTTCAGATGTTAACACAAGCTCTTAGGCTGGGAGAAGGCTGGGTAATTAATCATTTATTTGGCAGAGCTCTTCCCTTTTCTCTCTCTGCAGGTTGCAGGGAAGACATTCTGATTCCCTTCACCCTCCAGATGACAAATTTTGAACTATGCAAACTGCAGAAGTAAGTTCATTAGTGATATCCACCCAATGAAATTCAAGATATGAAGTGTTTTGACTAGCGCTGTTCAAATAGAGGAATCACTCAGGAGTATATTGCAATCAGTGCATTAAGATAAGATCCCAGAGCATTGAGTTTCCAGAGCATTGATTATAGATTAGCATCCCACTGCTTCAGAAATGAAGTCATCCATCCATGTATAAGCCAGAAGAGCTGACACATATGGATGGACTCATGAGGGAGAGGCAGGGAACACCAGAAAGCACCGGTGTGCAGCGTGGTCCCCAGTGCCACAGCCAGCTGAGCATGCCCAGGCAGTTTGTACACAGCAGCAAATCACAGTATCCACCTTTTCTCCAGGGGCTGCATCACTGCTGCTACTCAGGGGGTCCCCTGCTGCCCCCTGGGACTTGGCCTCCCTGACCATACACGGAGCATTATTTTGGCGAGGCTACAAATGTGGAAACCTCGTGCGGTTGGTCAAAGCAAATTCATTCAAAGGGAGTGAGTGCTTGCCAAGTTGCTTGCTTTTTTTTTTTTTTTTAATTCATTTTAGCTGTATTCACAGACCACAAATCTGCAGGCAGGAATGGAAGCCGTGTTTCTAATTTGGTACAAAACTTTTATTCCCACTTGGCGCAGAGCTGTTGCGAACGTTGAAGGCTGTTCCTAATCCTCTGCCCTGTGCATTGAAAATGTGCTCCATCCATCCGGAAATGGAGTTATTTGCATTGCATAGCAATTTTTGGGCGATAAATACAAGGTTCAGTGTTTGTGGGTACAAGGACGTGGCATCATTGCTGCATCATATGCAACCAGAAAGCAAAGACAGCAGCGAAGCAACGCGGAAGGGCCGGATTTCAGGAGCTCGTAAAGTTCAAGGCTGCCTTAAAAAATTTAAAGTCAACTTTTGCCTTTGTAAACAGAGTGTTTTCAAGATCCTGTTGGAGGAAACCAGCACTTGGCTGAGTGCTTAAGAAAGGGACTTGTCCAGGTTTTATTCCAGTCGATAGTATTAGCCACATGCTGAGGGATAAGCACCTGCGTAACCAGCGGAGTGCTGGGGTTTGTGGGGCAGCCGTGCCCAAACGGGGCGAGGGCTGCTGACCTCAGCAGGTTCCAGGTGATGCTGTCTGTCAGTCAGGATGTGATGTGGGAACACCCAGGGTATGAAATGTTGTGTGTCAGGAGCAGAGGCATCTCCAGATTCTTTCACCAGTCAAGAAACTGGCGAACCAAATAAAAATTATCTGCCTTGTATTGGGTGTAAATGTGTTCAACATCGTCTAAAAGTGATACTTTTCTGCAAACTCTACCATCACCTTGTGATTTCAATTGAAGATGAAATCAGCTCCACAGGTTAATCTAGCTGGAAACAATATCTCATTTTGAAAACATTCTGGCCTTCTTTTTCATGCCCTTTCTTGAATTCAGATGTTTTCCCTATGCATAACTCTTACCCAGGGAATACCCACAGGACAGGTAATGGAGAAGCTGTGACTGCCCCATCCCTGGAAGTGTTCAAGGCCAGGTTGGATGGAGCTTTGGGCAACCTGGTCCAGGGGAAATTGTTCCTGCCCATGGCAAGGGGATTGGAACGAGATGAGCTTTAAGGTTCCTTCCAACCCCAACCATTCTGTGGTTTTGTGATTTAAAAATCACAAAGGTTTAAAGAGGGTTTAAAAATCTTTATCAACATTGATATGGATGCTAACTCTGCCACAGATCACTGCCAAGGATCACTGCAGCTCTGGTGGCTGTTGACTGTGGGCTGTGGTTATCCTTCCTCCCTTTTGGGGGCTGTATTTACCAGTAGAGTGCTTGTCTTGTTGCTCCCCTGGTGGGACCTGGATAAGCATCTCCTGACAGCTGTGAGCAGGGTTTGCATCACTGCTAGCAAGGGGCGAGAATTCCCTTTTCAGTGGGGGTTTTTGTCTGGCAGGTGTCATGGCCTAGGGAAGGGGACAGATGCTGCATTTCCAGAGGTATTTGTGAATAGTGGAGGAGATGTGAACGAGAGTGGCCAGAGCAATGTGTCTTGAAACATGGGGAAGATTATTTTGATAAACCGCACAGTTGTCAGAATTTCTGTTTCATAAAGGGTTTAATAGCACTGGGGA
Source organism: Peucedramus taeniatus (assembly GCA_013400575.1). Lineage (NCBI taxonomy): Eukaryota > Metazoa > Chordata > Aves > Passeriformes > Fringillidae > Peucedramus > Peucedramus taeniatus. The sequence goes on from WBNO01004506.1 coordinate 429,538, forward strand.
CCTACAGGGCTTCCAGATCCTGGAGGAAAGAAGCTGGACAGTGATAAAAAGAGCTCTGCACACTGCCACAAGCCTGGCACCATGGGAACACACCTTTGCTCCTCCAGCAGCCTGGCTCCACGGAGGAATCCAATCCCTTGTGCAGTGCTCGGCGGAGGAGAGCCGGCACAGCCCCTCCCTGGGCTGCCGGGGGCGCACGGCCCTCCTCAAGCAGCCGAGACAAGGCAGGGATGCTGTTAAGGAGCAGCCTGGGACAAGCAGCAGGGAGCTGTGCTTAAGATGTCAGTAGGGAAGGGAAGGGTTGGACAAGAATAGCAGGGCTGTGATTATTTGCCAGAAATTTGAGTCCCAGGGGCAGCAAGCTACAATAAGGAAAATCTTTGTGTGTGCATCTCATTCCTCTGCCAGGAATGCATCTCCTGCATCACCCCAGGCCAGGAGCTGGACATGTTCATGTGTCACCTGCAGCCACAGCCTGCAGAGAGCAAGGCATGCTGAGGGCACGAGCTGTGTGCCAGCACCGAGCAGAGAGGTTTCTCCCTGCCCCACTGCTCCTCACTGCGACCACTGGCCAGGAAATACCACAGGGAGTGATGCCAGAGCCAGGCAGGGAGGGAAAGACACCCCCAGAGATTGACAGCGGCATCTCCCAGGGACGGGAGCTGCCCAGCCACGCTGGCATGTGCGCGATGCTGGTTTCCATGGAAACGCAGCTCAGGATGCACTTCCAGAGAGGAGCCACCAGTGAGGCAGAGTGGACTGCAGGGTGACCTCTGGTCCCCACTTCGGTGCCAGAGTGGGGGTTGTAGGGCAGAGGGGACATGTGAGCCTGCTTTAGGATGGCCCCCCTTGGAGCACAAGGGTCGTGCTCGTGGGGGGGCTCTGGGTGCTGTGCTGCCTTTGCTGCTGCCCTGGAGGGAGGGGGTTGGCATTGCAAAGTGTTCTTCACCTGGGGCGTGCTGGGGAATTGCAGGGGTGTCCCATGGGGCTCCAGCAGAGCAGCGAGGGCATGCTTTGGGAAGTGGAGGGAAACCCTGACACATCCCTGGGGTTCTCAGGCCCTGGCAAAGATTGGAAGGGAGCTGAGACAGCCTCTCTGGGGTATCAAGAAGGAGAAATAAGGCTGCTTCATGGGTTTTTTATAGTGCCTCTGTTTTGCCATCCTCTAAGGATGCAAAGGACCCATCTCTGCTTGGGTTTTAATATTTCATCAAATTGCATTGCAGTTTTCCCTGCATGGCCAATGGAGAACAGCATCTCCAGGTCAGATGCTGCCAGATTCATCCTGTCTGGAGCAGGCAGCAAAAACCACATCCTGGAGTTTCCATCAGCCCCAGTGCAGTGGGACATCCAGCTCTTGGAGATGCATTGTCCCAACCCCCACGACTTTGAGCTGCCCATGACAGAGTGGTCCTAGAAATGCAGCAGATAATGCACTGCTGTGTCCCAGGCAGGGCAGAGGGGATTTCTCCTGCCTCATTTCTGCTGTGAGGTGTTGTGGCCGAGCAGCTCTCGCAGAAGGTGGCTTGGATTGGTGCTGGAGAGAGGAAAGCAGGATTTGCTCCAAAGGGACCCTGTCCCTCCATGCCCACAGCTGAAAGCTGGGGCCACAGCTGGGATGAGTCACTCTGGGCTTATTTTATCATCCCAGGAGGAAAGCAGTGTGAATCATCTCATCCAAATGCAGAGGTGTGCCAGGGTGCCTGATGTACCTTTTGTTGCCTGGGGCTCCCCTCTGGCTGCACACTTTACAAGGGACCATAGGGCTTGGGAATCAAAATCTGACTTTGAGGCACTGTGAGTCAGCTGAGCTGAGCCTGTGACTGTCCTGGATGGCCAGAGAGCAGCACACAGTCACACTACAATGGGTGCATCACATCCTGGAGCCAGAAAGCAAACCACAAGGAGGACCCAGGTATCGTGACCCGCAGACCAGGGATCTTCCTGCTTCCCCACCCTTCCTTCCAAACCCAGGCTTCTCCTGGCCCAGCAGGCTGTACATCCCTCTTGCCCTGTTTCCTGGAACTTGATTCTCCTAATGCCCAGGATTGCTGATTCCCAGTGGAAAAGCTGCCTGCAGGGAGTGGTACCAGCTCCAACATCTGCCAGCATCTGCAAGGAAGGAGGGTGCCAGCTGAGGCTGCTCTTCAAGGTTGTAACAGGGAGCAGGGGAGCTGTGCTAGTGTTAAATTACCTGTGGGTGCAGAGGCAGCACTTCCCCAGGTGAGTGATGGCAGCAGTGGTGTCACATACCTGTCACATACCTCTGGGCTGGCCGGGGTGTGTGGAGATGGAGAGGCCGTGTCCGTGTCCAGGTGCTTTGCTCAGCAGAGCTGCCTTTCCTGGGATCTCCTCATCCTGTGCTAGGACCAATAACTGCACCCAGCTTGGCAATGCATTCAGCTGCAGAACAGAGCTCATCTTCACACTCTGCTTCCTCCCTCAGAAGCACCTCCACACCCTTTCCCTCTGCACCAGCTCAGTGCCCTCGTTGCCTGTTGTTGGCTCCATTGGAACGGGCCTGACTTGTTTTGTGAAAACTGACCACAGTGTAGCTCTCATACTCACTGGAGATGAGCAGCAGAACTTCTGTGTTCCCCCTGCCCTCCACCTGGGCATGCTGGGAGGGTTTTGGGTTTTGACCACCTCAGCCTTTGCTGGCCTGACTCCCAGCATACCATTGCTCCTGGACTGTAGTTTCCATGTCCAGGTTTCTACCAGCTGCAAACACAATTCTGGATGTCTGACAGCTGGACAGGAGAGGGGGTTGAGGGATATAATATGGATATATATATATGATTGAAGTTGGTGCTGGCTCTGCCTGTACAACTTCCTGGTGAGTTTCTTTGAGCTCAGGATGGAAAATCATTCTAGGCTATGCACTGGTGATGTTAGATGAGCCCTCTGCCCAAAACATCACCCTGCTCAGAGCAGATGAGGAGTGATGGAATGGGTGGTGGGAGATGCACTTGGTCCAAAGGAGTGTGAGAGGTGCCTGGGCATCTCCCCAGCACCGCTTGTGGAGGAAAGCAGAACCATGTTCTGTCTTTGGAGGCAAAGCAGAACTGCCTGGCTCGTTAAATGGAAACACAATCTCCCAAACATTTTGGGGTTTCTCAGCCAGTCCTGGCCCAGCCCTTGCAATGCCTTTCAGATTCAAAGCAAGGGCACAGATCCCCAAGGAAAACCGAGCCAGAGGGAGGTGAAAGGCAGCTCTCCCTGGGGTGCTGCCCATGGTCTTCAGCTGATTTTGAGGTCAGTCCTTTCCCAGCAAAGATGAACCCAGGAGGGCCCATGGGGTCTAAGCCACAGGGCTGGGCTCGGAGGGGGAAGGCACCCCTACATCCCCCCACTCAGCTCTCCCCAGAGGGCATTGCAGAGGGGGGAGAAGAGTGAGTGCAGAGACTCAGATTACAAATGTACAAGCATAGGAAGCAGAGATATATATTCCCTGGATATTAATTACCTCTAAAATGTCATCTTTTTCCGGTGAGTGGATACTTTAGGCAACTGGATACATGATGGGAAGGAGACTGTGTCAGGCAGTGGGAGGACAGACACAGCAGAGGCAGCTGGACACCACTGAAGGGCTGGGTGCTGCATGGAGCCCTGGAGCATCCCAAGCAGCCCCAGAGCCAGCCAGGGACACTGCCCTCACACACTGCCCTCTGCTATGGTTGTGGTCTGACTTGGTCCCTCACCAGGCACACTCAGCTTGAGAGCTCAGCTCAGAACAAAAACCTGCTGAGGGGAAAATCCTCGGGTTTAAATAAGAATAGGTTCAAAAAAAGTGGCATAAAGCATCATGCTCTGCTCTGAACTGGGAAGGGGCACCTCTGATTCCAGCATGCAGGGCAAGAGGCAGAGGCAGGGAATAGCCAGCATGGTGTGAGTGGAGATGTTCTTCACATCATCAGCCTGTCAAATTAAAATACAGAAGTCACTGAGGAAGATATTTGGGGGACTACATTGAAAATAAAGGTTACAATTATTTTTCCCCTGTGGTTTGGAGTTAGCTTTCCCAATGGATGTTGTTAAAGGGCTCAGATGCCAGCAACTGGGCTTTGGGGATCAAAGCTGCATTTTGGGGGGGCTTAATATGGTGTAAACCTGCTTCTGCATGAGAGCTGGATCCTGGCAATGCTGGCACCTCCAGTGGGAGCTGCCTTGGCCTCTCCTGCCATTCAGAAGAGCAGGAAGAGGCAGTGCTGGTGTGGGGGATTCTCACACTGATGCTTTAGCACAGAGTGGCAGCAAAACCAGCAACGAGACTTTATTAAGAGTCAAAGCCTTTTGTTTCACCATTTTTCAAGTGAAGCACTGCAAATGTTGGCTTTGAACTGACCTTTGGTCACAAAATTACCTTGCCTCAATTAAATATTAAAACCAAACAAAATGTCCTGAGTGTGGAATGAATTGTTTTGCTCCACCTACAGGGATTTTTTATTTCACTTGAGTGGAAAAACTGAGAACCCAGTGTCACATTGTCTCACCCTGAAATGAATTTTTGTTCTGGCTTCCTATCATTAAATGTCAGCAAATGAAGAAAAGCAATTATTTGCAGAGTATTTTTATGACATGAGAATAAAATGTGAAATAAAATGTGTTGAAAGGTGGCCCTTTCAACACCTCTGCTGGGATTTGGGTGGTTATTGCTTTTTGCTGGCTCCAGGGAAGACTCATGTCTGATGCTGGGTTGTAGTTGGACCCACAAAACCAGTTGGGCTGCTGTGCTGGGGTCTCCTGCTGAGGCCTTGCTGTTCCCTCCTCTTTGCCTATGTCAGTATATTCATCATCATCATTGTTTTATTTTATTATTTATTCTGCATAACTGCTTTGTTGGTTTTTCCCATTGGGATGCTGAAAAATCAGCACATTTAAATGTCCTATGAATAAAACTTCAGCTGGCTACTGACCTTGCAGTCATCCTGACAGGAATCATTCCATGGGCTCACAGAACAATGGAATGGTTTGGGTTGGAAGCGACCCTAAAGAACATTTTGTTCCAACCCCCTGCCTTGGGCAGGGACATCTTCCAGACCTTCCTTCTGGACCAGGTTGCTCAAAGCCCCATCCAACACAGAACTGAACACTCACAGGGATGGAGAATCCACAGCTTCTCTGGGCAAACTGTGCCAGTACCTCACCACCCTCACAGGAAGGATTTCATCCTAATATCCCATCTAACCTTGCCCTCTGTCAGTCTGAAGCCATTCCCCCTTGTCCTGTCACTCCATGTCCTCTCAGTCCAGTCCCTTTCCAGCTCTCTTGGAGCCCCTTTAGGTGCTGGGAGCTGCTTTAAGGTCTCCCATGAGCCGTCTCTTCCCAGTTTCCATGAATTACCCTCCAGTGGCCCAGGCAATTCCTGGCATGGCTCCTGACCTGCTATGTTGTTGATGCTGAGCTGTTGGGTTTCACAGAGCACTTTTCCTTTCCCTTGAGTCCTTTTGCTTTTTGGGATGGACAGAATGGATGTGTGGGGTGGCTGTGTCCACCTGAGCTAGGGATGTTGTGCTCCAGCCTGGGTCACCCCAGGTTAAACCTCACAGGGCGAGCTGGCCCAGAGGGAGATTTACAGCACCAAATCCCATCCTGAGCCTGAAGATGGATATTCATATTTCACTCAACAGGGATATTTACCTACTTAGGAAAAAAAATACAACACTAAGTGCTTTCTTCCCAGGCATGTTTTTTCTGACAATGTGTGTAATCCTAATCCCCTGGCAGGGCTAAACCAGTGCTGGCATGGGCAGGTGCCTGGCACAGGGAGAGAGGCAGGGTCTGATGGGCACTGGGAATGAAGAAGGGCTGGAAACATCAAGCAAAGTGGCTGTTACAGGAGAAGAAGAGGAAGAGTTGGCATAGCTCAGAGGAATCTGGGTCCTCCACCCTCCTCATGCCAAAGGCATCATCACAGACCATGAATTTTGGGGCTGGGATGTGGGGAAGCTCAGGTCTGGTTTGAGGAAGACCACAGTGGTTTGAAGGTGGGTGCAAAGGCCTGAAGGATGCCACTGTATCAGGTCTGGGATCTGGACACAAGATCCTCCCCAGCACTGTTCTCCCCAGATGCTGAGCTTGTCCAATTTCTAATTTAGAAAAGCAATGCCAAAGGAAGAAGGAACTGGTTTCTATTTTCCCGAGAAAAGCCAGTCCCTTGCACTGTTACCCCAGGCAGGCAGGATTGAATTGCAGCTCTGGGTATGTACAAACATTCCCTTGTTTTCCCAGCACTGAGCTGCTCGAGGGGGCTCAAAGGTCATTACTGAAGTTTGGGTTGATTTGGTAGCAAAAGGGTGACTCAGAGAACAAGTTCAGGTTATGTTATCACAGGATTATGTAGAGTTTTAGAATAAAATCTTCTTTAGAGTCCTTGGGCCTTAGCCAGATGTCAGATTCCCCTCTGAGCATCCACCCGATGGGGCTCAGCTGTGATAAGGCACCTCTCCAACAAAATGGCTTTTACTGTGGACAAATGAGCTGAGCCCTGAATGCCAGAGAAATGTAAAAGACAGTAGCTGTGTATAGCCCCTGACTCTGCTTCAGAGGTCCCAGGGCAGAGGGATTTTTTGTCTGAAAACCCATCCTCCAGTCTGAAGGGGTGTAATTCGGCCCCTAAATTGTTAAAACTTGCTGGAGGATGAGCAGCAACTGGTGGGAAATGTCTGCTCGTGCTTAATGCAGCATCTGGGAGCCTGGGAGCTGGGCTCTGTGCACTGTCACTCTGGTTTGGCAGCAAAGAGCATCCTTCACATCCCTGACAGTGCAAGGGTGGGGGGGAGGAGCAGTGCTCTGCTTGATCAGGGCTCTCCTCCCAAAATCAACCAGATCAGCTTCCTGCTTTCATACCCATCCTCCTCCTCTGCCTTCCTCCTTTTCTTGGAGCTGAAGCCTTCCATGTCTTCTCTGAGATCAATAACCCCACGGGGATCATGAATAAATGTCTTTGCATTTATGAAGAGCACCCAGAATTTCTGCCTTTCCTGGCAGTGCTGGGTGAAGGGGAGCTGAATCTCAGCATCCTCTGTTGCCAGCATCCCCTCTGCTGTCGAATTCTTTAAAATGGCTTTATCTGGGAAACACTGTAATCCTCGTCTGACTTTGCACGCAGAGGGATCCAGGTGGCATTTTGCAGTGCCAGCAACAATCCTGTTATCCTGGCTGTGTGTTTTACACTCCCTTCAGTGTCCCTTGGAAAGATGAGCCCATCAGCTCAGCAACTGGCAGTGCTAAAGAAATAGGAAGTTTTAGAAAATCAAATCCTTTGTGGGGAAGAAGGAAAAAAGCAGTGCAGCAACCACTTTGTAAGGTCTGAAATGTGTTATCCCAGGCACAGGGCAGCACCAGGGAGCTTCCTTTCCCTGGCTGCTTGTGGATCCTGGTGGGAAGCAACCTGTAAAAATGAAATATCCATGTAATATCATGGCTTTTGGTGGGCGGAAAACAAGCCAGCTCCTCAGCCCCCTGGGGAGATGAAAATAGCATCTCTGGATCTTTGCTCTGAAAAATATTTGAAATATTTTCAGAAAAAAAATAGGAAAATTCAGAGTTATGTTTAGTAACAGAAGCCAGTTGTGTCCTGAGCTAGAAGACAATGTGGGTTAAGAGTCATTCCAGGGCTCTGAAATCACACGTGCCATGAACCAGGATTCAGGTTTGAGCTCCATGAGGAAGGGTGTGAGCAAGAGAAACCTGCAGTGGATGGAGAATCTGTGCTGGACAGTCCAACAAAGCCTGGGGCCATGGGGGCTGCAGTGGGGGCACACAGTACTCCTGCCCTGTGAGCAATCCCAGGGTGTTTGGGTGAGAAGTGGGCAGCCACCAGTCAGGAGAACAGAGCCCATCCCTCCCTGGTAGCCAGGAGAGTTCTCAGCCCTTTGATTCTCGTTACCATCATTTATATTTTATGCCTTTTTCAGGCCTAATGACACAGGAATGCCAGAGCCTCATAAATAATGTCTGCTGGTGTGAGACTGGGTTAAAGCTTACCCAACTTCCTTCTGGGTCAAGTGAGAGGCCCCAACCTCAGGCCTTGGTTGCTTCCCACTCAACTTTGCTCTCTCTTCATCACTGCCTTTTCCATCACTCATCACCATCCTTCCCTTTCTCCATCTTCCCCTTCTCCATTCTCTATCATTGTCCTTCCCCTCCTCCATTGCCACCCTCTCATCCCCCACCATCATCCTTCCATCCTGCATCCTCTTCTCCATCCTCCATCCCTATCCACGTGGTGGGTGGCTCTGCCAAACCCCAGCATCCCCAACGAGCCAGCCCAGAGCCTTGCAAGCCACCAGCCAGAGCCTCTTTGCACATGATGTGAAATTCAGGGATTTCTTTTGGACTCCTTTAGGGGAAAAATGAGTTGAGCAATCACGTTCGGTTCCCTAGCAACACTCCTAATTCCTGGTTATTTTTCCTCTTGGGGGATCCTTTGCATGGTGTGCCCTGAGCCACAGAAACTCTCCATCCCCAGAGCAAAAAAGAATGCAGGCAGGAGGACACTGCCAGAATGTCCATGGCATGGCCAGGGACAGAGAGGGGACAAACCCCACTGTGATGGGTTCCCAGACCCACAGCCCTCCTTTTGCAACCCAAATCCTCCAGTTTTCAAAACAAATTGCATTTGTGAGTGTGAGGAGACTCCTGCCAGTGCCCTCCCCAGTCCTGTGGGTGCTGGGTGCTGATGTCAAGCCAAAATACCCGCAAAAGGATGATGGTGAATGGAGCAGCTCTCCACAACTAATGCATGATTTTCCTCGTGCACTGAAATTCAATAAACCAGCCATGAACATCACAGAGGAGATTACTGCAAGTAGAAACAATTATGTACTTAAACAAGGAGGGAAATAATTTTAAAGGTGTATTTGAAGTTAGTTTAAAGTGAACCACTGCTTGGAGGAAAGTTTTCCTCCCAGTGGTGGGGTAGGAATATGTGTCATTACTGGTTAAGGTGGCTTTTGGCTGAAAATTGAGGTTTTAGGCTTTGGGGGTTTGGATCATGCTGGCAATGCTTTCCACAGGGAAAAAAAATAAAGCTCTGATAAGGAAAAATGCTTTTGGGGTCTTTTAGGTCAAACATTAGGAAAATTCTCCCATTATTGCTTAGAAGGGAATATTACAAAATCCAAAGTATTTCAGGGCTTTTCAGTGTGGCATTCACACAAAACCCCATCTCTCCCTGGGCAGGGAGAGGAGATGAACCTATCCCCCCATGGTCCCCAACATCACTGCATTCACCAGCACACTCTATCCCCTAAACTGCCTGAATCTAAAATTAAATCACCCTCAAATGAAGGGGCAAAAGCAACATGCACAGGCTGCAAAAGTCAATCCACAAATGTCAACTTGGGACCATTTTCCAGAAGGGAACACTCCCAGGTCTGACTGGTGCAGCTGCAGGATCAGGACATGTCTCAGGAAAAACACCTGGCTGCATTTTGCAGAGCTCCTTTGCTTTTCCAAATCTTTTATATTTTTTCTTCTAAGCAACATAATGGAATTTAGTACAACGCTATATCCATGCTGGAAATTTCTTTTGCAAGTAAAAGCCTGCCAAAAATGTATGATTTAGCTCTTTCAATTTTCTAAATATACATTTGCATGCAAATTTGTAACTTGAAATTATAAATTGAAATGTGCATTTCCCCTTTGCTGATGTTAGGATTGTTTTCCTGAAGCCAGAAACATTATCCTCATTATTTGACCGAAATGTGTAAGAATTTTATCACCTATAAAATAAATGTTCTTGTTATTTAAGGCGTGTTTAAAAAAAAAGCTCTCAATACTACTCTCTTGGCTTCATTTCACAACAAATGTATCGTTTCCAATGACTGGCATGGAGCAGGAGATGAATTTAAAGTGTGTCTAAATCCAGCTGGTTTATTCCCAGCATTGGTGTGGATGGGGCCAGTCAGGCTGAGCAGAAGTGGCTGCTCCTCATACTGGAGTCAGACCCTGGGTAGGACAGATCCTACCCCTGGACCTCCTGGCTCAGGCTTTATATTTGGGAGCAGAAGGGGTGAGGGTGTCTGGCCCTTCATCCCCTGCTCCCATCCTGCCATGGGAATGGTGCAGTTTGGCTCCCACCTCTACTTGAGCACGAGCCATTTATGCCCATGTGCAACTCTCTGTGGGTTTAAAGACTGTAAACCACCCCCCTCCAAAGCTTCTCCTTTTGCATTTAACATACCAGAAGCTCCCATTGTCCCTCTTTGTGAGCAGGGGTGTCCCACATCCCCAGGCTGTTCTGTGTGTCCAAAAGTGATGCTCCAACCCTCTGGGTCCCTGCCCCAGGGCTCTGAGCAGTCATGGTTTGCAGTTCAGCTCTGTCTGTCCTAAAATCTCTCCTCAGCCTGTGTAAAATCACACATCCCCTGGGGCATTCTGCCTGCTCCCACCTGCTCTGTTCCCACCTGCTCCTCCAGGAGCCAGGATCAACCCCTTGGGAAAGGAAATTCTCCCCCTGTCCTAAGGGTGGTGGCTAAGCCTGCAGCAGCAGCAGCAGCACAGACTCCTGTCTGGAGCTGTGCCAGGCAGCAAGCACAGAAGGATGCTCCAGGTGTTAAGCACAGCACTATTTTGATCCTTTCGTTGTGGGGAAATTGCTTCAACAATCTTTTCTTGGTGTAAGCAAAGCTAGAGTAATTACCGGGGAAAAAAAATTTTAAAAATCAAATGTTAACATTTCTATGAGAAAGGTCTCATGATGATTAAATATTTCAATGGGTTCCTCTTTAGTAATGCAAAACTAATCAACTTCCAGATGATATTTAAAAAGCAGAGAATGGTGTATGGTTTAATATCCCAGTTTCAATAGGCCAGGGTTTAGAAGACAGCTAATTATAAAATAATCCTTTTATGTTGTGTAAAACATCATTTAAAGCAGATACTCACTACAAACACAGGGTTTCCTTATTGCTGGAGGTAATTATCTAGGTGCTGATTAAGCATGTGAATGTGCATGTGGAGCAGCTCTCAGGATGTGCTGAGATGATGGAGATGATTTTGGGGTGAAACATCCCCTCTTTGGGCTTGTTATGGGTCACATTGATCCCAAAGGATGTTTTGACAGCTCAGAGTCTCACATCCCCATCCCTCCTGGCTGAGAAGAGGAATGGAGAGGTACCAGAGCCTGGAGCTAGGGCACAGCTTGGAGAGAAGAGGGTGATAAATGCCACCAGAACAGGCAGCACCATTGCCCAGCAGGACACACAGCCAGGCAGCACCTCTCAAACCTCACAGCACCCATGCTTGGGGCAGGAGATGGCTGGGTCAGGGGGTACCCACCCCATTTCTGTGGTCTCACAGCCAAGGTCTCCCTCCCTTGGAGCCCCCTCCAGCTCCAACAACAACAGACCAATAATTGGAGCCATAATTAAGGCCTGCTTGGGGGCATCCCTACCCTTCTCAAGGGCTTATCACCAGCAAGAAATTTTCATCAGGTTCTTCAGCTTTGCAGCTCCAGTTTTGCTTCCTTAGAGTGGCAGAAAGCAATGGGAACCAGTGGCAGGAACAGCACCGAGCCAAAATAAATTAACCTGGAATTTTCCCTCTGGAACTGGGCTGAAAATATCCCCAAATGATGCCAAATATCAAGTCAATGCAGGGATTTAAAGGTCTGGATGGGATTTGCACGGGGGAAGAATTGTGAAGGGCATTGCACACGGTAAGTGCAGCAGCAGAGCAGCTTCAACACGTGCCCTGAATACAAACACTGTGCAGTGCATTAGGCACACTTGGCTCCTGCCAGCCTGATAAGCACCACAGCAGGATGTGTGGGCAGGGGGCTGCTCCCCAGGAGCACGAGGAGGGATTCCTTCTGTATCCTGGCATACAAAATGGGGCTGGTGCTGTCCCAGGGATGAGGTGTCTGTCCAGGGCCTGTGGCAGAGGCTGCAGGGACATCACCCCTGCCCTTCCCACACAGTTACAGCACATGCATATTTCATGGCCAATAATGGGATTTCACTGTCGATACCACTCACAGATTTCTTTCCACACTGCTACGTTTTCAGGTTAAATAAATGTAAGTCTTTAGGATCTCTCCAGCTCCAGGGGAAGGAGCTTTCCTGGTGATTTGGCAACATCCCATGGTAGTGGCCAGAACTGGCCAGAAGACAAGCCTGTGGGGGCTTGGGCTTGCCCGTTGCAAAATCGAGCTCCAGCAACTCATTTCTGTGAGCCCATGGAGGGCTCTGAGTGCCAGCTGCAGCCAGACCAGGGGTCTTTACCCTGCAGTTGTCCTCATCTCTGCAGGTGGCCTTTGGCTGAGAGGGATGGGGACAGAGATGGGGAGCCTTGGGATCACCGATGACTCTGTGAACATTCCCTTCTGAGGGGTAGAAGAGCAAATTTTTCCAAACATCCTCCCCACTGTCCCAATCCACTAATAGCCTGGTAATCCTCTTATGGGGGTCAGCCTGGGGCACCCGCAGAGCCTTTGTGTAATGCCAGGGAGGAGAAATGTGTTTTCACTGTGGCAGTGAAAGGCTGGTGCTTGTTGGCTGCCACTGCCCCAGGACAGGGATGGCTCCCAACGCTGCCCTGTGCCCGTGGGTGCTCCCAACACATCACAGCTCCAGACATGCTGGTGCTGCTATTGACAGTTTTTTGGGGAGCTCCCTGGCAGAGCAGCCCCCTTTGGGCATCCCTTGTCTCAGCAGCCTATTTCGGGACCCGTAAGCGGTGGTTCCGCTCTGCCTCTATTAATATCCTGCCCAGCCTCTCTGCATGGTTAAGCTCCCATTTAATGCTGGGCTGGTGCCAAGTGAGACTCCAGGAGGGTGAGGATGGTTTGGCAGCTCCTCCAGCCCCAGCGCAGCCTCAGGACATGTCCAAGCCCCCTTGGTCCCCAGGGCTGGGTGCACATGTCCTGCTGTCTGCTCCTTGGCTGGCGCTGCCAGCGGTACAGCGTCCTGCAGGATTAGGATTGATGATCTCTGAGTGGACTGCATGTTAAAATATCTGTGATTTCCTCCAAAACCGGCTACTTTTCTCTGCAGGTAGTGGAAAATGAAGTGCAAACTCCAGAGCAACAAGGATTTTATGGCAACATCAGGCAGCAGCCTGGTGTTGAGTGCCATCAGATGAAAAAGAGCCATTTTCCACCATATGCCAAATGCTGCCAATTGGTGACGTTGCTGAGGAGGCTCAAGGAGACACTCAAGGACCATGGTGGTGCTACCACAGCCATGGCCATGCTCTGAGGCATGGTCCAAGCACGTGGGCTCCCAGACACAAACCCCATACCCAGCCAGACCTCTTCCCTGGGGCCAGGAATTTTTTCCCTGGGGCTCTTTTTTTAATCTCCAAGACCTTGCAAGTGCTAGCCTGGGGCCTTGTTTACATATTTTGCAGGAGCTGTGCTGGTTACCCATCCCTCCTCATGCCCTTGGGCCAGAACACACAATGCTGCAGCCCAGGAGAAGGTTTGGGGAGTGTCAGCCCCCCAGGAGTGAATCGGGGTTGTCACCAGCTTGAACATCCCCAGCAAATGAGCTACTTCATATCAACATATTTATTTCTTTTTGGTAATGAGACAACTTCATTTCCGCGGGTTGCTCGAACAGTGCACGGCATCTGATTATTAAAAATGCTTCTGGAAGCCAGCCCACAACCTACTTAGGCATTAATCTTCCCTGACAGATGCTGACAAGGAATCTCTCCAGCAGCCGGGACCAGCTCCCCTGCCCATCGTGCTTCATCCCTTAAAAGCCGGGTATTATCCCGGGCAGGAGCCACGGCTGCTGCCACATTGCAGGAGAGGCTGAGCCTGGCAAGAGGCAGCACAGACATCCCAGGGGGAGCTGCCCCCTGCCCCATGGCTGCTGGAGATGCTCGGGGTGGATGGAGCTGGGTGAGCTGGGGACACGTGGCACAGGAGCTGCTCCGGTACCGGGCAGTGTTGCTGAGTGACAGCATCAAGGAGTTCCTACTTTTTTCTCACACAGAAATAAGCAGAGTCATGTCAAGTCAATCACTCCTTGGATTCCTGTTTTGTTTATCACATGCTTTTAGGAGGGAAAAAAAACCAACAAAATTTCTCTCCCAAGTCAGACTCTTTCACACAGGTTGTCTCAGAAGGATTTTACACTTTTTCTGTGCTGACATTTCCTCACCAAATGTACCCCAGTGCAATTTAAAGAAGCAATTCAGGATCCGAAATTAAATGTTTTACCCAATTCAGTTGCCCTTTTCTCATACCAGTCTCTACTGAACTTTTTATATCTCCATTTACTCCAAAAAACTTCTTTCCTGATGTTTTTTCCTGGGTCATGGTTTGGAGAAACCCATCCTTGTTGCTGCTCTCCCATAAACTCCCCAGTGCATATATTTGGGGTGCAAATATAATGCATGAGCAGCCAAGTAATCACCCAGATAGGATTAAAAAAAAGAGCATATTTCATATTTCCGGCATTCATTGGGATATTTGGACATTTTGAGTGTTTGAGATGTCTCAGCAGTTTCAATCAGCTACTGTTAGAGGCAGAGGAAAACCCAAGGAATGTTATCCCATGTTTCAGCAGAGCTGTGACACCTCCCAGAGCAGGAGCTGGTGGGGACCACACTGGGTGTGGGCAGGCATGGGCTGTGCTCCCAGATTGTGGGTGCTGGCATGAAGGCACAAGCATGGATTTCCTGTGCTCCCCTTCCCACCTGCTTCCTGTGCCTTGATAAAAAACCCAAAACCATAAAAAACAAAAAAACCACCCAAAGGAAACCAGGCAGGTGTCAGGGGCAGCACTTGCAGGATCCTCACCTGCCAGCAGGAGCCAAGGCTCCCCTGGCCTGTGTGGGCAGAGGAGGTGCAGGGATGTGGCCAGGGCCATGGGTGAGGTGGTGGCAGGATCAGCTCCATCCCTGTCTACAGTGTCCCATTGCTGGGAAAGCAGATGGGAGGAAATCAGTGTGGGTCTGGCACCTCTGTGGAGTTCTCTCTCCCTGACTGCAGGGTGGATGGGGGAAGGCAGATCCCTCTTCCAGGGCCCCTTGGGACAGCAGTGTGGCCACGTCAGCCCATTCAGCCCATCTGCCAAAATGCCCCAGCACCGTGAAGCAAAGCTGGGAAGGCTCTGGTGCTCATTGCACTCTCTTTGCTGCCTCTGGATTATTTTTAGCAGCTCGATAGTGGGAGAGTGGCGAGAAGCCAAGGTGGACACGTGGCGAGGCCGGGTCCGTCTCCAGCCCGAGGGCTCCTGGTTCTCCTGCTTTGTCAAAATGCTGAAGAAAACCCTGCAGGGGCTTGGGGGCCGCTGGCCCCGGCAGGGGTGGCCTTGCTGAGGTACAGCAGGCGCCAGCCAGGCCCAGTCAGGCAGACAGAGCCGGAGCATGGTGTCCCCAGGGCTTATCAGACCTTGGGAAGCTTCCCTGCCTCCAGCCTGCTCCTTGCTGGCTGCGGTTTTTCCAGCCAGCCCCTTCACCCGACACCCACATAAGGTTACAGGTCACTATAACCCCCTGGGTTTTAACTTTCCGACAGATGAGACCAAATTAAACCAGTTTTGCTGCTTTGCTCTGAGTTACTACAATACTCACAACCTCAGCATCGTCTGTGTTGATTTTTCTCAGAGAAAAGATGAAATAAAACCAAGTGTCCCACTGGTGGCGGGTCCTCACTGTCCCAGTGCCCCTCCCCGCCACCCCTGCAGATGCTGGGTCCAGCAGCTCCTCCAGGATATCCTGTGGCCCTGGCCGGACCCGGGGAACAATGAGCTGGGCATCTCCAGGCCGTGCACATCCGGCGAGGTGACAAATGCCAGCCAGCTCCTTCCTGGCTCCCAGCCCCGCCTCTGGCTCAGGCTCCTTCCCCGGGCTATGGTGGCACCTGAGCCACAGCTGCAGCTCCTTCAGCAACCAGATTTCCATCCAGAGGCTCTTGCTTCCCACTTCACTGAGCAGAGGCAGCTCTCCCTCCCTCTCTCCTGCTTTGTCAAAAAACAATTGCAATTAATTAGGAGGATGGTTTCATCCTCAGCCAATGTCAGGGAAATTACCAGATGCATTGCTTTTCTTTCCCTCTTTACCCCCTTTGCTATGAACCCCTGGGTGCCGAGGGGATGCTCTGGTCTCCCCAGGTTCCTTCCCTGGCCATGCCTCTGCTTCTGGCCAGAGTTCCATCCCCTTGCAGGAAATCACTGCTTTGCTTCCAGTTTCTGTAGTCCAATTTCCTCCCTTTCTCCATTATCATGTGCCACACAATCACTGAGGCAGTTATAACATCAAATAAATGCCATATACCTGCCCTGGGAGCAAGGGAATGAGAGAATCCTGGGATGGTTTGGGCTGGAAGAGACCTTAAAGCTCATCTTGTTCCAGCATCCTACAGCAGGGAGATCAGGTGGAAGGAGCATTTCTTGATGGAGGGCCAGGCTGGGAAATGGAAGTCCCTTTTGCAGATGAAATGGATGACTTTGGGGTGAGTGTGGATCTCCCTTAGATCTGCTTCTGGTCCTCCCTGGTGAAGTACCAGGGATGCTGACAGCAGCACAGCCCATGGAGGAGCAGGGCCTTCCCAGGAACCTCCCCTCCACCCAGCCTACAAGCAGATGGATAAACAAACCAAACTGGTAAAGCCATCCTTAGTTTTGGTAAGTGAGCACAGAGATGCAGGTGGGACCCAGCTTGCCCAGTCTCAGCCAGGGCTGTCCCTGTGCAGGGCCACTGCCTGGGCTGTGCTGGCCCCAGAGGGGTGGCAGGTGTTAATCCAGGGGGAGCAGTGAACAGCAGCTCTAATGGAACTCTTGGCAATGGAGAGCCTTTCTGTCCATCAGCTCCTGCTGGGTCATGGCTCTCCCTACCCATGTAACCAAATCTGCTTTTACACAATCCAGATTTTGCATCCTCATGGTCCATCATGGCTTTTGCATCCTCAGGGATGAGGAAGCATCCTTGCCTGTGACAGCCACAAGAAATCAGCACTGTGCATTGCAAGAGAGGCTCTCCTTAGGGAAAATCACTGACCTGCTGCTGCAGCCCTGTGTGCCAAGCACCAAACCCAGCCCAGCCCAGCCTGTGCCTGGGATGATTTTGCTTCCCACCCCATCCCCACTCCTGGAGAAAGCCAGGTGAAACATCTGTAATGAGCTCCTGAAGCCCAGGCATTTGGAGCCACCTTGAACTGCATATGAGGTGGTTAGAGACAGCTTTTGGTCAGGTTTGATTTCTTCTCTGAATCCTTGCACTCTGCAGTTGGATTTTAGGGTGAGCTTCTGTTGACTGGTGTTTAATCTCTTGGTGTTCAATCTCTGCAAGTATTCTCCCTGTACCTGTGGTGGTCAGGACCTGAGTGCCAGGAGCCTCAGGGCTGCTACAGCTGGGACACTTGAGGATTTTTCAGCACTTGGAAGAGCTGGGATTTGGGCATGTACACAGCCATGTCACACCAGAAATGGTGCCTCCCTCATATGTTTTTGTCAGGCACATTTGATTTTTTCCATGTTCTGGGCATCTGTACAGCTTTGTTGCTACTTCCCTTGGGGTGCTGGGTCGTTCCTCTTCCTGAGTCCTGGAGGATTTGATCAACAGCAAGAGCACTTTGTTCTGGGTATGACAGAATGAAAAGTGAATGTGTCAGCTCTGAAGTATTTAAAAATAAAATAGTCTCTTCTGAAGAGACTGTTTTTTGTCTTATTTCAACTATCCAAAGTGCCTTCACTTCTACTTTTCTTCCCCTTTAAAACTCCAAACATCTTTAAGCATTTCAGAGCTGAAAACAATCCTTTCTTAAATGAAGCACTACCCATCTGACAGAGCAAATCTCCTGGGTTTGAACTTAACGCCGTAAGGAAAAAAAAAAGCCAGTTCCATGCCCAAACCATATTCAGCATAAACTTTGCAGCATGGACATTTTCCATGGGAGGAATAAAAACACTACTTCACTGTGTGCCTGGTTTCCTTGCTGACTCCTTGCAGATGGATTTATGGGCACTTCTTGTCACCCTCTGTCACCCCAACACCCACTGAGCCCAGCCAGCAGCAGCTCCCTGGTGGCCTTGACTCTGTGGCTGTCCACCTGCCCACTGGGATGTAGGGTGCTCCCCCTGGCTCTCCCTTTTGGGGAGACTCCCATCACCCAAAATCTCTGCCCACAAGTTTTGTACAAGGGAGGGAGCAGCTGGGTTGGGCTGGAGCTACCACAGTGTGGTGCAGAGCAAAGCCCCTGAAAGTCACCTGAATTAAACACTCCAAGCAAGAAGTACATCCAAAGAATATCCAAAATATTTCCTAGGAAGAAGAACATCAACACAAGCTCTGCACGTGGCTTGTGTGCACAACTGAGCTGCACCAACCCTTCTCTGCCCCCCACACATAAACACCTCCACAAACGTGGCTGTTCTTTGGATTTATAACTGGAATTGGGGTTTATTTATTTTTGCTCCTGGCCTATAGCAAGATAAATTTTGCAGTCGCGATGTTTTCGTGCAGGGAGAAGAGGTTTGCTGCCGGCCGGGTCGCTTTTGCCGGTACATGCTGCCACCTTCAGCATCTCGCAGGAGGAGCCGGCTCTGCCCGAGCCCCGCTGGCCCCACCGCCCTCCCCGCCAGGAGCAGCCTCCCGGCTTCTCCTGATGCTCAGCAGCACTTGCTGCTGGCATGTTAATTTAGTTACCGAAGAAGAAACCCCTCTGGATGTACACTCAGCTGTGTGAGCTGGGGAGGGGGAGCGGGAGCAGCTGATGGTGGCTGGAATGGCAGGAGACAAGGCTCAGGGTGTGACAACCACAGCCAGGGAATGAATTTTAAACAATACCCAGCAGATTACTGTGACATTTCTGGAGTATTATATGTTAGATGGAACATCTTCTAGGCTAACCAAGCATCACAAAGTTTATCCATGGGGCAAATCAGATCAAGGGGGGTTTATGATAGCAGGAGGGCACAGCTGATGGTGGGACACACTTGCAGTGTCCACAGCCACAACAGCTCCAGACCCAAAGATGTCACATTCCCAGCACCTCTCCATGAACTCCACAACCCTGGGACCAAGCCATGGGGCTCTGTGGCTAGAAATTAATTTCAATTCCTTTACCAGCCACTGAGAGCAGATCGTGGAGTTGGGAAATCACCAGCAAGCTGGGATCCCACATCCCTTCTCCCTGGTGGTGCTCCACACTGCTGCTGCTGCTATTAATCACAGCTGCAGTAATGAAGTTAATGATCTGGGATCTCTTCTAATTATGTCTTCCCCAAACACAGGTCTGCCTCTGCCTTCACTGAGGGGACTCAGTGTGGGTGATTCAAACTCCACATGCTGCAGATGGCTCAGATTTCTAAATCAGCTTCGATTTACAGGATGGCCTTAGCTGAACTCCTGTGTTTTCCCCAAGCTGGCTGACTGGGCAGCAGGACACCCTTGGTCACAGAGCATTTCAAGGGAGACTTGTATTTTGTCAAAGCTTTAATGGAGTGGATTTCAAAAAATAATTTAGTATAAACTGGGTGTCTGATTAAAACCCAGAGCCTTCTACAGCTCCTTGCAGTCATAGTCTCGGGTAGGGCAGATCCACCCTGGTATCAGGAAGATTTGGGGTTGCTCTGCTCAGGAAACCTACTCAATTTAATAGCCTGGAGCCTGGCTGTGGGGTGCACTTGCTCTGCTAACAGCTGACACTCAGGTTTCTAAAAAAACAAAGTAGGCTTTAATTTTATCTTTAGACACCAGCCCTGGGACTCCTTACAAAGGATGTTTAGTTTTTGTAGCCATAGGAGGTGAAAGGTAGTCACAGTCTATTGCATCCCCCAGCAAGACCAGCTCTCACCAGATCCCAAACACACAGTTTTAAGAAAAAAGCATGAAGATTTCAGAAGTTTCTGAGGGAGATGCCGGCCCACACTTCTGGAAGCTGATCAGGTGCCTCAAATGACAAAAGCATCATCACAGCTCTTGTGGGGAAGAGCTGAACGCTGCCGTGCTGAACGAGCGACGCTTCCCTTTCCTGCACCAGCCAGCCTCTCACAAACAGCGTTGAGCTGCTCAGGCGTTCGAGATGCCACAAGAGGTGGCTCCTAATAGAGCTGGGGTTGTTTTTTGTGATTTGCCAGAACCAGATGAGTTGCAGCCCGGAGCGGGCGCTGGAGCAGCACCGTTGGCTCCCCGGGGTGAAAGCACAAAGCGCCTTCATAAACTCCTGGGGGGCTGAGGTTGGTTTGGAATTATTTTCCTCCCTTTCCCCCATTCTTCATACTTGAGCACTAAATCAACACCATATGATGTCTGGTTCATTTTCTCATCAGGGCAGCTCCGTTGGCTGTGTGATTTCCCAGCCTCACGCCCCGACAGCAGCGCTCGTGTGCTTGGGCATCCGGGCTCTGCTGTGCACAGGCAGGAGACACAACTTGTCTCCTGGGGGTTTCTCTGGATCCCAGGAGGCTGAGGGAGCATGGCATAGAATCACAGAATTCTGGAACGTTTTGGGTTGGAAGGGACCCTAAAGATATCCAGTCCACCCCTCTGCCATGGGCACAGACACCTTCCACTTGACCAGCTTGCTCAGAGCCCTGTCCTGACTGGTCTTGGACACTTCCAGGGATGGGACAGGCACAGCTTATCAGGGCAACCAGTGCCAGGGCCTCACCACCCTCACAGGAAGAATTTCCTTCTAATACCCAATCTAATCCTGCCCTCTGTCACTTTGAAGCCATTCTCCCTCATCCTGTCACTCCATGCCCCTGTCAAAAGTCCCTCTCCAGCCCTCTTGGAGCCCCTTTAGGTACTGGAAGGGGCTCTAAGGTGTCCCTCAAGCCTTCTTTTCTCCAGGCTGAACACCTGCAGCCCTCTCAGCCTGGCTCCAGAAGAAGAGGTGCTCCATCCCTCAGAGCATCTCTGTAGCTTCCTCTGGACTCACTCCAGCAGACTCCTGTGCTCCTTATGCTGGGGTCCCAGAGCTGGGCACAGCACTGCAGGTGGGGTCTCAGCAGAGCAGGGCTGAATTTCCCTCTCCTGAGGTGTCTGGGGACACCCCAGCAGATGCTGAGGTGTAACACTGCAAATATTGAGGCATGAGCAGTGCATGTGTTAAACCCAGCTCCAAACCTCTGTTCTGATTACGGGCTGAAATCAGGATAGAACCTAAGGAAACAGTGAATAAAATACTGAGACCGAGGGGAGACAATGTTTTGTTTCTAAACTGCAAAGTTTCACTCTGAATATGGTAAATGAATTACAAAGAGTGTCTGATCAGGCATTGAATACGGTCCAGAGCCCCGGCTGAGCTGTCGCCATCCGTGTCCAAGCCACATCCCTCTTTGGAAAAGAAGGCCCCAATAACATGTTAGTAAACAATATTCAGTGCTGGAAAAAATTATTTACAACTCAGCGGGGAGTAGCCCAGACATTACAGAGCTTTTAAATGCTGATGGACGAGGAAGAAAACCTTTTCTGGGGCCGGGCAGGAGCGCTGGAGGCGCCCCGGGCTCACCGGACCCGGTTCGGGCCCGCCCGGTCCCAGGAGCCGCCGGGGCCGTTCCCCGCGCGGCCGCCAG
>WBNO01004506.1:451724-492169 GCA_013400575.1 Peucedramus taeniatus
GGTAATTGAGTTTGGGGGTAATTTGGTATGGGGGTAACTGAGTATGGGATAATTGAGTATGGGGGTAATTGAGTATGGGGGTAATTGGGTATGGGGGTAATTGGGTATGGGGTAATTGAGTATGGGGTAATTGATTTGGGGGTAATTGGGTATGGGGGTAATTGAGTTTGCGGGTAGTTGGGTATGGGGTAATTGGGCATGGGGGTTAATTGATTTGGGGGTTAATTGATTTAGGGGTAATTGATTATGGGGGTTAATTGATTTGGGGGCAATTGATTATGGTTGTTAATTGATTTGGGGGTTAATTGATTTGGGGGTAATTGATTTTGGGGGTGTGTAATTACCCCCCTGCCCACAGGGCTGTGCTTGGTGGGTGCTGCACACGTGGGGCTGAGCCCGGCTCTGTCCGTGGTTTTCTCCCTTGCCGGACACGGGATCAGGATTTTTGGCACCTGAGTTGTGCTGCTCTCCCACCGCAGATCGATTCCAGTCCCGGGGCAGTGTGCCTCTCTCAGAAGCGCTGCTGGGGCCGTGTTCCCACCTGGAATCTCTTTCATGGCTTTGTTCTTCCTCACTGTGACTTGTGAACATGCAGACCTTTGGAAATGAACCTCCACCTTTGGACAGAAATGTCTTTGCCAGGATGAGCTCTCCAAGGCTCTGCTGTCGTCATCAGAATTCTGGGCTACAGGAGCATGTTCCTTTTTGGAATTGTGATTTCCCCTCAACAGGCTGCTGGCTCAAGGTCACGGCTGCAGCTGCCCCATCATAATGTGGTGACTGTCACTGCTGGATGGGATCACTTCTAATCCCAGGCTCAGATTTTGCTCCCAATGTGGTTTCCAGGAGAAGCATCAGCTGTGCCCAGGAAAGCCAGATGTGTGGTACCCACAACTGCCTCATGTGAGGGGTAAGGGCACAGGTCTGCAAATCCTTCCCCAAATAAGAAAGATATGAAGCCTATAAATCATGGATCAGGGCAAAGTCCCAAAGTGAAGTCATCAGCAGAACTTATTTCTTCATTATTATTTTTAATTCCTGGATAAAGGTTGCTTAGTTCCCCCCTCACATTTCTTTGGATAGGATTTTCCACGTCATCCCTTTGAACACATTTTTGGATTCTCTTCCCAAGCCCATAGATACCTGGGGTGTAAATCACTGCTGTGGGATCAAATGTCAGGTTCATCCTCCCAGGAGACCTTTCCCTTTCCTTCTTCAGCTCACTGATATCGTTCTCCGATTCCTTGGCCACTGTTCAGAAGTACAGATGCTCATTTTCCCCTACCTGCAATGAGATCCCAGTGTGCTTGCAGCCTGTGTGTCAGCCTGCACCCCAGTGTCATCCCAGTGCCACCCCAGTGCCATCCCAGTGCCACCCATCAAGGGCTGGCACATTCAGCTCTCACTTTATTCTCTATCCCAGCCCAACTGGCCACTGCTGGTGTCACCTGCCAGAGAGGATGTGACTGCTGCAGATTTATTCTCTGGGATAAGTGCTGGCATAGCTGAAATCATCTTTTCTGGCCTTGGGGTGTGGGAGCAGCCACAAGGTTTGGTTTTGGTGGAGGTCAATGATGAGTGAGCCTGTCAGATGCACTGGGGGGATAAACCCCAGGAGAGGCCAACCATGGGTGGTGGAGACAGAGAGAGGGCTTGCAGATGCCACTTCCCCAAATCTCATCTCTCTTTTCTTCCCGATGCTGCTGGTGTGAGTCAAGGCCGTGTTTACCCTTGTGGCCATCCCCAGTGCTACCAGGGACAGGTACCAGCTCCTTCCAGAGTGCAGGACATTCTAACAACAGTGAACACAGACTGCCAAACCAAAATGAGAGAAGGGACAGGCAAGGGGATGAGCCTCCTCTCGGGAAGGGCAGGGGCCAGCTCTCCTGCAACCCCCTATATTTATGGCACGTTTTTACTGCCTTTGAGCCATAAATTTTGCCAGTGACTGTCCCTTGGTGCCTCCGTGAGACCCTCTGTCCAGGATTTACTGCTCAGTTTTGCCACGGAGAAATACAGCCCGGGCCACAAGTCACGGTGCCGCAGCTGCCAGCCCCGAGCCTGCGGTGCCTTCCCAGCTCTCCCTCGGCCGGAGCCTCGGGCATCATCACTTTCTATTCAGGACTCTGTTTGCTGCTTTCTCGCAGCTCTTCGGGTCAGTACCTCATGTCTGGGGGCTAAGCAAAGCGCTGGTCTGTGCGGGCGGAGCAGCGTGCGATGGTATCGCGTGTTGCTGTTGGGCTCCATGCACCACGTACAGGTTTGGGCTTCCTGTTCTCCTTGATATCGCAGAGCCCATTAAAGTTTCACATCTCCTGTTATGAAATATGGCACACGTCAGGGTTTTTTTCCCCTTCCTGGGCTCCTCTCAGCTTTCAGCTGACAGCCTGCGAGAGCCAGCAGCCCTTCCGCCCAGCATCCCGCTCAGCACCGTCCTGGGAGGGCTGGTACCCACCCCATCACTCCTTCCTGACGGTCTGCTGGGAGCTGGCTGTCCTCTCCATCCCTTCTTCCCCTTCAAGATGCTGCTGAGCCTGGCTGCCCTCCCCAGCAGCTGAGGCCAAACTCTCTCACTACATGAGTGGCCACTCTTTTTTGCATAACTGCTCTGCTTTTTCTCCCACGTTTAATCCGAGACGATTCTGCCTGTGGAGTGATCCAGCCTCAGGGTTTTATGGGATCGGCCTGGCCCACTGCCACCCCCAAGCGGGGCAGGAGGGAGTTTCCCAGCTTCTCCCCGGGAGCAGGACAGCCCCGGTGTCAGCGCAGTGGGCTCGGCGGGAGACAGGGCGCTCCCACGACACGCTCAGCCTGGCGCTATCGGCCTCGGCATCTCCAGGCGCGCCTTCCGCGGGGGATTTATCTCTGCCAAATCTGCAAATCGTAGCATGTAATTTTCCCTCTTTCTAGTCCGGGGGAGGGTTTGTGGCCGGAGCGGAACAGACAGATATTTGAGGCTGGGAGCAGGGAGCCTGCTGCGCCGCGTTCGCAGCCAGCCCCACGGGGCAGCCTTGCCAGTAACAGCCACGGCGAGATCAAAGGTGCTGTTTGCCACCGGGATCTGTCCTTGACAGCCAATGGCTTCCCGCGGCGAGCTGGGTATCTCATCTCCGAGGGGGCAGTCATCTGATGTCTGGATGGAGGGGAAAGATGAGTGCTGTGTTTCACCAGGCCTTCCCAGCCTGCTGCACCAGTGCAGTGATTTCGGGGCTGGACCCTTGCTGCCCACCTGGAGGCCCAGGTTTCTACACCAATGTCCGGGTTTTTCAGCAAAGCCTCAGCTTTCCACAGGCAGCTTTTTTCATGCTGCCCAGACTGGTGTGCAGAGATGGGTTCATACTTGTAGTTTTTACTGATTTCCCCCTTTTTCAGATCTCACAAAATGGCAAGTTCAGAAGTGACTTTAACGGGCTGTGTCCTGATTCTGCTTAGCTAGAAGTTATGGAAAATAACATTACACCGGACAGGGATAAAATAGGCTTCAGTACAACCAAAACTGTGAGTATCTGACCTTAAATGCTCAGTGAGAGGACATTTTTTTCCCCCATCCGGCTGCTGAATCCTTCCCCTCTCCGGAGCTGGAGCTGACAGTGAAGTATCACCTTGGTAGCTTACTTGCTACAGAACCTGCTTCGGGGAAGAGAGTAAATGCAAATCAGAAGCCCCTGGGGACAGGCAGCCTCTGCTCCGAGGAGGAGGAGGATGACCCTTATCTGCTGACCTCCCCACTCTCCAGTCAACACTACTTGGCAGCAACAGGGCCAATTAGTGCAGCTACAAATCATCACCTCTCTCCCGCTGCAGCCAGGGTGGGCACATGGCCGGCACCGTGTCACTCCCCCCGGCCTCCCGCGCCGCAGCTCCCGGCGGGGTAAAGCCAGAGGTGGTTAATGAGTGTCCCGGGGGAGGGGAGGGCTGCGGCTCTAATTGCTGCTGCCAGCCGGGGGTCGCCAATTAAGAGGCAAAGTGCCGGCGGTGCCGCGCAGCCGAGCCGTGACGAGCCCGAGAGCTGCCGGAGCTGCTCGCACCCGGCCGTCCCTCTGAGCGAGCGCTGCTGTCTCTGCACCGCAGGCTCTCTGCTGCCTGGGCTCCCGGGGGCTCCCTTAGCACCGAGCGCACCGGGAGCCGCGCTCTCACTCCCAAAGCTGCTCGCCCGGCGCGGGGTGATGGGAATTGCAATGTCAGCCCATGCACGGAGCATCCGCCCCTCCGCAGTGGCTGCTCGGCGATGCTCCATTTAACAACGCTCTCCCAGTCTTGCCCGTTAAATAAATGCTCCCAGACCCAAGGCAGCTGTGTGATGCCTCGACGCCTGCCCGTGGACGGGGCAGCAGGCGGGGGCAGAGCGTGGCAAACCTGGGAGCATCCATCACCTCTCCGCCGGTGTCAAAGGAAGCACCTTTCAAGGGGAGCGGCAGTCCCAGCAGCCCTCCAGCAGAGACCTGGCAAAGCCGGGCATCCCCAGCGCGCTGGCACCGCTCCTGCGTGCGGGGGTGCTCCCACCCATTCCCTCTGATGTGGATTCTCTGGTGTGTGCTAAGGGTTGGGTCCCCACTGTAGTCCCAGCGCCCCGGTCCCCGCGAGGAAGAGGAGGGGGCACGCAGGGTGCACAGGAGGACAGGCAGATACAGCCTGGCTCCCGGTGCGGCTGGGTGGGCCAGGGCCACCCAAAGCCACGGCGGGGGTGCCAAGGCTGCCAGCCCCGGGGAGCGGAGCCGCATTGACTCCTGCCGGCAATCGCCTCCTGGCGGGGACGGGGGGCTTGGGGGACCCCACAATGCTGCCCGCGGCGGACGATGCCTTGGGCTGCCCCTCCGCCTTGGGACACGCAGCTGGGGTGTCCCTGCCGCGGTGGACTTGGACTGTGTGACTGCACTGGGATTGACGGGCAGCGAGCGCATCCCGCCTTGCAGGGGATGGGGACAGCCTGGGGGAGCTGGGAATGGCTCAGGGTGCTGATGAAACTGCTGTGGGGAGCTGGATCACCTCTGCTCCCGCTCCGCCTTGGCCAAGCTTTTAACTCCTCATCGCCCAGCGCCGTGCCTTTTGGTGAGGATGGCTGCCCAGCCCTGCGTGCTCATGGCCTCTGGCACAGGCAGCATCTCCCCGCGCAGGAGAAGGATTTAATTCACCTCTCGATCCCCTCTTCCATCAAAACGCTATAGATTACACAGGACAGAGGTGCAGGGCACTGCGGGCTCCTCCCTGCCGGCTGTGCCCAGCCCGGGGCAGCCCCACCAGCAGATAAACCCTGGACGCTTCCCAGGCTGGCAGCTTCTCGCTGCCGTGGGCCAGGGTGCGGCTGTGCTTCGGTGAGCGATGCAATTGGAGACCGGTGCGAGGGCCAGCCTTGCCAGCCAGTGACTTTGCCATTGCCTAAAATAAAATCCACAAGGAGAAAAAAAAAAGGAAAAAAAAAAGGAAAAAAAAGAGAGAGGGAAAGAGAGAAAGAAAGAAAGAAGCCCGACTGGATTAATAATTCAGGCTGGCAAGAGAACAAACCCATCCAGAATCCACCTTCCATTATATGCCCACAAACCACATAAAATGGAAAAAGAAAGAACAACATAAAAGCCCAACGACCTTGAGTTTCAGTGGCAGCCCAGATGTGCAGGGGCACAGGCAGAGGGACCAGGGTGCAGGGATGGTCCCTGGGTGTGCCTTCCTGCTGCTGGGGCTGGGCTGGATGGATGCTGGGCTGCCCCTGGTGAGGTGGGGTGTGGGATGCTGTGCTCGGGGGTGGCCAGACCACACAAAACACAGTCCAGACAGCCCCAAGCCCTCCTTGCAAAAAAACAGTGCAGCAAAAATGTGCTAAATCCTCAAACTCAAACAAGGTTTGCCTGCCGCAAATTGCAGGGGAGATTTGGGAAGGAATTTGCTACCAGAAAAGTGGTAACAGGCTGGATGTTAAATATTTGGGGTGGAGACATCCAGGTCCATAGTGGGGGAATGCTGAGCTGGGGCAGTGCTGCTAGGGACTGTAGGAAATAATTATAACCAGGTAATTATAGATCCCTTTCCTAAAGAAAATCCCTTTGGAGAGTATTTTCTCTCCATGGAAGCACAGATGCTTGCTCAGCCCACCCAATACCCAGCCCCATCCTTCCCTGCTCCTTCTCCAGCCTCCAACCTGTCCCAACCAGGGAACCCTCAGGCTGGCAAAGCAAATGGAGCAGTTCAGTCCAGTTTTCTCTTCCTCACTTCTCTTTCGTGGCTGTTGCAATGAGAAATTGTTCAAAAGGAGCCCTCTGCTACCAGAAGTCTGCCTGGCAGTCTAGAAATTAGGGAAGGGGATCAATTCTGCCCAGGTGAGCTTCTGGGGACTTCCTGCTACCTTTCCCTGCAGAAGAAGGGAAATATTTTGAGTCATTGCCCTGGGGAGTTGTGGCAGAGAATCCCAAGAGAAGCCCCTGGGTTTTGGATCTTGCTAGGTGTTCCCTGGGCCACCAGCTCAGGGAGAAATGCCACCTCTAAAGCCATGCCCAGTCCCCAGACCCAACCTTCCTCTGCTAGTCACACAGCCAAGCAATGCAATTTACACTCTAAATGTCCCATTAGCCCAGGAATAGTGCTTCCTTAGTTTCCCCAAACAGAAATGAGAAGCATTGCTGGAACAGCCCCCTTCTCCCTCACTCTGCTTTGCATGTTAAATATTATTATTATTCCTTTTATTCCTTTTTTTTTTTCATTTTCTCTTAAATAAACTGTCAGCACAGCATGCCCCCAAGCACTACCTCAGCTGCTGCTGTGCCAATTTAAACTTCTGATTTTCTATTAAAAGCTCCCAGTGTCCCCCTGTGAAGGTGTTTTCCATGGAGGTGGGCAGGGGAAGAGGACTGGAGGGCTGTGGGACAGGAGCCCTGCCCAGCCATGGTAGGCAGGGGCTCTGATGGAAATGATTACATCTTAATCCCACCCTGGAAAAACTCTCCTGCCTGCCCAGTTTCCATCTCTCATGGTTTCAGAGCTGGTTCATGCCCCTGTGGCAGCACTAGGAGGATCTCCCCCTGAGAAATAGGGTAGTGGTGGGGTCACCAACCCCCTGTCCCTCACTTAGCCAGGGAATGTGCTTAAATGTGCTCTGTGAGTCACGAGCTAAAGCCAAGACAAGGGTTATGTATCTCTGTTCTGCACCAGAACAGAGGGTTATGTATCCCTGTGTTGCTCCAGTGACATACAAGAAATCCCTGCTCCCCAAGCCTTTAAGGGAAAAATCTCCACTAAAACCCTTTTAACCCCAGAGAGGGGTAACAGTCCTGGTACTCAGCACCAGACCAATGGAGCAGGATGAGAAGGGACTGGGAGTCCAATACCTTTGGACACCAGGGGGGTAAGCATTAATTGAGCTGTACTAATGAGCCAGCAGCCAGAAGGAAAAAGCTTTTAGTATGGGAGTGGGGTGGCCCTGGAATGCTGAGCAGCATTGGGATGGGGACTCTTCAAAACCCACGGGCTGGGAAAGCAGCAGAACCCCCACCCTCCCCAAATCAAAATACATCTATATATTCAAAAGAAAGCACAGGCATTGCAATGAAATAGCTGTATGTGGTTTGAAATCCCCAGCTCAGCTCATGCCAAAGGAATTTCCAGGCCTGGTTTAGATCTGATTCAGCAAAGCTTTTATAATGGTGTGGGGGGAGTTCAGAGGAGCCGGGGCTGTGGTGGGTGCTGGGGTACCACAGTCCCTGTCTGGCCAGGTCACTGAGCCTGGGCCCTCCACTGGGACCCCTGAGGCAGGAGAGGTGGGCATGTGAGCTGGGGGCTGCCTGTAAAGCTTTTGTTGTCTTTCTCCAGCCTCAGTCCTGGAGAAGAAGAAAGCTGGTGCTTTTGTGGGGAGGGATGTGCACAGTACTTGTGGCTCTTGCCCCGACTTTAGCCCCAGTTATGGGCCCAGTGGGATCCAGAATCAGCCCCAGGGGTGATCATGCTCCCCCAGGTTTCATGAAATCACTGGATGGGGTGAAGGGAGAAATTTTGTCTGCCAGCACAACCCTTTCTAGCCACCAAAGAATCTGCACAGTGGGGTGGCTCCTTTGGGGACCAGGCACATCCCCAGCCCTGCTCTGCTGCTGGGAGCTCTGGCAGCAGGAGAAACAACCCCCCCACACACACACCCCATCCTCCTAGAGTGAATAATTCAGACAAAACAAAGGGAAATGGTGAAAGTTGTGGTGTCCCAGTGCCAGGCACTGGAGATGATGGTTTCTTTAGGCAGAAGTAGGAAGAAAAACAAGCAGTGTAGGCAATTATCTCCCCCATGAGTCACTCAGGACTGGGAATTTTTTTTCCATGGCTAAGATTTCCCAGAAACTGGTGAGCTGTCTGTCTGGGGGGTGTCTGTCTGGGAGTGGGGGCAGTGTCTGTCCATGGATGGGTGAAACAAAGCCAGCCATGGTCCAGGAGTTCTGTGGTTCCCCCCTGCCAGTGAAAGTCCTAAAACTTTAGAGTCAGAGAGGGGTCTGGGGGTGTTCCCTACATCCATACCCAGGGATGTGGAGCCCCCCAAACCTCACAGACTCCTCCATCCTTCAGCCCCCGACATCAGCTGAATTTAATCATCAGTTTAAATAAACCTTTTGCCTACAGGGATACAAGATAGGGATAACATGGACCAGCAGGGATTTCAGAATCAGCCCTAGCAAGGAAACTCTCTGTTCGATTTTCTGTACTTCCACCCCTGTGAATCCCTGTATGGATTCTCCATGCTTTTAGTAGAAGGTGTCCCTGTCCATGGCAGGGGGGTAGAACCAGATGACCTTTAAGGTTCCTTCCAACCCAAACTATTCTGTGATTTTATGATCCCTGCATCCTGGCCTCAGATCCCTGTGGTGGGAAGGGTTATCCAGGGACGGCAGCGCAGCTCCGTAACCTGGGGGAGTTCCGCAGATGGAGATGCTGCTGCTTTGATAAGGCTCTTCAGAAGCTTGATTTAAAGCTTGCAAGCCTCTTCCGAAACACTTTTGAGCCTAATTATTTTTCAAGATGAAAGGGAAAAGAAGAAGCCCAAGCCCTCCTCTTTACTCCTCATTGTTAAGGTAAACACTTCAGCCAGCTCCTGTGGAGAAGATGCCCCACAGCCTGTGGCCCTGGCCAAGGGCTGTGTCCAGCACAGCCCAGGCATTACAGATCCCAACCACCATTGCACACTCTCCCCCCTCTTCCTTTCCTAATTGTATTCCATTTCAAGATTATGGAGGAATAATTGCATTAGGAAAGACAGCTCCAATCTGGCATTAAGGAGCGCTCTCCCCGCCTGCACATCGCCGAGGGTCCCGAGCCCCGGCGGTAATGGAGCTTACCGCAAGCACTCAGGGAAAGAGCTCTCAGCACTTCAGCTAAAACACTTCTTTGCTTTGAGCATATCCTGAGTTTCTGAATCTCTTCCCTCCTTTCAAGGCTCACATTTGCCAAGAGCGCACCTGGGGCAATAGAGAAGGAGATGGGTATGCTGCAGGGGTGTTGGACATGCTGTGGGACAGCACCACGTGCCTACAGGATGTATGGCATTCCTCTCTCCATGCCCCAGCTGGACAGAACAAACCATTGCTGGAGATAAATTGAGTCTTTGCAGGAGGTAGAGCAAAGGGAATGAGTGCAGCAAAATATGTGCAAGGTGGATGCACGGCAATACTGCAGCCTCACTTCCCCTCTCCCCTCCCACTCACCTGCTCTGGAGATAACATCTCCATCCCACCTTGAGCTGGAGCTGACCTCTCAGCACAGCCACCAAAGTCCTTTTGGTCTGGAGCCAGGTCTTCCTTCGCTACCTTGATCCCCGACCCTTTCAGCCGCCGCCACTGTCTGCCTTGTGGTTCTTTATCAAAGGCTGTCTTGAAACCAGATAAAGGGTGGTGTATGCAGCAAGGCTCCCACCCTCACAGGTAACCACTCAGACAGGCTGTGCAGATTAGGCAGAGCCCAGCTCTCCCCTGCTCGCCCATCTCTGCCAAGAGCCAGACCTACCCAAGGCAGCGATAGCAGCGCGTGAACCTCCCCGAGACTGAGCACTTGCTCACACACTGAAACAGTGACTGCACAACGGGGCCACACTGACACCCCTATTAACCAATGGAGCCACACTGACACCCCCCATTACCAACAGGGCCACACTGACACCCCTATTACCAACAGGGCCACACTGACACCCCCCATTATCAACAGGGCCACACAGACACCCCCCATTACCAATGGGGCCACACTGATACCCCCATTACCAATGGGGCCACACTGATACCCCCATTACCAATGGGGCCACACTGATACCCCCATTACCAATGGGGCCACACTGATACCCCCATTACCAATGGGGCCACACTGATACCCCCATTACCAATGGGGCCACACTGATACCCCCATTACCAATGGGGCCACACTGATACCCCCATTACCAATGGGGCCACACTGATACCCCCATTACCAATGGGGCCACACTGATACCCCCATTACCAATGGGGCCACACTGATACCCCCATTACCAATGGGGCCACACTGATACCCCCATTACCAATGGGGCCACACTGATACCCCCATTACCAATGGGGCCACACTGATACCCCCATTACCAATGGGGCCACACTGATACCCCCATTACCAATGGGGCCACACTGATACCCCCATTACCAATGGGGCCACACTGACATCACCCCACTAAGGTGCTGCTCAGAGGAACAACGTGTCTGTCTGAAACGTGTGGTCCTCAGAGGTGGGTCAAACACGTGGCATTTGGAGCCAAACCTGGAGTATATTTTGGCTGGTGGCTGGGCTTGTCAGCGTTGCAGATGGATGAGCTGTTGTCACAAGCCTTATGACAAATGTTCTCCTGAGGTTTTATGTGAAGGTCTGAAAAGGCTCCAAGAACAAGCTCACCTTCAAGCTCGGACAAGGTCTGGATTTGGCACCATCCCTTTTGTTCCCGTGCAAAGGGCTGAGCAAAGGCTGGGCTGTCCTTGGGGGCTCTGCACCAAGTTTGGTATTCCTGCAGGGAAATGCTCTTCTGGGCAGAGTAGGAGCAAATCCAAACCGGCTTTGCAGCTGGGTAAACTGAGGCAGGAGCAGACAGGGACTTGTCCCAGGTCACCCTGCAAACCTGTCTTCTCCTGTTGATGCTCCTGTCTTCCACTCACCCTTTTAACTCTGCTAGAGCCATTTCACACCCTTGGGTCCTACTACAGCCAGCAATGCCAAGTGATAATGATTTATTATTATTGTTATTACTCCTGCTATTATTATTGCTGCCTAGATAATCCCCTGTCAGAATACAAATGTGCCTTCCCTTCCAGCGTGAGAGTGTCCTGCTTAATGATGTTGTTTTCCTCTCACTGGTACCTTCAGCTCTGACATATCGAGCTTTAATGGCACCAGGAGAGCTTTGGCTACGCTGCTTCTTCAGAAGACAGGTCATTATACCATCAGCCATCCTGGTACGAGGACTGCTCTTCCCTCCTCCTTTACTAAGATTTGCCTTTCCTTGATTAAATTAGCTTGAACGGGCTGCTTCCGCGGGAGGGATGGATGCCTCCATTATCGCCTATTCCTCCTGAAAAGGACGGGGAAAAAAAATACAACGTGGCCCAGGATAATTGAATGAAAATTTAATGAGCACTTGCGAGAATACGTTAAGAGAAATGCCAATCGATAGAAAACTGATTTCCTGTTTTTAGCACCAAATGGACTCGTGCTGGAGAAGTCATTCCCTTCCACCTGTAGCAGGAGTAAGAGGAAAGGCTGGAGCAGCCAGTCTGCCCCGCTGGCAAACACCGCTGAGAACCTGGGACACAGAGGAAGAATTAAGTTATTAACACACTGGTAATCCCCTCCAAATGAGTACTCTGCCTGCTGCCTTACTCTGGGCAGAGCAGGTGGCTGTTGTAGGAGGAATAACAGCTACTGACTACAGAGGAGCATGAATGGAGGCTGAGCAGCCCCTACCACCCAGCTTGGTATTACTCCAAGCAGTATTTCCCAGCTTGGTTTAACTCTTCAGCACTAACCAGCTGGTGAAGTGGCGAGTACAGGCTGTCTGCAAGGTGCAGCCATTCCACAGTGAGGATGCAGATGATCCCATCACTTTCAAAGGTCTCACAGGAGCAGCTCACTTCAGGGGTCTGGCCCCCACATCATGCACATTCCCCACCCCAGAGACTCTGTGGGGAAATGGCCTTTCCTGTGTTGCAATTGCCTCCCTGGCTGACCTCAGATACATCCCAGAGCAAGATTTTCAGAGGGGCACCATGCCAGGTTTGGAAAGATAGCACATGTCCCAGCCAGTTTTCCCAAGGTTTTCCCAAGGCACTGTAGCTCCCCCAGCCTGGGTTTTCCCAGGAGCTCAGCCCAGCACCTTCCCCAATTTAAAGCTGTGGCAGCTGAATCCTCGATGAAACAGCAATGCTTTTGCTCTTGGGACCAAAGGCATCCTTGGTAGCGACCCACAAAGGTCACTGGAGCAGATCCAGTGGATCTGTGGACAATTTCTGTGTTACAATTACTGTGGACAATTTCTCAGTAAACTGGTCAATAAAAACAGCTACCTGAGAAGAGGCGTTTGCAGGTCTCTGCCTGCTGCTGTTGGAAAATCCTCTTTTCCTTTCTTATGCAAAAGCAAGAGGTTGCACAAAAGCTGCACTTTATTACTTTATTAACTAAAAGAGTCCCCATACAGGGCTCTTGGCGTGCAGTGGGGGCATCTCCCCCCGTTACCCCCCACAGCAGGGCACATGCCATGGCTCCTCACTCCTGCAAACTGAGATCCTGCAAACTCAGGCCACTTTTCCTCTTTTTATTATTGTCTTCCCAAGAAGAAAGGGTCTGAGCAGCCATCGTGGCAGGAGAGTAACCCAGCTGCCCCACACCACGAGTCTGTCCCCGTGTCCCCAGATGGCCCTGGAGCCCTGTGGAGAGCCCTTTGGACACACTGACACTCTCATGTGCACGTCCCACAGCCCTTGTCCAGCTCACATCTGAGCTCCACTGTGCCCTGGGAAGCTTTGGTTTCACCCCAGATGCCCTGAGCAGGGGGGACCCCCGGGAACCCCCACCCTCTGCAGCTGCCCCGCACAAAGCCGCCCATTCTCAGCAGCCTCCAGCACTGCTCCACAGCAGTAAATATTGCATTAGCTGTGGTGGGCCAGGGCTCCGGGCCCTCTTCCAGCTTGGCAGGCTCCTCTCAGCCAGCCAGCAGAAGAAGCAGGGATTATGTGAACTGGGCACAGAGCGAGAGGGGCAGAAAGCAGCCTGAGGGAGCAAGAAGTGCAGCCAGGGCAGCAATGGGTCATCTCTATCCTGCTTTCTGAGCCGTGATGGCTGACAATACCCTTGTGCCACATGTGGCTTTGGTGGAGTCACAGATTTCCCCTTTGGGAAAAAAAAAAAGGAAAAATACAGTGATTTTTGGACCGAAGCATTTGGGAATCAGTGCTGAAAAGCTTCCAGTGTCGATCTGAAAAGGGCTTTTCCGCTCCCAGGCGATGCTCTGGGGTTTTGCCGTCGTGATTTTGAAACTTTCTGGAATTTGTCGGGTTTTGTTTCTGCTTGCTGGGAAAGGTCACGGCTTCCCAGGCAGGGAGGGAGAGCTCTGCTTTCTGGCACAGCCCTTCATGCCCAGCCTGCCCTGGAGTGCCCACTGTGAAAGTCTGGGGCAAGGGGAACCTGGGGAGACAAGACAGAGGCATTAATAGGATCACTCCACGAACAAAACCTACATGCAAAATCCAATTATAGTGGGGCAAAATAAATCCGAGGTGGTCCTTCCAAAACTGCCTGGCTAAGTGAGTTCCCGGTCCCGACTCTGGCGTTTCCCCTCCATCCTGTGCACAACAGGCCTTTTGTTAAATTTCACATCCTGAAAGAATTTAATAGCATTTTTATTTTTAATCCATCACATGTGTTTTGTTTGGACTAATCCAACGGGGCTCCGCTCACAAGCAGCTCTTTTCCAACATCACTAAATTTCTCAAGGCTTAACCTGTTGACAAGGACGGGATGTGTTCGGCCCGCGTTACGCAAGCATCATTGGGTGCACAAGGACTTGAGCCCGAGAGCAGATGCAGTGGTCAGGGAATTTTGCTGAGGATGGCAGGGGAAGGAGATTCCTGCATGGAGGGGAACCTGTCCCCCCTTTCTATCGAAGGTGATTTCAGGGCTGCTCAGCAGCTTGCAGGAATTTTGCACTGACTGGTGCTTCTGCAAACCAGACTATGGGGTTTTGTTAGGGAGGAGCTGGTGTTGCCATTGCCCAGCTGAAGGACTGAGCTTGGAATTATGGAAAGCAGCAACACTGATGTCCCTTAATTGCTGTAATTTAATTAAGCCCTGCCGTGGGTGCAGCCAGGCAGGAAACCAGCCCATCCGCCATGAGCCCAGGGCTGCTAGGAAGCCACAGGACATTCAAGCACAGGTTTAACTTTAAGCCTGGTTTAAAGATTATCTCTGTTTATAAAAGTGTTCACTCCTGAGGTGACGTGTCCTCAGGTCCTGTTGCTTTTCTGCGGCGCTCGGGCAGGGGAAGGTTTGTGTGCTGGGCAGCACAGCAGGCAGGAATGGCCTCAGCAGGGTTAGGAAGGGGCTGGGGAGCCTAGGGGCTTACGCACGCTGCAGATGCTCCTTTGAGCACATCTGGATCCTGTAATAATTTGGGCCGTGAAGAAAACGCGCCGACGCGAGCTCACACCCCCGTGAAGCGCCTTTGTGTGATCCCTCAGAAGTGCCTGATGCCCAATCTGCGGATTGCTGTTCTAATGAACTCCAGACGCTGTTTTGAATGTCAGATAGATTTCAGTTGCTGCTGCAGAAGATGTCCCTCTCCCCATCCCTGTGCAGGAGCGGGAAGCAGGCAGGGCTGGGCAGGCAGGGCTCAGAGATCCCTGCGGGCGGCATGCCAGGGCTGCCCGCCTCAGCGAGCCACTGTCTGTGGACTAAAGCTGGATGGCGGCTTTCAAAGGACAATAGCACAGTGAGAAACCCCACTTCAGACACTCCTTGCTCAAGAGAAGCCCAGCCAAGAAACCGCCAGCAAGTCGGGTTTTACGGCTGCAGGGCTCGGCCGTCAGCCTCCGGCACGGCTGCACTCAGCACGCCTGGCTGCCCCTTGGGTCACGTCTGCATGCCGGGCTCTCCTCGGCTGGGATTTGAGCTAGGAGTTTTTAAGGGGCACCAGATTGTCCTATGATCATTATTTCTATGTGCAGGTGACTATTTGGTTTAAATCCAAGCTAGAAAATGAGGCCATTAGAACATATTCCCTCCCGGGCAGGCAGCCGGCTGCTGCTGAGGCCATGAATGGAGTGAGTGCATTTTATACAAATCCATTTGTTTTGAGCTCTTCAGTGACGAGCAACCAAACTTCCCTCCTTGCAGTTGGTGCTGGCAGCAGGGGTGCTGGATGCAGGAATAGCCTGGCTGTGGGTGGACACAGCTCTGTAGGAACTCCCTGGACTTGATGGCCAGTTGAGCTTCTGAGCATTGTGGTGAGTTTCCATCCCCAGCTCCAGGGTCTGGAGGCCTCTGAAGATTTGCTTTGATCAAAATATGAAGCCAAAGGCAGAATAAGCTCTCATGTGCTCAAGTTTGGTCTGTAACACAAGGCAAGTTCTGGGAGACCTTCTTTCTCAAAGCTATGAGACTCACTGAGGGCAAGCCAAGGCTATCAGCACTCCCAGAAACATGACTGCCAAAAGGGACAGCAGGATGTGTCCCTACCAGCAGCAAAGAACAAGGGACAGTAGCTTTGCTGTTTAGCAGTGCTTAACAGAGCAGCTCCATGAGGCTTTCAGGAGCTCTGGAAGGATGCTTTGACCCTGAGGTCCTACAGCAGTCACCTGGTGACAGTCAGTGGGTGCCCTGCATTTATTTATTCATTCCCCTCCACAAAATGCCTGAGCAGCTCATGCCAAACCACTGTGGCCCCCTCATTAAATCAACATGTGCCTGGCATGGCAGGGCTTGGAGATCGCCCGGTAGATCAGTTTGGGGTTGGTTCTGTGTTTGGGTTATGTTTGATACCGGAGTCAGAATTAATCATCTGACAAATCCAAGCTTTGTCACAGATTTGCAATAAAGCCCCAAACTGGAGGAAAATTCTGTGCTGGGTGGAGTCTAAGGGTGCTGCATTGCACAGGGATCATGTTCAACTAATGGATTTATTCTGTCCCTGGGAACTGGATCCCTTCAGGCTAGCTCCTGGGCTGGGGCGGCACAAACCCCAGCCACTCCCTGAGAATAAACCTGGCTGGATAAACTGTGAAGAACCAGGAGACAAACATCTCATTCACCAGCTCTCCTGGAAAAGTCGTCGGGATAACAGTCGTTGCCAAAGCCACTGCAGCAAAGGCATTTCTCTTCAGCACACAGGAGCAGGCAAGGATGAGCCTGGGGGTCAGGGTGACCCGGGAGGAGATGGGGATGATAGGGCTCAGTGGGGTGGTCTGTTTGCTGTGTGGCCGTGGGAAACCTCCCAGAGTGGTGCTTATCTCAATGGGGGAAATCTCTCCGCGTGGTGCGTTGGCCCCTTGCCTG
The DNA here is from genome assembly GCA_013400575.1 of Peucedramus taeniatus. Classification (NCBI taxonomy): domain Eukaryota; kingdom Metazoa; phylum Chordata; class Aves; order Passeriformes; family Fringillidae; genus Peucedramus; species Peucedramus taeniatus. Next base: position 468,237 of record WBNO01004506.1, read on the forward strand.
TAGGAAAGGACAGCAGTGCTTGTGCAGGGAGTTTCAAGGACAAACTGAGACTTTGTGTGTGGAAGTAGACTTTAGTGTGGGGAAAAAGGGATTGAAGAATGGCCAGTGAAAGCAGGGAGTGGACTGAGGCCTCTTTGTGCCCTGGCAGGCCTGCCCAGGTCACACTGGGGACATGGTGCTGGGAACATATTGGGAGCACATTGGAGAGATGAGCTGTGCTGGCTGTTCTGGGACAGACCCTGCTCAGCCTTTTTCCTGCTTTGCAAGGGAGAACTGTTATCCATGCATGCACACCCCTGTGCCCCTGTGCACTGCCATGCTCACATGCACCTCTGCATCACGTGCAGCCCCCCATGTCCAGCCTGGCACATCAGGACCCACCTCTTACCAACACAATGCCCTCATTCCTGCTTTTTGTGGGGTGATTTTTCACTTATACCACTTCTTCAGCCCAGATCTCAAAGTACTGCAGATTTAGGCCTGGCTAACTCGGGTCAGCCTGCCTAACTTAACAGCACTCGGTTTAGGAAGAAAAGGGTCACATGCTGTCATGTAGATGAGTCCAGAGCTGCCCCAGGGCAGAAGGATCCATGTGAGGCAAGAAGGGATTCGGTCCACGATGGGACAGTGCCAGGGATGCTGCCTGAGCTCTGTCCTCTGTTATATCTGAAATAGTAACTTCCTCATGCAGGGAGAAGCATCCCCCAAACCATCTGACCTGCTGCTGCCTTTCCTACTGGGAAATCCCTGTCCCGTGAGCTGAGCCCGCTCAGGTGCAGCCTCTGCAGCAAAGCATCCTGTGGAGGAAGTATGGGATCCAGATGCCAGGGGTAGGGTTTGATTTGCTTTCAATATAAGGCATAAGAAAAGGTCCAAGCAGAGACTATTTATGGATTTTAATGAAAATAATATGTTGCCTTGAAATGAGGATGTTAATTAAAAGGCACCCGCTGCTGTTTATCGCTGGCTGGGTCTCTGGCAGCAGTAAAGAGAGAAACGAATGGGGGAGCTCATGCCAAAACCTCCCCGCAGGGAAGGTGGATGGTGCTGGGAATGGGATGCAGGGCTGGAGCATTCCTGCTCCTCTCTGCTCTGAGAGAGTAACTCTGGAAAGAAACTCTAATGAAAGCTGGGCCTGGCAAGAGACATTGCTGGAAAAGGGAGACTGAAACACAGGCTCTGCTCCAGCCAGCCCTGCCACTCACAGCACGTGAGTCTGGGCAAATCCTGCCCCAGCTCCCCTGTTTACTTAATAATTTCACACAATAGCATCCTTTAGAGAGATAGAATTTTTGTTTTCCTTCTCCTCGTTAGGAATGAGACCACTACGCAGACAAAGAGGCACCATGCACATAAAAACTTGCTACATCTTGCCTAGAGGCAGCAAATTTAAAAGCAAAATTGAATTCTTAAGGCCCCATGGAAAGTGACTGAACCTGCCATGCAAGGTCTGCTGGCACAAAGAAGGGATGCTAAATAAAAACCCCTGGGTGAGTACTACAGTCTTCTGATATAGATCCAGCAAGCAAAGGCACCGGGCTTGGAGGCGGGGAAGAGCTTCTGAGGTATTTTTTCTTGTCTGGAAAAGAAGGATGATCATGGCTCAAGAAGCATTCAGCTGGTGAAGCATCCTGTTTGATTGCCAGTTGTTCCCCCCATATATGCTGGCTTGGTTTCTGCTGGAGTTTCTGCTCTTCCCTGATTTCTGGCCCTGCACAGCATTTCCCCCCTCTGCAAAACCCTCCAGGCAGTTGGGAGGGTTTATCCTTGACTTTTACCTCCAGGCATTGAGCATTGCCCTTGCCTTCCTCCTCCAAAGTTGCTTTCTGGTGATGGATCAAACACTGTTCTTGGTGTGAGGTTTACAGTCCATTTCCATCCATCAGAGCTTGGATTTCCTCTCCTTTCCCCCCTCCTTTTCTCATACAACCCACTGGGACACCAAAAAACCCAACTTCCACTGCAGGGAAGTGGCTGTGTGAGCTCAGGACTGGGCTGTCCACTCGCTCACCCCACACACCCCAGCACTCTCCAGGAACGTTGGCTGATGCTGAGAATGCCAGAATCTCTAGAGAAAATATATTGGGTTGCTTTATTAAGAAATAATGCATTAAGAGACCTTCTGTGGGCTTTGGCCTGCTTAATACGGAGCTCGGGGCTAAGAGCAGTGTCAAAGCCAAGACCAACCTATTACTGGAGGTAATTCCTACAATGTTCTGTTCAATTGCTGGTATGAGATGTTCAGAAGCCTTCCAGAGGCTTTTGAAATATCCAAGTTTTTTCTCCTCTCTCTCCCCATGTCAGTTCTCACGCAGCCCATCTTTGGCCGCTGGGTTCCGGGAGCACCCTGGGTGTCCCCCCGTGCTCGGGGAAGGCAGGAGCAGGCAGGGACATGCCCAGCATGCCCAGGCAGAGGTGGAGCCCGGGGTCCATATGGGCTAAGTTGAAATGATGCTCGGGGGACTTTGCAACCAACAATTAGACATGTTTACTCATGTATTTGCCAAAGGTGCCTCCCTGAGCTCCCAGTAAACAGCATCAAGAGCTACCTCTCCTCTACGGAGACTTCCCAGGGCAGATCCTGACTTCCCCGAGGCGTGTGGTGGGGAGGGCCCTGTAACTGCAGTGTGTGGCAGCAGGATGGCCAGGTCCCACTCATCAGATGGTGGCAAGTTTGTATAGGTGGTGAAGAAAGCGAGAGTGCAGCCGTTCACCTGTATCGACCCCAGCTTTTGCCAGGCTCAACCACATCAAACAGCTTGTGGGGATTACTCAAAATTCGAGTTGAGCTGAGTGAGACGGGCAGGCTTTGCAGGGCTGGTCTCGCAGCCTGCCCATGGGCACGCCAAAAACAAATGCATTCAAACATTTGGTTAGAAAATGGTTTGGGGAATTTTTTTTCTGGGTTGTTTTCTCTTTTTTTTTTTCTTTTTTTTCCCTAGGTCTGGAAGCCATGGGTGAGTCATGTCCCAGCTTTCCTCAATGAGAGATCTAAAGCATGTTAAAAAAAAAAAAAAAAAAAAAAAAAAAGCCAACCAAAACACGTCTGTTGTTTTAATCACGGCCTCGTTTCACAAGATGTAGCTGGTCTGGGCTGTGATGCAACTGAGTCTCTTCTTCCAAGTCACACTCATGGATTTTTAAGTTTCTTCTGAGATCCTCTACCAGGCTGGCAAAGCTGGCACATGCACCCTCAGATTCCCCCAGGGACCTCTGTTGCTGTACATTTGTGAGCACATAATGTCCCGACATGAAAAGCAGGATTTCTTACCTTAATTTGTTCCTCTCCAGCACTGGTCAAGGCAGTTGCTGTTCTAATTTGAGCTGGAAGCCACTGCAATCAGCTGCCCACCAAGGCTGCAGTGCATTGGCAGCCAAAGTGCCAAGGGATTTAGGAGCCAGGGCCCCGTGGCTGCACATGCTGGTGGTCAAATGCAGCTTGCCTCCTCCCTGGCTTAATCCCTGTTGTGTGAAGCATCTGTGTGTGTGTGGGGAGGGTTAGAGAGTGATTTATTTTGCCTGTGGGAAGGTGGAGAGCTGCAGCCATGGGGATTTTTGATATAAAACAGCAATCGATTTTTATCTGGGTGTAAAACCCCGCCAGAAACCAGGGCACGCTGTGGTGTGCAGGCACAGCCAGCATGGTTTGCCTGCTCTGGGAGAGCCTGGGTGAATAATGCACCAGTGAGAGGCTGCAGGGCTGGCTGAGAGCCTGCAAAGGCAGGCAGCACTGGAAGCCTGGCAGGAGGATGCTGGAGCAAAGGGCAGAGCTGGTTCCTCCTCCAGCAATGAAGCCCAGGCAGCTTCAGATGCAGAGCTGCTGGGTGGGTTTTTCTTCTTTGCATTTAACACAAATAAAGAGCTCACAATCCTGGTTTGCTCCCCCCCTCCCCTCCAAGAAGAAATCCCCCCCGAACTGTGGAGTGAGTGAGAATATTTATGAACTGTGAGAACATCAACCACAATGTTATTTTTAAGTTTGTTTTTGATGAGCAGCTCTGGCTTTTCCATGACATAAATCAGCTGTTGAGTTGTGTTCAGCTGCAAGGTTGCTTTTTTGATCTGAAGGTGATATTTCCATGCAGGGAAACACCCAGAGAAGCCTTACATCCTGCGGAACGTCGTGCTGGGCTCTTCCCATCTGCAGTCAGGATCATTTGCCACGTGTTATCATTTAGAAACGAGTTCTTCTCATTTGGCCAGGCAGGAAAAGTGGTTGGAAAGCATCACAAACCCACACAGCTTTTTCCTCCCTCCCCTGTACCCTGTATCTCTCGGGGGAAACAGGGCAGCAGAGAAACATAGGGTCCTCTGTAACATTTGACAGCCCAGATCCAGCCCATGAGCCATCAGAGAGCTGCTGCTGGTTGTACAAAATGAGTGTGAGCTGCCCAGTTAGCTCCAGTGGGCTCCAGTTCTGAACCTCCTGGGAAGTGTGAGGACAACCTTGCTCCCTCTCTCCAATGGGCTCAAGCCCTTCTTGCACAGAGATTCCTGCCTTCACTAGAAAATCATTACATTTTCGATGTCTCCAAATATCAGATCTCAAAATCTGCCTCTCTACAATGCATGAAAAATGCATCCCTGGCCTTACTATGAAGAAAAATGTTCAGCATAGAAAACACTAAACCTGGTTCTTGTATTATAGGTGTTTTCCAGAAATTGGCTTTCCTTCCAACGAGGTTAACACTGCTTACATGGGCACCTACTTCCCTTGTACCAAACCCAGAACCTCCCTTACTCAGAGGGAAAATGAACTCTAGAGTTCATTCCTGAGGGATGTGCAGCCCCAGGGATGTCCCCTTGGGGCCCTGCCCTTCCACCCAGCTGTGCATTGGGCCTGGGCCCAGGGTCCTGTGGGAAGGGAGAGCTGGGGTCTCATCCTCTGCAGGACTCACAGATCTTGGAGCAGGGATTGTCTCTCTATTCCAGAAGCCTGGAAGTAAACACAGAGCAGTCTAAGGAGTCTCTGGGGTCTGTCTGTGGAGACTTCATTAGGAATCAAATGCACCTTTACCTTGTGAGTTTTAGAAATGTGCTGTTTGATTGCAGGGGTGAGCAGGGCTTGAAAGCATAAATGCAAGCACATGTGTTTGTGTGTGTAGGAAGGTTTTTAATCCAGAGGGCAGCTCTTCCCAGACTGTGTCACCCAGTGCTGAACCACCAGCTTTGAGGGAGCAGCTTTGGTGAAGGGATACAAGAAGCTGCATGAAAAGGATGTCAAAGCTTCAGGTCCTGCACCCAACACCAAAGCAAATGCACTGGCAGATTCTCAGCTGAGATTTGTGGGGGCTCTGAGAGTCACAAAACCCCACGGGTTATCAAACACCTCCTCACATTCCCCTCCTGCCATGGGGGAGGACCAGGCACGCTGCCTCCTCTTCATGTGGCAAGCCATGTGCTGCCACGGTGCCACGAGCTCAGCACAGGCACTGAGATGAGAGAGTGGCTGTGCAGGGAGGCTGGATGTCTCACAGTGAGGCAGGAGGGTAAAGAGCACACACCTCTGTGCTCTCTCCTACCAGACATCCTCCACCCTGCAGAGGGGTGTGCTGCTGCTCACTGCAGCTGATGCTTTGGGGGTAGTGAGCAGCCACTGCTACAGGAGGGCTTGTTTGGGATGGCTGGGGGCAAACAGATGGAATATTTTCTTGCCAGGCTGCTTGAGAGTTAATTTAACTTGCTCTTTGCATGTTGGAAAGGGAAAGGCACCAGCTGCATATGGCTGACATGACCCTGGAGGAGGATGCAGCAGTGCAGGGTAGAGTTTTCATGTAGACCCTGGCCCATAGGACATAGGGAGAGATGTGGTCACTGCTGGATGAAACAAATCTGCTGAAAGGATGGAGGAGGACCAGGAGGCATTAGCCATGGCTATTTTTGACATCAGACCTTGATTTGAATACAACACCACCACAGCAGCAGGAGGGTAAGGATGTAGTAGATCTAGAGAGATCTAGAGAGCAATTATGGGCATCACTTCTCATGCCTGTTGCCCACCAGAAGCTCGGGTGTCTTCTGCCCATGCCTTGCAGTCCACTGCACTGCCCAAAAGGGTCCCAGTCCCATCCACATGTGGCCACCACAATGAGATCTGCAGGGCTGGTGCTGATGCCCAGATTTGCTGCCCAGTCCTTACCCTGCTGACAGCTGTGCTGGCACCCACATAGAAAGCATGAGGTTCTCTAACTTGGAGTAAGCTGTTACTGGTGTAAATCCTGCCCAGAGCTGGCAGAGGATTAAGCAAGCACAGAGGGACCATGGCAGCCCTGACTGCCTGGGGAAAGTGGGACAGCCCATGACTTGAGTGTGAGGCTGTCCTCCCATTCATCCCCATCATCCATGCAGGTGGGGAAGCTTGGGAAGGGCCAGGAGGAATGGCCTCAGTGCTCCATGCTCTGCCCCAATCAGGCCCTCCTCCAAATTTAGAATGGTGAGATTTGGCAGTGCCCTCCAAGAGGGGCAGAGTGGTTGGGAAGCCCCACTGCACTTGCCGTGGGGGAGGAGGCAATGCAGGACCTGGTGCATGGGCTCTGTGCCACGGCAGGATCATCCTTGGCCAGCTTTGCCTTGCCTAGGGTCAGCCAGGAGGAGTTGTGGTGGCCTGGGCACCGGGCACCGGGCACCGGGCATGCTCTCCCGACCGCCGGGCTCGCCAGCAGCGCTGCTGCCAAGGCGCCCGCTCGAGGCAGAAGAGGAAGCAAAAGCGGATTTGCATGCCATGGCTACACCCTGCCTCAACCAAATTACCAGCAGATGAGCCCCGGCGCACCTCCTGCCTGTTCCCTAATTTATGGCAGGAGAAGCAGGGAGGGGAAGGTGAGGGGGAGTAGGGGAGGGAGCAACAAACATGGCCATTATACATGCAAATACAGCACTTCGCGCTCCTTCAGTGCTCTCCGTCTGAGCACCCCCGTGGATTTTCCCATCACTAACAAACTGGTCGCTGTCCTTCAGGTTTCGGGGTGCAAAGGACTTCGGGGGGAGAAGGGCAGCGGTGCCGTCTCGTCCTGCTGCGGGTGCAGCAGTGCTGGCTCCATCCCCGTGCCTGCCCGGCCGGACCTGCCCGGCCCCGGGGCTGTGTTGGGGCAGAGCCGCTGCCCACACCCGCCTGCACGGCCGGGTGGGAGCCCCGGGGCTCGCCCGAGGCCCCGCGCTGTGTCTGGGATGGAGAACAAAGCCGGCGCTTCACCTCCCCACCGACCCGCACAGACTTCCTCCTTGGAGTATTTACCAGTTTTCCAAGGCAGCTTCCCATAGGGACAAGCCAAAGAGAAACTCCTGAGAGGCTGGCCGTGCCCGCTGGGTCAGACACATCCTCCCCGTGTGCTGCTGCCAAGGAGCCCAGCTGCGAACTGGGGATGTGCCGACACTCTGGAGCCCTTTCAAGAGGCGCCCCTCAGTTTTGGTACCTCTGGCCTTAGGTCGATGCTGTTGGAGAGGCTGAGGTTTGCCTACCCCTGCAAATCGGGAGCAAACCTGCTGAGCAACTTTGGTACTAAAAAAGCGAGTCCAGGATGAAGCAGTGGGAGGGCAGGATCAGTCCGTTTGCAGCTCCTCCAGCAAGGCTCTGTAATGGAGCAGTCCTTTGTGCATAGCAGGAATGGAAACAACAGCCCTCAAGTCTGACCCCAGACAATTGTTTTCAGTGAAGAGGGCTGGGGAGGCAATTAATAATGTTTAAACAAAAGAAATAAAAAAAGCAATACTGTATCTAGAAATTCTTCTGAGGGCCAGAGCTGTGACAGAAAGATATATGCTTTAGCATTGCTGTCAGAATAAATGACCCTCCTGAGAGGAGGAGTTTTCCAGGCTCTTTCTGCCCCACTGGACACAATTTAAGAAATGCATTGCCGCCAAAAATCACTAATTTTAGCCAGAAGATGAATTGCATAGGGTCATGTTTTAACTCGTATGCTGGAAGGACAGGGGATATATTATTAGAGAGCCAGAATACAAACGGTAGTTTTTGATTAGAAGAGAACATCGTCAGCATTTCTCCAATTAGGCGTGGGCATCAAGTTCCCCGGCACGCAGAGGGGCTGTTAGCAAACCTTGGGCTCCTCCGCTGGGAGCAGAGGAGCTGCCTGAGGAGACACAGCCCAGCTCTTCAGAGCTGCTTCTGAGAGTTTCTCAGAAAGAGCCACCTCCTCGACTCCAGCTGTCAGTGTGCTGCAGCCCTGCTGCCAAGGGACTCCCTCTAAGAATTAGAAAAGGGGTTGTTTTCCATATCTCCTTCCAGAGGGGCTCTGCAGCGCCGATTTTCTACGACATGGATGCTCATCCCCCGAGACGTGAACCCAGATCACCAAATTCATTTTGCAGAGACCACCAAACGGCCATCTGAGATCAATTAGCTTGTCATTACTCATCCCCATCAGGTCTGAACTGCTGACCTACAAGTGAAAGTCCGTATATTTGTCTCCCAGCAATGTGCAGACTCATCCAGCTATCTAATGAGAAGAGCTTCCTCCGTAAACAAAGCCAAGGAGGTCGTGCTCTGGCCGTCCATCGCCTGCTCCAATTAGCTTGAACCCAAGGGCCAAGTTGAGCTCAGTGTGATGGAGAGGTAGGAGTCTCAGGGGTGTCCAGCTCTGTGACAACAGGCTGCTGACTGGAGCAGAATGGCTCCCATTAGTGACAATTTCAAACAATTTTACCACTTGAAATGCCATTTTAGCTTTGCATTTGAATGGCCGCTTTGTTATTTTAAACTGCTATGCATAACTAGTTAGTAGTTGAAAGTATAGTCTTATTTATTGAAGATACTGAATGTGCAATCTGGAGGCAGTATTTATCGGGTCATGTGCTTTGGAAGTTCATTATTTAGATGAGGATATGTAACGTGGAAGGAGATACAGCTCTTTTAATTAAAGGAGCGTGAACTTGACTGAAGCATTTGCTGCCTGCAAAGGCTGTAATTATCACACATGATACAATTCTTCATTTAAATCTAAAAGATCCACAGCCCCTTTCCTCATTTAAATGTATGTGTTCTTGCATTATCTGTTTTCTGATAGTGCATGGGGAGCCCTTTGAAACAGCATTAGTCCCAACTTTGAATTACTTCAGGATGCCTGGGAGGCACCAGTAGGTTTTAGACCATGTGGGAGAGCTGCTCCAAGCTTCCAGAGCTTTCTGGCATGTGTGGATGTTGCTGTACAGGTGTGGTGGGTGCTGTTTAGGTGTCTCATTGTATGGGCTTGGGAACACAGATAGAGAATTGTTTAGGTTGGGAAAGACCTCTAAGACGTGAGGTCCAGACTGGAGCATCATCAGAGGGAGCATTTCTCTGCCCCTGTGAGGGGCTGCTGCTCCCTCCTCTCTGCTCCCTGCTCTGCAGGAGATGATCTCCAGCAGCCAGCCCCGAAACCAGCTCAGGCTGTAAATCATCCCTTCCATGCCCCTGAATGCATGGCTGCAGCTGGATCAGAGCTCTGAAGAGCAAGACACTGCCAGCAGCACTGGGGCTGTTACTTGTGCCGTTCTGGTGTTGGAAATGCAGCTGGGGGCACCAGCCTGCTCGGGGACATCTTCATGACAGCAGCTGCACTGGGGTGACCCTTCCTCTGTGATTGTGTTGCTCTGAGCACAACTGTCAGCCTTGCTTAGAACTCACTGGGTTTATTACTGTTTAATTTTTTGACCTAAATATAGAGCAATTGTTTTTCCCTTAGAGTGATGGAGAATTTTATTGTGAGCTGCATTTTCCAAAACCTTCTCGAAAGGGTAAGGGCTATCAGGGAAGCAAGTACTGGCTCCAGTGTGTAATTTTGGATTTGTCTTAAGCTTCTCCTCTTTGGTGTGGTGGTGGGGGGGTCCATTGTTGGTTCCTTACTAATTATTATTTTAATTAGAAATACCCAAAGGCAAATGGCAGCTGGATATGACAGATGAGGATAGTTTGGTGTTAGTGCTGTATGGTAGAAACCTAAACAGTGCTGTTTTTTTATTTTAGAAACAATATGCCTCTACCTAAAGTGTTGGTATAAGGAGAAAGCTTTTTGGAAATTGCCACGGCTTGGAAAATAATTAGTTCTTTTTAAAAAAAATCCTAGAGTTAATCAAAACCATACTCTTCATGATTAAGACTCTTTGAATGTTTTCTTTAGCGTATCTTTAAATTCCAAATAAATCAACGCCTCTATGGAATTTTCTATTGACACAAATTTGTTCCACCTAAAATAAATAGTAAGTCTGAGAAAGCAATAGGAAATTGTTAATTCATCACTGCCTGCCTTCCCTTGCTATATTTTTCTCCTAATCAAAATGCAACCTGATATTCAATCCAAGGAAAACATTTCAAGGAGTCCATCATATGCCACAAGCTTCCAAATTTTCTAAATCTGATAGCAAGAAAACATCATACATCTTAATCATTAATGCACACTATGAAAAGATAAATGTAATGTTCAGTTTTTACCACAGTTGCAGCAACCTGTAACTGATGGCCTTTCCACAAGATTCATGAGCTGATGGAACAGCAGCAGAGGGACATTTCAATATACTGTGTTACAGTCTTGGGTTTCAATGTTTAAATGAGCAGAAAAAAATATCTTGACTATCAGGCCTTGATTCAGAACAAATCTGAGGCACAAGCCTGAGGCTCATTCAGGTCAATGGCTTTTAGGCATGTGCTGAATAAATGTCTTCCTGAGCTGGGGCCGTAGCCATGAGCAAGGCGAGAGCACAAGTCATTGGAAACATATTGGCAACGTAAAGAAAGCAGCTGCTCTTGATCTCGTATTTCTGCCTTTACAAGTCAGGATAAAGCTGTGCCTGACAAGCCAACCCCTTGGGGTTAGGACAATACATCTTGCAGGAAAATCCCACTAGAGTAATGAAGCCTTGGAAGAAAGATTAGTCCAAAGCTTATGCTGCACTGCAATGGAAGCACCTCTGAGCTCTGTGCCAGGTGTGTGAGCCTTGCCTGCACCAGGAGTGCCAGAAATGGAGAAGTGGTCCCTTCCTTGCCTCCCAAGCCATCAGCAGCTGGAGCACCTTCTCTGGCCCAGATGACTTTTAATAGCTGCTGCTGGCTTAGTACCCCAAGGAACTGTAATTGTCTCTTTGAACACGTGCATCTCACAGGTGCTTGGCATGATATTTAAGTTACAGGTTCAGCAGCAGAGAAACAGGAGCTTTGCTGGGGAGCGCTTGTCATAGCAAAGGCTTCACATGCTCAAAATGGAAATTAGGAAATAAAAAAGACAAAGAAGCTATTCAAATAGTTTCTGAGCGTATTAATGGAAAATCCAGGAAAGTAAAAGTGTGAACATTGCCTCTGCAAGGGTCCAAGAGTTTCTGAAACACTTGGGGAGCTAGGGAGAGGATAAAGCAAGGGAGAGTTCAACACTGGACAGATTTCACAAACCAGTAAGTGAATAGTTGATGAGAATATAACTAGCTGCTACTGCAGATGGGGGCTGTGACTTGAGGTCTTTGAATAGCAGTTGCTGCTTTGCTCTAGCTCATTTTATGCAGCTGAGCTGAAAAATATACTGCACCTCACTTTCTCTACCTCTGCTCTCAGGATTTGGGGAGTTCATTTAGCTGTCTATAAAGTGTTTTCTAGCGTCTTTGAAGAGAAAGCAGGATGAAAAAAGCAAGTACTTAGTGCAACTGCTGATAAAGTGCTGAATTTTAGGCTCCTTTTAATCTTTCAGCAGTCATGTGCTCCCTGGATACATGTGTTTTCTTACAGAGCAAAGCATAATCAGCTTTACATCCTGCATTGCCACGAGCACTTCCTCTTCAGTTCAAAGGCAGTGCAGAGGGATCGAGATGGAGAGACCCATCTTCATGTCCATATTCATGCCCACCTCTGCTTTGACTCCGTTTCAAACGTGGCATCTTGCACTTAGCAACTCGTGATCCTGTTTTCTCACTTCTGTGGTGTGGCAATGTCGCCTTCCTTGGAGAAAAGTTCTTGTTTGTCATTAAATACCGGTGTTTGAGAAACAAAGCGGAGGAGGATGGAACTTCCAAACCAAGGGCATCAGCATGTTTTTAACAGCCTGCCTCCATGCTTGGGACTGCAGCTAGTTACCCGAGGTACTCCCTTTTGCCTACGTAAACATAAAAAAAAGGTGGATTACAGGCAGCTCCAGAGGAAAATGTGCAGACCTGACTTTCAAAGCCCTTTGCACGCCCTTCACATAAAGCGGAGGGAAAGCTGGTGCGCAGACAGGAGCCGTGGGAGCAAGAAGCTCCCAGGCACTGAGTTCAATCACTGCATGGTGCTCCTGGGCTTTTGTTAGATGTTTGCTGACAATCACACTATTCCTAAATGCAGTGATAGTGATAAATGCTGGGAAACAGACCCACTGAGAGCACAGCTAGGACTCTCTGTACTCCCGTGCCTGGGTGGGGACAGCAGTGGTGTGTGGCTTTGACGTTGAGCTCCAGTTACCTAAAGACCAGAATGACTCAACCAGCTTCAATTTCAGCATGTGCCAAAGGAATTCAGGGACTGCAACTACCTGAATGCAAAATTACTAGTGTGTATTTTTAGTGGACAGAAAGTGGAGACTTTTCCCAGCTTTGTGGTTGTCAGAGTGAATTTGCTTCCTGGGGACACTTTCTGGTGTCTGTGGCTTCTTCTGTGGGAGATAAAATTCCAGCCAGGGGAGAAAACCCGCTGAAATTCAGCCTTTAGCAACCAAAATGCACAATGTGGGGGGTGTCAGATCTTGAAACAGGGAAAGCTGGACCTTAAGGCTCTGCTCTGAAATGCTTTATTGCTGCTCTTACATGAAAGTTAAAATGTTTGAATAGGTATCTTCTGCTAAGAACAATTTTCTTGGTCATTGTCTAATCCCCTCTCAGATGAATGGTACCCAGAGAGAACAGGCCTGCTCTGACAACTTACTAACTGTGACAGAGCTGCAAAGCAACAGTTAGCTAGGCTTGGTTTCTCCTTCATAACAACCTGCAAGCTTTGCCTTGGCAGTGATGAAGGACTACACTGCCTGCAGGCAGAGCTCTCAGGAAGGTAATCCCTGAGTGCCATTGCAGGTTATGTCTGGCACACTTTCATCCAGATTGTTACTGGTGAAACCTAAGGTGAGAATCCCTTGAATCTGTACTTGTCATTTCCCAGAGACAGAAGCCTAAGGTGGGTGGCCAAACATACCCTGTCTTGACCCTAAAACAGTAGCATGAAGAGCACACCAGGTTTTCATCTTTGGAAATGCATGCTTCAGTTCCTGCCAGATAAGAAGATACTAAAGGGCAAAGCTCTGCAATGGCAGTAAGGCAAACTCCTTATAAGAGCAGAAAAGAACCATTAAGATGGCACAGTGGAAAATGAGTTTGCCAAACTGAATGAGAGCAGATGTGATGGGGGCCAGGATCCAACACTCTGTGAAATCAGTCTGCAGAGTGCAAAACAAAAACTTCTGGATTCCAGAGGATCTGTGACACTCAAAATTGATACTCATAAATTTGTTATTACACAATAACATCAAGGGAGCTGCTGCTAAGAGCAAAAGAGAAGTGGTGATGAAACAAGCCAAGGCCGTGAGCTGCCCACCAGACATCCTCAGCTAGGCAGTGGTGGGATGTTCTGACATCTGTGGAATCTTCTGACACACTCAAGTGGCTTCTTTTGATTCCCAAAGGATGCCTCTTTGACTTCCTACAATTAAAACAAAGCCTTGAACAAGAAAGAACAGAAACATCAAATAGACAGGATTCCCCATTTTATGAAGTAGTTAGATATACAGTGAAGACCAGCCAGGTTGGAACTGAAGCAACACAGTTGATAAGTAGATGATGAAAATGGGGAGGAAAAGCTCACATTCAGGATCTTTCCTCAGAAAGATGAAACACAGGAGACTGCTAGATAAAAGGGACATAAGCAACCTTGGATCTGACAACAGAGTGGAAATCCCCTGGCTGGAGAAAAGAAGAGAGGATGAGCTCTAAGGAGATCCTAGGGTAATGGGCTCAAATAAACCCTAGAGCAGAAGAAGAAGCAGTCAAAAAAGGAACTCCATCAATCAGTGGCCATAAAAATGTGCATGTGAACTTCTAAGAAATTCCCAGGAAGAACAACTTGAGTTGAGAAGTGATGAATGCAGAACTCTAAATACTGGTCACTGGCCCTACCCAAACTAGTTTACTATGAGCATGGAGAAGTCACACAGCCTCCATGGGCCTCTGCTTCACCACTTCTTTCAGACTGGGGTAGAGATATTGTCTTTGTGAAAACATAGATGTAAAAACCAGATTGCTTCAACATGTATAAAATCCTTTCACTAAGGGAAGAGAATTATTGCTCATTATTAGCATGTGTAGATGATCATGTAGAGAGTAAACAGAGTCTTGAAGTGTCACCCAGTTCACTTTTTAGCTGCTCCTTGCTATATCAGGGATGATTGCATTCCATCTGCTTCTGACAACCTCCTGTGATAGAAGTTCAGTTCTCCTGGGAAACCTATCCCAGGACTCAAGTTATCTTCCCAGTTAAACCTTCTCCTGTTACCTAATCTTGATCTTGCTGCTGCGACTTGAACCCGTTCATTACTGCTCACCCTATCTGCTGTGGAGCACAGGTTTTTGTAGATATGAGAGGTGTCTGGGTTTTTGTGAGTGGGTTTGTACCCATCAAGTGTGTCGTGTGGTTTTCACTCTAAGAAGCAGTCTGACTACTTACAGCTTTGCCAAAGCTCAGCTATTTAGGCTAAAGCCTTTCTATGCCAGGCATTTCCCTCAAGCTCTTTTCCACCCCCTGCTTTTTTTCTTCATCTCTGTCTTTTTGTTTTAAAATGCAGCCAAAAATCTCAGCTGTTTCTGAGAACAAGGTTAGGCAATGATACTGCTGCATTATGGCTGAACAGGAGAACTAGAGTGGGGACTATATTTGGAAAACTTGAGTGCTCTGATCTGAAATCTAAGAGAGGGGTTGTGACTTGAAGATCAACCAGTCAGGTGCTAACCCCCCCAAAATGACAGCTCCCCATGGTGGACACAGGTTGGTTGGCCTGGAAATCTCAGTCCCTACTGAGATGTTCCTTGTGAGAGGTTCAGGAGTTACTCTTCTTGTCCTGAGAGGACTTTTCTTACACAGCACAAGCTCATTTGGACACAGAATTTGTAGTAGAGCAAGGTGTGGGAGCTCACTACACCTGTGCACTTTTTTTCCCTCTTTTCTGTTCTCTTACACCACAAATTGTTGAGTCTGCAGGTCAAACTCAAGCAAATTTGAGCGTGGGAGGGAAAGCAGACTTCAGAAATTCCTATAAAAGCCTTTAGATTATGTGGTATGAATGAAAAGAGAGAATAGAGGTGCAAATCCTGAGGAAGCCAGAGTACTTTTGCTTTAATGCTCTGCAGAGCAGACCATGTTTGTGGAGAACATTGTCATTTGTTAATGTCCCTGTGACAAGATCCAACTTTGTATTTAAGATGTATTTTTCCTCCTTCAGCTTTCCAGAGTGGCTTTGTTTGGGTTTTTTTACCTTCCCCCAAACAGTTAAGACTGTTTAAAATCCAGGATCTCTGATGAAACCAGATCTGCCTTCGATACACATTAATCATGGCTGGATTATGGGGTTGGAGTAGCCACTGGAATTTCTTTCTGGTGAAACTGGAAGTGACCTTTGTTTCTTCTTGTTCTCTGGGTCAGTCTCAAGTTTAACTGGACATCTACAAAGGCTGCAGCTGCTAACAGAGACCACAAAGGTGACTGAGGGGTGAGAGCAACGTCCGCCACTCTCGTGCCTTGCTTCTTTTGCTGCTGCTGCAGTGTTGTCTCGTGGATGTCTTGCTGATCTCCTTCCTCTTGGTAAGCATAGGTCTGGGCAGAGCAGGAAAGGCACAAAACTGCAGCAAATTACAACGCTAAACACTTGAAAAGAGGGAAAATCCACATCTAATAGGAAAATCCTGTGGTAGAGTGTGCTGAGAAATGTCTTGGGACGTAAAGAAGGCGGAGGAGATGTTGTAAATAAACCCTTCAACCTGGAACGTGCAACCAAATCTGCATGGGGAAATTCTTGTGCCCTTACGAAGTCAAGGCAAAGTCTCTGAGGCTTCGTTCTGACCCGGGGCGCGCCCGCTTGGATCAAGGTGGAGGATTGGGGCCATCCCAATTCCTAGTCAGTAAAAATAAATAGCTCTAGCAACAGAGGAGAAGCATGAAAACAAAGTTACTATCAACACTCTGCCTTTTTGAAATCCCTTCCAAATTCTCCACGGATAAGATCAATGCGAACAAAAACAATAACAGCTCTGTGTGGAAAGAAGGTGAAAAGGCAGCTCCCTCAGCAGCACACACCCAAGAAATGGTCTTTGCTTTGCTTTCTTGGAGCTGACATGAGCCTGGCAGAATTTGGTAGCACCCCAGAGCATCAGCCAGGGATTTTTTTTTAACTTTACAAGCTCTGTAATGAAAGCAGCGGTCGGCACCCCCTGTGCCAGAGCACTCCAAACCTGCCCGCGATGGAATGTGCTGATAAAGAGGAATATTTCCTTGTGGACTTTGTTTGAGACATAAATTTAAATATTGCTAATTTCCAGTATCAGCCTCAGAAAGAGATTCAACCCCTGGTAATCCATCTGTAAATGGTGGCGGCTCTTTCTAGCCTTGAATGTTTAGTTAGACAACACGTTTCATGACTCTGTCTCCCAGTCTCTTGGTTCTCCTGAGTGGACCAGTGTTTCCTCTGAAAGCACAATAAAACAGCCAACAATCAATTTGTTACAATGAGACCTGACAGCCTAGCATGTTAGGTGTATGAAAATGCAAGGTTTTGATGTGGTTACTGTGCAACAAACCAGTAGAACTCAGCTCAGTTCTGAAATGTTCACCTTGACAATGAAATTAATTCTTTAAGTAAGAACAATATTTTTAGAATAATCTGATGGTTTAAAAGTCAATGTTTTGCTGCCTTTTATGAAGCAAATTTAAAGTTGAGCATGTGGATGAATATGAGTGACCAAGATGACTGAACAGCGGGAGACTAACTTACATTATCTTCAGGAAAACTTCTTAGAAAGAGAAGGTAAAAAAAAAATTACAAAAAATTCACAAATGCAATTTCTTTCCACTGGACTTCTGAGAGGAAATAATTATATCTCAAAGCTTACAAGAATAATCTCTTCAGAATCTGAAAACTCACTTGGACATTATCTGTACCAAGACTGAATCACCTCTAACTGTTTTAGTAAGTATAACCAAAAGTATAACAGACTGTAAGACAGCTTGCTCAGTAATAAACATTCACATGTGAAAGAAGAACAGAGCTTTGAGTCACTGTTTAGCTTTCTTCCCCATGATCTCAAATTAAACCCATGAACAGTTATCCCTACAAGGCCTTGCTTCCATGCTTTGAATCCTGACATCCCCTGTGCTGGTCATGCAGGAACAGACACTGGGGCAGGATACAAGCCCCTCTCTCACATCAGCCACCAAATTAGTTTGCATCAACCAACCAGTCTTACAGCACTGTGTATGCTAACAAGAGGGGGAAAAACCCAAATCAAAACCACAGCTCAAGACCCCATGAAGACTGGAAAAAAATGTAATTAATCCAGAATGATGATGTTGCATTTAGCTTATCAGATTGATTCCAGTGGTGGAGGCTGCTAGAGCATGTGTGTGTTTTGACTGCCTTTTATACAGACTCTCTGCTTGTGACCATTGTCACCCTGATGCTTTCATTTAGAAGGAAACTTCAGATATCCTGGGTGGGCAGGTTCACATCCCCTCTGAGCTGCCTGAATACTACAGCTGGCTTGTGCTAGGCCTGAGGAACTGAAACTGTCTGCATTGTCCATTCTCATGTCTGGAAGCCCTTGAGATGTGAAAATCTGCAGGCACTTTCAGAACAGCTCCAGGATTACACACCTTGTCTGGCCCTTTTATGTCTGATTGTGCTTATGGTTTATAAAATTTATAAAAGGCTCTCTATTATTGTATGCCACCCCCCAAAATCAGGCATATGCTTTTGAAGAAAGTCAAGGGAGCCTTTACTCTGCTTTGCTGAGACCCCATCTGGAGGACCACATTCAGCTCAGGGGATCCCAGAACAGGAAGGGCATCAACCTTGTTGTTGGGGTTGGCTCAGAGAAGACTGTGGAGATGATCAGAGGCTGCAGCACCTCCCCTACGAAGACAGGCTGAGAGCTAGGAGTATTCAGCCTGAAGCAGAAAAGGCTCCAGGAAAGCCTTATTGCAGCTTTTCAGTACTTAAAGGGGGCTTATAAGAAAGGTGGGGACAAATGTTTTAGCAGGGCCTTTTGCAATAGGACAAGAGGTAATGGTTTTAAACAAAGAGAAGATTGATTTAGATTAGATATAAGGAAGAAATTTTTTACAGTGAGGGTAGTGAGGCACTGGCACAGATTGCCCAGAGAGGTGGTGGATGCCTAATTCCCAGAAACATTCAAAGTCAGGATTGTTAGGACTCTGAGCAAGCTGGTCTAGTTGAAGGTGTCCCTGTTCGTTACAGGGGGATTAGACTAGACAGCCTTTAAAGGTCCCTTCCAACTCAAACTATTCTAGGATTTTAGGTTTTTAATGGATTGTCAAATGCAGTGTAAGGAGACAGTGTGGCTGATAGCAGCACAGCAGATAACACAGAAAAAGCCATGTCTGAACAGCATACAATTGAGTGCCATTAGCACTGTCTGTGTACTGATAAGAGCATCTTCAGAGCTATTTTCACAAAGGCAGTTCTTAAACACTTCCTTTTATGTATTTAGGCTTGTGTGAGTCACATTTTGTGCTCAGTTAAACTTTCTCCTCATTGCTCAACATCTGGGATAATGACAGTGCCTGGCTCTTTACATAGATATCTCAAGATCTTCATCTGGAGATCTCGAGTCACTTGATAGGTGGGCGAATTAAGGCATTGGAGGTGAAGCCATATGCCCAAAATCATCACTTAGAAGGCCAAAGGCAAAGCTGGAAGAGGCACCCAGTCCTGGCTTCAGCTTGCCAAGCAAGGGAGACTCTGAGTTCAGATAATAAATATTTCTTTTAACAGTTTCTGATGTGATTGGTAAAATGAGAAAAAGAGGGGGTTTAAAATAAAAATTGCATACTTCCATTGCCAAAACATGTATGGATAGCACAGAATCACAGAAATGTATACCTACTGCAATCATCATCACTGTCCCAAATAACCAGTATAAAAATCAAGTAGCCTTCTGGGATAATCTGTTTTAATTCTCTAACAATTGTGTAACTCAGACTCCATTGCATCATTTGGAGGAATAATTTGTTCTGATGTTCTCAAGTTTCATTTCATATTGTTTTTACTAGGGAAAAAAAAAAACCCAACTGTATTCCCCTGGTTAATGGAAAGAATTTAAACAGATTTTCAATTCATTAGGATGTTGTGTACCAAGGTCATTGATCAGAGGCAAGCTTTGCTGCACCAGACTCCTGAACCTGGTATCACACTGCACTTTTATATTTGCACATTTGTGATTTTTTATGATTAAAAAGTGGCTATCAAGTGTCAGAAGGATGTATTCAGGTGGATATCCCAGGCTGTACAGGCAGTGCTTTTGGGGAGAAGCTGCACATGTATGTTATTGAAACAAAGGCTGCTCATATGTGAGGCACACTGTTGAACTGCCAGTGCTTACAACCAGAGGCAGCCCAGAGTGTCCAAATCACCCTGCTGGGAAAGGATGGCTGTCTCTACTGGCTTTTCATGCAGCCCTGCCCATGAAGACTTAGGTATTTTGTTGCACTGTAGTAGTTACCCAGGCTGAAGCAGAGGTGTGGATACAGCTTCTCCAGCATGAGAATAATTGTGACTGGGATGCTCACAATGGAGGCTGGAACTTGGGCTTCAACAGCCTCAGTGAGGGAAGGGGCTCCTGCTCCTGGATGAGTACTCCAAATGATTTGAGTTATTTTGAGTAGCACCTGTAGGCATCTTCTTTTAGGAAAAAAGGCTCCAGCTTTGGAATCTGGAATGAAGAGATGCATCTGTCTTGTAGCCTGGTTTAGAGAGAAGAGACATGAGGTGCTGTTTCCTCCCTCATACCTGCCATGCTTGATGTTTTTTAAGTGGTAGGCAACTTCCCACTCATAATGCAAAATTGGATTGTTTTGTTTAACTGTTGTGGTATGGCTCTTATCTCTGTGTGCTAGGTAAGATGTTTAGCTATCAACTTTGGACTTGGCCAAGTCCTGAAAGCTGCACATTGTTGCCTCTGGAGTCCCTACATCCATCTTCGCATGAAGTGCTTCCACTTTATTTAGTGCTTCCACAGACATGAACTGATTCTGATAGCTCATGGTCCTTTTCATTGCCCATATCCTTCATTTAGGTTATTTTGGGAGTCCTCAGATAAGATAGATCTTTATGCTGATGTAGGCAGGCTAAACATGAAAGGCTGCTCTGGGGGTGAGCTACAGTATTTCAGGATGATTTCTGCATGTGGCTGTGGGTCCATGAACTGATCAGCAATACCCTCCACAGGTGGGGTGACTCCTGTGAAGATATTCTGGCTGGGAGCATCAGTTGTAGTAGCAGGGAAATGAAAATTAGTCTGGGCAAAAGAGCAATTAATTTGCTCAATTCCTCCCCCTTCTCCCCATCTCCCCCCCAGTTTTGTAGTACCCATAAGCACAGACCTTGCATAAGTGGATTGCATTTCACACCTAATGTGCATAATTATATCTTGCAAACAGTTTATTAATGGATCTATAATCACAGAGTAGCTTGTACATACATAATGCTGGTGTTTGATTATACTGCAGCTGCCATAGATCAATGGATACACAGGAGTCTGGCTTATTAGTGTCTCACACGTGTGAAGTCTAGAGAACAATATAACACTAGTGCCATGCAGTTGTTCATCAAATGCTGCTACCTAGGGGAAACCAGAGGCTTTAAAGGTGTGGTAAAGAAGGGTTACAGAAAGAACAGTACATAACAGGACTTGGAACTTGAAGAAAGCTCCCTTTCTCAAAAACATTCCATCCGTAAATCCTTCAGTGGTGTTCTGTCTCAACTATCAATGCACTGTAAACATGTTAGATCTTATTTTGGAAAGGGATCTGTTCTGAGAGTTCACTCAGAAAACAGCATGCCTTCAAGTTTGACCATTTTTGTTTTCTGAAGGTGACTCACCCGGAGGACTGATGAACAGTTCTGATGAATAAGTTCTTGTGAATCAACAAACCAGGGATCTGCAGACTGAGCTAAGCCTACTAAAATCTGAGCAGCCTGAACCACGGTGAAATGCTTTGTGGAGATATCACCAAGATGCCTTTGGGAAGCAGTTGCATTTGGTTATGCACAAGGAAAATGGTTCTAGCTTGTTTTGGTGTGTTGTGCTAAAAGCAAAAAAAACATTTGGCGAGTTGCAGAATTCCCATGAGATTGTATCCCATCTCTCACACGTTAACCTCAGCTTTGCCTCTCATGTCCCCCAGCTACCACCTGCAAAGCTGCCTCTGATCTATGTTGACTGTCTGGCTGGTGGCCAGTGGCTCTGGCCAAACAGGGTAAATAACTGCAAATTATGCTCTAGACTTTCTTGCAGCAAAGACATTATTAATTTGTGTACCTCTCCTCCATCTAGGTAGGAACAAAAAAAATAAGAACTTGACTGTCTTTAAGACCCTAATTGTCTTGTTAAATGTTGGGGGCTGAGAGAGGTAGAGAAAAGAAGAACTGGTGCAATTTTATAACTGTTCTTGATGACAAAACATGTCTAAAAGAATTTTTTTCTTTATATGAATATGAAATAATTGGTTCCCTTTGCTAAGAAGGTATTCATTATTCAGAGCAAAAGCTCTTAGCTAGCTTAGTGGAGAGAAACTGGATAAATTCAGAAGAATAATATGATCCTGTGCCACTATGCTCTATCTCACCCCTTCCTGCTATCCTGTTTCTGCATCAACTAACTGAGGCAAAAAGCATGGGCAGTCAGACTTTCTGACAATATTGAATCACTTTATTTAAAATAAAAACTTCGGAAAGATGAAAACTGCAAATGTTAAACAAAGAGCTGTGTAAGGAAAAGCAGTCAAACTTGATATTGTTTCCAAAGTCTTGAAAAATATATGCCAAGGTCAAAATCCAAAACTTGCTAGGTGATTACATCTCCTGTTTCTTATTTTAGGGTTTTACAACCACTCATCTCGCTTTTGACCTTGGTGATTTTTTTTTTTGCAAACTGTTGTTTGGAAAAAGGCACAGTCAGTTTCAGGGCTGAGGAGGTAGAACTGGGTAGTGAAAGATTATTGGAGGTCAAGAGAGCAGATTTCTACCTTATGAACTTGGCAGCTCTCCTGCAGGCCTACGCTCCTGGTATTGATCTCACTGTAAGATGAATAGTGATATGGATTTTTTTTTTAAATGTCTTATTTTGGGACCTTTTAAATGTGGCTGACATTCACGAAAATTTCACTTAAGGGGCGATATTAATCTAAATGAATCAAGACAATATACAATATTTTATGTTTTCAAGCTCAGTATATTTTCTTCTCAGGTTGAAAAAACCTTTTTAAAACAGTTCTTTTAATGCTTTTAACTTCTGAGTTTACCCATATGTCTGCAATACAGTAACATACCAAAAATCAAGAATATACAGCTTAAACAGTTATCTTCAGTTTTCCTATTGATCAGAAATGTATTCGGTTTTTCATAGCATATTTTCTACTTTTAGAAAAAATGTCTAAATTTTTTTTCTGTGAAGTCTGTATACAATAAGTTAAGGGTTACAGTTACTTCACTCATTTTTTTATTATTTTGCTCATATTTGATTCAAATGATGTCTTCTGGCTAACCTTAGCATTGCTGGCTTCGATTTGCATGACTGTGTAAAGTTAAGATTGTAATACTCAGAGGTTAGAAAACCTTGTTTCTTTATCAAAAAATCTAATATACTCTAATATTTTAATGTTGGCAATAGGTATCGTAATATGTTTTTTGGCTCATGCTGCCATCCTTATGATGCTCCAGAGAAGCTAAAAACCTGGGGGAGCAGTTGTAGGGAAAAAAAATCTCCAGAATATTGGGTTGGAAGGGACCCACAAGGAACATAGACTCCAACTCTTACAACTGCACAAGACATCCCCAAGAGACACTCTATGTGCCCGAATGCTTCTTGAACTCTGTCACTGTTGGTGATATGACAGCTTTCTCCGGCAGCCTGTTTCAATGCCCGAGGGCACTGAGGGCATCTGGCTAAAGAACCTTTTTCTGACATCCAACCTGAACCTCCCCTGACACAACTTCAGGCCATATCCTTGGATCCTGTCATTAATTGCCAGAGACAACGCATAGGGACCTGCCCCTCCACTTCCCCTCACAAGGAAGTTGTAGACTGTAATGAAGAATCAAGGCATAACGTAGTTATGTATGAAAAAACAGATTTAGGGGCAGGTGATGTATGTCCCGCAGTGCTTGTTGAATTAGCTCCTGTGAAATGCATGGAGTCAAGAGTTCAGGCTGCTGTGTTTCTTGCCTGAAAGTGAACTCTTCAAGCACTGCTGCAGCGAAGTGCTGGGTTTTGGTTTTGCTCTAGACTGACACCACGACTTCAAAGACAGCGAGCCACATCCTGAGGTGGTGATGTGTGCTCCTGCTCCCCTCGGGAACAGGCCCTGCCTGGGGCAGTGCGGCTGGGCAGGCGGAGGGGCTGACCGAGGGATGCACCGCGCTCGGGGCGGCAGGCGGACAGCGGGCTGGCTCCTGCCAGCGGCGGGCTCTGCGACCACCCTTGGGCTCCTCCATCCTTCACGCAGGCCTGGGGGACGGAGCCAGACGAGGAGGTGCGAGGCCAGCGCTGTCCTTTCCGACCTGCCCCATCCTCACCGCCGCCCTCGAGGCGGGGGGACAGGCGCGGCCACCGCCTGCTCCCCGCCCGAGCGGGCCGGCGGAGCAGGTGCGGGGTCCCTGCCGTGAGGGGAGAGTTCCCCATCGCCACCGGGGCGCGGGGGGCGGCCGCTCCCC